>LR749696.1:782027-913477 GCA_902729485.2 Mus minutoides | reverse complement strand
TTCTTTTTTTTTTTTTTTTTAAGATTTATTTTATTTATTATATGTAAGTACACTGTAGCTGTCCTCAGGTACTCCAGAAGAGGGCGCCAGATCTCGTTACAGATGGTTGTGAGCTACCATGTGGTTGCTGGGATTTGAACTTATCGCTTTCGGAAGAACAGTCGGGTGCTCCTACCCACTGAGCCATCTCACCAGCCCCATATTCATTGTTTCTAATAGCTGAGTAGTACTCCATTGTATAAATGTACCAACACTTTTTCTTTTAAAAAAGAATCATTTATTTATTTTATGTATATGAATACACTGTAGTTATCTTCAGACACACCAGAAGAGGGCATAGGATCCCATGGCAGATGTTTGTGAGCTACCATGTGGTTGCTGGGAATTGAACTCTGGAAGAGCAATCGGTGTTCTTAACTGCTGAGCCATCTCTCCAGCCCTTTCCTATACTCTTAAAAATACATTTCCATACATATTCCCCAAACTTGTATGAGTTAGAAAATTCAAGGAGTTCCTTAGGGATGTGGTGCACCTCCTCATGATTCACCATGCAACTCACCTCTAGGTGTCTGCTGAGTCTTCAAGATGGTTATAGCTTCAGAGGTAAAGATGGATGGAGAGGGTTTCCCTGAGTGGCATCTGTATGTCTTTGCCTGGCTTCTCCTATAGGGAAGGCCAATGCCATTTTTTTTTTTTTTTTTAGAAAATAGAAGATGAAAGGAAAAGGATAATAGTGCAAGGATAAGGGTAAAGTTCATATGCATACATGGGAGATCACTTCAGGAAAAAATAATGTGTCAGAATCTGCGAGTCTGATGCGCTTGACTTTATCATAGTCCTCCCACCCATCTCCACTCTAAATTACAAGATGCTACTCATTTCCATCCAGTGCTTCATGAAGCCTGTTGAAACTGGAATTGTATGTCAATCAATCATGTGCAAAGGCCTTGTGTTTGGGTTTTGATAACTTCAGCCCAGTGGCTGCAAGAGAGAAAAATTCTCCCTTAAGACACACTCAGAAGCCTTTGCATTGTGTATGTACATCTGGTTCTGAGAAATTTTATCTCTGAGTTCATTCTTTTATTTTGTTATTGTATTTATCTGGTTCCTGTTGTTATGATAAAAATTCTGACCAAAAGAAGCTTGAGGACCAAGTATTTTGTTTTTTGTTTTTTGTTTTTTGTTTTTTTGTTTTTCTGGTATACACTTCCATGTCACAGTCTATCACTGAGGAAAGTCCAGGCAGGAACTCAAGGCAGGAATCCGGAGACAGGAACTGATGCAAAGGCTATGGAAGAATGATGCTTACTGGATTGTTCTTCTTGGTTTGCTCAGTTTTCTCTTTTATATACCTTCCAACATAAATCGTTAATGTCCCCGCAGGATTGCCTGCAGACCATTATTATGAAGGCAGTATCTCAGTTGAAGTTCCCTCCTCTCAGATGACTCTAGCTAATGTCAAGTTTACAAAAAACTAACCCCACTTGGTTACTTCATAAATAGACATGAAAATCAAACAGCACTCTGTGTACCTTATTTTTCAACAAATGTCAAAAAGTTTTATATAGAGAGTCACCAAATTCCTTGCTTCTTACAAGGGCTAAACCAGGAACACCAAATACACTATTCTATAATTCTTTTTAAAAAATACAAACATGCATGCATACATACATACATACATACATACATACATAAACTAAAATCTAGTGTCACTTAGTAAGTTATCTGTGTCTCCTAGAAACAGGCTTCTTACAAACTAGTCCCTAAGTAGAAAGGGTTACAAACATGACAAGAGTCCACTACCCTCCTTGCCGCTCAGGAGCTCAGAGACAGCCTAATTGCTGTCATGTCTCACAATCCCATACTACACAGGGCCACACTTCCCATCTGTCATGTACATATTTGCCAGGCCCACTGTTGGAAATACATTTCCATCTGACTGTTTATGCAAGAATAAGCTCTGAACTTTCCAAGCAACTGTAGTAACCTAACTTGCAGGATGTCCTTCATCTGTATCTAGTAATGTCAAGAGGCTTTTACCTACTTCCTTGTGTGCTTTACCTTCCACACTCCATACCTGTTCCCAAGAGATATTGAAAGAAGATGCCTTGCTCTATCAGGTGGGCTGCAGAGTTACCACCCACTGTCATCATTAATCAGTTTTGCCTGAAGAATGGACAGACTCTGTTTCTCTCCCTTGACCTACATTGTCTCTTATTCCCCACCCCCCCAAATAACACTAAAAAATATACATTACATGCTTCATGTTGATTGACATCTAGCAAACCGTTAGGGAAGACAAGGAGAAAAGAGTCAAGGGAAGAAAGGAGGAAAGCACATAAACGAAGCAGTGATGAATGAGTAATTTAAGTGAAAACACAGGCTACCAAGGTGGATTACAATTATAACACACAATGAGAAAAGTTAGGTCTTTAAAAGAACTTCAACAGTCCACATTATGAGTTGTCTGAGTTCTCCATGCTTCTAGAAGTGTCTACTAACTTTAGGTTTAAGCAAATTGGAAAGTCAAATCCAGATATCACCTTTCCCAATAGAAAAAATTTTTCTGTAAATTAATCTCTTTTTCTAGACACACTCCTGGTATTATCCAGAGTTCTTTAGAGGAAAATAACCAGTAGAATAAATATGTACAGGTATATACTATAAAAGGGGACTTGCTTGGTTAGGTTTACAAAGTAAGGTCTGGGTAGTCCAATGGCCATCAGTACACTAGAAAGGTCAAGAGCTAGAACTACCGTCTACCATGTTGGATGCTTTACTCTCATCTTACTAGTGAAGGGTGAGAAGATTTCTGGAGAATTTCTGATCATCAGTCTACAATCAAGGCTGAAGAAGAAGAAGAAGAGGTCTAATGCCAGTTACGGATGGGAGCACCAGCCACAGCAGCAGCATGATAGATACACTAACCAGCAAGAAGAAAAGATAGATAAGCAAGCTTTCTCTTTGGATATCTTTCTATATGGAAGGTTTTGCCCATTCTGAGAGTCTTCTCTCTTGGGCAAATCCTCCCTGGAAATGTTCTGAGACTTACTCAAAAGCATGTCTCTTAAATGATTCCAGATGTAATCAGCTGGACAATCAAGATTAAAGTATTGCAGTCCATTATTATTCAAAGTTCTTACTGATATACTGGTTCTGTCATTTTGTTGATTTTAAAGTGTTTGGTTCCCCTCTATTCCTTCACTAGTCTTCTAGTATGTTCTTCCCTATAGCCTCATGTGGGACTGTGAAAAGCAGCCTGTTTTCTAGTGAGCTAGGTTAAAACCCCAGAGACCCAGGAGATAACTCTGTAAGGGACGGAAGGAAGTTTTCCACACTCCCAGACACCAGGCTCCTGACATGAGGCCCTAGCTCCATAATTCTGTGGCCATCAGTCATGTAGTGCAATACTCCAAGCCCCTGGTATTCTGTCTGGACTCCACCCCCACAGTTACTTGGCAACAGCCAGGTATGCTTCTCCCTACAGTTACCTGGCAACAGCCAGGTAGGCCTGGCCCACTATGAAAGGGGCTGTTTGCCCTCTCCTCCCTCTATTACTCTCTTATTCTCTTATGTTTGCCTCTCTCTTACCCTCTTGCTCCCCCTCTTTCCGCATTCCCTTCCACCCTCTTTTCGCATGGCTATGGCCAGCCTCTACTTCTCTCCCTCTCTGCCTTTCTCTGCCTCTACTGCCCTCTTAGCTCCCCTTCACGACAATAAATGCCTTAAGACCATGGACTGCCTCTTCTCATCAGAATCCACATTCCCTAGTTTCCAGGGTTCTTTTGAGAAACTTCTGTAACAAGCAGTTTTGCCTTTATATCTTATTTGATATTTTTCTTTTACTGCTTCCAATACTTCTCTTTGTTCTTTGTGTTTAAATTATAACATCTTGGGAGGTTCTCTGGTGGTCATGTCCATTTGGTGTTNTCTCCATGACTTGCACATTTGGTCTTTAAACAATATCCTGTGGAGCCTGTGTTTTCTGTTCATATTTTCTTATTACTTTATCTTTGTTGCTATCTCAGTGTTCCAGTTCCTCCATCTTGTCTTCTATCCCTGATATTCTGTCTCCATTTGATCCATTCTAGAGTGGAGCTTTCTACTGAGTTTGTTATTTGACTTGCTAGTCTTCTCCTTCTAAAGTTGCGGTTCAACACCTTTGGTATTTAATCTTTTTATTCAAGTCCATTTTTATATCCTATATTGTCTTTCTTGTTCCACTTAGTTATTTGTATTATCTTTTAATTTATTTTGTTTATTTATATGTATCTTTTTGTTTTCATTAAACATTCTTATGCCTTTTCTCTTAATTTTTTTGTTAGGAATTTTATCTAATTAACTCTCACTGGAAGTCATTACTGTGAAATTGGTATTTCAGAAGGAGGCATGCTGACTTGTTTTCATGTTTTTTATATCATTGAACTGAGTCTTGCATCTGATATTTCATTGATTATATTTTTTCTTAAGATTTATTATTTTTTTTAATGTATGAGTGCTCTATTTACATGTATACCAGAAGAGGGCATTAGATCCCAATGGAGATGGTTGTGAGCCACCATGTGGTTGCTGTAAATTGAACTCATGACCTCTAGAAGAACATCCAGTGCTCTTAACCACTGAGCCATCTCTCTCACCCCTGATTGGATTTTTTTTTATTATCTATATTAACTCAATTAAAGTAGCTGCAATATTTTCGTTAAAAGGTCAGGTTGTGATACTTTCTGTATATTGCCCAGAAGTTAAGCCCTTAGTCCATATACTCAGGACACCTAGTCTGGACTCCATATTACTCACAAAATAGACTTGTAACTACAGAAGCAAAGAAGGCTAATGAATAGTCCTGATATGCTTATGCCATATTAGCCAGTTAAAAACAATGTTCTCTCTAACTTTAGTAATTATTGGTGAATAAATAAGCAAGGATATAACAGTTTATAATAAGTCATTGGTTACTAAAATCGTGAGCAAAAGGAATATGGACTGGGAAAGAATGGGGATTGGTATTAAACCAATTAAAAAAAATCAAGATAAGAAAATTACCCAAGAAGAGATAGTTGGGAGACTGTTATAGATCAGAGAGTTTGTTATTGAATGTTATTAAACTTTGTTGAGGTCATAGTTAAGAAATAAAAACAAAAGGGATATGAGGGAATAGAGGTAGGAATGAGAATTTTTGCCTGAATGACCTAGCTATTGATGGGAATATTGACATCACCCATTATTTCTGTATCTTAACCAGTCTTTGTTTTCTCATAGTTGTCATTTCATGAATCTACGTGTACTCATGTTCGGTGCATATATTTTATCCATTCTTGGTGCACTTTTTGTTCGTTCAGCTGTAGTGACCTTCTTTAACTCTTCTGAATAATTTTTGGTTGGCATTTGCTCTCCCTGATAACAGATTAACTACCCTAACACTTTCAGTCTTTGTGTATCTTTGTGTGTCCCTTGTCTCTAACAAGAAACTAAGTGTTGCCATATATGAACATATATATATATATATATATATATATATATATATATATATATATATACATATATATGTATATATACACATATATGTATATACACATACAAACATATGTATAATTACATATGTATACATACATATGCACATGCACACACACACACACACACACACACACACACACACACACACACATATATATATATATATATATATATATATATATATATATATATATAATGTGTATACATAATATACATATTAGCCTGAATCTTTTAAGCAGAGTTGAGACTATATATTTATGCTTATTAATGAGAGTCATTTGCTGATTTTTTTTGTTCTTTCCCTGATTTGTAAGAATACTCTCTGTTATGTTACTGGACATATTTGATTCTTCCCTGATTCTACTTTATTAATCTATTCCATGCATGGGATTTATTTTTTATGCTCTTTTGTGTTGGTGACTTTCTTCCTCCTCCATATATAGACTTCCCTTAAGTATCTTCTGTGATGCTGGGTTAGAGGTCATAGACCATTGTAGTTTGTAGTTTTCTTCAAAGGTCCACCAATTTGAAAATAAAAACTTTTCTGAGTATAATAGTTTTGGTTGGTATTTACAAAGATTGACATTATAGCACAGGGAAGTCTGATGTGACTTGGATGTAAGCTAGTTTGTAAATACATTGGCATTTTCATCTAGCAGTTTTTAATCTTAGCATTTAGACTATAATGTATTTTGGGGAATCTCTTCCTTGTTCATATCATTTGAGGTCCTAAATGGTCTTGTATTTTTGAGTGCATGTCTTTCCTTGAGTTTAGGAAATCTACCCTTGCTTCCTTAAACAGGTTTAATCCAATAGGTTTCTTATGCTTTTAGTTTATATATCAGCTCCTTCTTCTGTCCTATGGAGTCTTAGGTTTGATATGATTATCAGTTCTAAATTCTTGAATGTTGTCGTCATACTTGAATTGTTTTTCTTTACTTACTATGGATTCAAACTTCAAGAACAGTGAGCCAAAGTAGCTTCCTTATTTTAAGTTGATTAACATTTTATCATACTAATGGGAAAACTGATTAAGGCTAGGATTTTCAAGTATTGAAAGAACAATAACTCTGGATCTGATTAATATATTTATCTAAACTAACCCTTCAGTAATGAAGGGGAAATCAAGACATTCTCAGAAGAAAGAACACTAGAGATATTATCACCAAGAGATCTACTTTACAAGAGCTTCTTTTTTATTTTATTTTAAAACTTTTATATTGTGGAGAGCTGTGCAGTGCCATGCCTTTAAGAGGGGGCTGGCTTCCACCTTCCGCTAGCCTGATAGCGAGTGCTCTCAGGGATACAAGTCCTCAACTGGCTAAGGCTGATCATCTGGCTTGCTTATGTGGACCTATCTGCTGTCACCACATGGCTTACTGGGATAGACTGGCCTAGGACTGTTTAGCCTACGGGCTGACTTTCCCGTGGTCTATTACTGAGAGTCAGTTGGTCAGGGGTAGTTAGTCAGAGTCAGTTAGTGAGGGCCAGGGAGTCAGGGTGAGGGAGTCAGGGTGAGTTAGTTAAAGCTAGGTTAGAGTTAGACAGGGTCAGTTAGAGTTGGTTAAAGTAAGGGAGTCAGAGTTAGCCAGGGGGATTTAGGGCAGACTAGTCAGAAGAAATTCATTCAAGGTTTCCTGAAAAAACTGTTTAAGGAAGAGCTTGGGGGTCATGTCCTTCTTGCTGGGCGAGAGGCGCACGACATTATATATGTTTGTTGTGTTTACATCATTTCCACTTCCCACCAAACCCTCTGTGCCCCAGCTCCCCCGCAAATTCACGGCCTCTTTTAAAAAGTATTATTGTTACACACACATATATACATATGTGTGTGAATAAATATGTAAATACAACATGATTGTTTCTTTTGTGTTGTTTGTATGTATATGTTGTAGGGATGACCACTTGGCATTGGATAGTCAATCAGAAGGCTAATCCCCGTGAAGACCAGTTCTTCCTCTTCCAGCAGTTATTAACTGCCTGTAGCCCTTCATCTATTTATACACCTTGTAAGACTCCCCATCCCTATCCATATTGAAATGTCAGCTAATGTCACATCAAGATACCCCTTAGAAGGAGTTCTTTTTTTTTAAGATTTATTTATTATTTATATGTAAGTACACTGTAGCTGTCTTCAGACACACCAGTAGAGGGCGTCAGATGTCATTACAGATGGTTGTGAGCCACCATGTGGTTGCTGGGATTTGAACTCAGGACCTTCATAAGAACAGTCAGTTCCCTTAACCACTGAGCCATCTCTCCAGCCTTTAGAAGGAGTTCTTAATGAAACTTCTCCAAAGAGAAAGAAAACTAAAAAAGAATAAGGAGGGAAGAGAAAGGGCAAGAGTGTGAATATGAACAAATAGGCTTTCTTTGTCCACACAAGCACTTTAAGCAAAAAGTATAGCAATGTATCAACGTATGCAGTTCCCAATGTATGTAGACCAAGTATTTGATATAATTAAACCATTAGTATGGAGGGTAAAAAGGTGTAAAGGAAGTAATACACCTGTGCAGCTCTTGCACTGACAAACTGTTGACATATACAGAAGGACAATTAGGTACAAACAATGTAACACCTAAACAATCACTAATAATGTATTGAGACACACAAAAGCACTCTAAGGAAATCAACATGGAATATCTAATCAATAAGAAGGTAGCAGGTAAATAAACCGAGAGCATATAGATGATAAAGGTAAAATAGCATATTTAATCTCCAAATCAGTGTGTTAACTGAATTTAAATGGTCTAGGTGTTCAAAGTAAAAGACAGAGATTATAGAATAGTTTTTTAAAAATAAGAAAACAAAAATGACCCCAATAAATGTGTGTGTGTACAAAAATCTTATATTAATTACAAAGATATGAGGAGTCAAGTAAAAGCAAAAATAGAAAAAAAGAAAGAGAGAAAGAAAAATGAAGCTATATTATTGTCACAATCAGGGCAAAACAAGAATCATATATCAGTGACAAGAGTCAATTTATTGAGATCAAGTAAGTTTAAATGTATCTATTTATATAATAATGTATGTTATATATTATATACATTTATATTTAATGTATATGATATAGGTGTTTGATGTGTGTATATCCAGAGCTGAGTGCTGGTAGGAGGCAAGTTGAGGGAGCTATGGGAACAAGGCCTGAAGCAACATTCCTCCACAGCCTCTGCTTTACTTCCTGCTTGCAGGTTCCTGCCATGGCTTCCCTCAGTGTTGGACTGCGACCTGGAGGTTATAAGTTGAAATAAACCCTTTTTTCCCCAAGTTAGTTCTAGCCAGTGTTTTACAGCACCAGAAAATAATTAATACAAACATATTTATCTATTTATTTATTTATTCATGTTTTTCTCTTTCCTCCCTCTTTCTTTCTTCCTTCCTTCCTTTCTTTCTTTCTTTCTTTCTTTCTTTCTTTCTTTCTTTCTTTCTTTCTTTCTTTCTTTTCTTTCATGTGACAGGGTCTCTATGTATCTGTGGCAACCCTAGAACTCACTATATAGATCAGGCTAGCCTCTAACTCACGTAGACCCACCTGTCTCTCCTTCCTGAGTGCTGGGGTTAAAGGAGTGTGCCACAAGTCTAGCTTTAATACAAACTTCTATGCAGAATACTTTTGAACTCTAAGATAATCAAACTTCCATTTACACCCAACCAATGGACAGAAGTTGGTGACCTCTGTGGTTGAATTAGGGAAAAGCTGGAAGAAGCTGAGAGAAGGGTAACCTTATAGGAAGACCAGCAGTTTCAATTAACCTGGATTCCTGGGAATCTCTTAGACATTGAGCCATCAACCAGGCAGCATAAACCAGCTGATATGAGGCCCCAACACATATACAGCAAAGGACTTCCAGATCTGGTTCAATCAGAGAAGATGCACCTAACCTTTGAGAGACTTGGAGCCCTAGAGAGTGGGGAGGTCTGGTGGGGTGAGGGGGAACATCCTCTCGGAGATGCAGAGGTGGGGGGGGGGTTGGGGGAGAAATGTGGAATGTGAAGCAGTCAGAGGGTGAACTGGGAAGGGGATAAAATCTGGACTGTAAAAAAAGACTAAAGAATAATAAATAAATAAATAAATAAATAAATAAATAAATAAATGTTTTTTTTAAGGTTAAACATTTGAAATAGACACTTCAGCAAAGATGTAATGAGATCAATTAAGCATATAAATTGTGATCAACGTATTTGTTATGGTGACAGAAATTAAAACCAAAGCAAGCCAACAGTACACCTCCTTTAGGATGACTAAAAAATTAAAGACTGAACCAAACGTTAGCAAGAATATGGGACAATCAGAACCTGGCATAGCCATCTGCTAAGATACCTCCCTAAATCAAGAAAAGGAAAGAACAGAAAAGCACAACCTACTGACTCACGCAAACATTGGGTGAATCTCCAAATGAGTGTGCTGGCAAGGTTGTTTAAATGTGTATAATTCCATTTAGAGAAGAGATTCTTAAACCGACAAAAACAAATATGTGATAGCGAAATCAGATCAGATGGTGCCACCGATGCACGCCTGTCCAACTCATCAGACCGTGCACTTTCCATGTGGGCAATGCACTGCATATCAACTTACTTCAGTGCAACCTCCAAACGGTAAAGCTCCTTTCTCTTATTTTAAAGCCATCTTGGAAGCCTGGTACAGAGGTGATAAAAGCAGCCAGCAGTGAATGCCACTTTCTGTGATGATACATAAAGAACGGATACTAATCTTGTTATGGAATGTGTTAGTGTCCAGGGCCATAGAGAATAACTCAATGCAGAAGAACCATTAGGGAAATTATAGAGGAGTATAAGCTTGCATCAAAATACTAGGCCTAGACAAACTATATTCCTAATTCAGTACTAAAAAATAGCAGGTAGGCTGTGTGATTAGGAAACCCAAGGGTCACATGATTGGAACTTTACTACGGTCCCTGAAGTTATGCCACCAACCTGATCTTATGAGGCCAAAAGCTTCATGATTCAGAAACTCAAAAGTCATCATTGAGGCAGAATTATGTTGCTTAGAGAAATGGGATTTTCCAGCTTTTGCTGCAAACTTTTCCACCAAGTGTGCCCCGTGTCAGCTTCTGAGTTTAGAAAAGAGGTCACTGATCAGGTCAGTAGTTAGGGGGAAAAAGATGGTGGCAAGTCTCCAACCTATATAATTTACAGACTGTGGAGAATAGAAATTGTGGATCCGGAACCTTCTTCTGTAACGTGCCAGCAGCTGGGTGTTAGGTGGTGGAGAACAGAGCCTTGGTTCTCATTTATAGCTAAGTCAGCTGGAATGCAGCTCGTTACACGTTGCTCTGCCACCTTCTGTTCTATAAAGATGGTGGGTGCTCCTCAGGTGTTTGACATTTTCACAAAAGTGGCCTGTTGGGCAAGAGTGCTGGCTTACCTTCAGAACAAGGCTGTGTCTTAGTGATTTACAACTTTCAGAATAGGAAGCAGGAAAGCAGATGGCCAGCAACCATGACTCAGCAGACAGAAAGGCCTTAGCTATCAATGTGTCCTTGGCAATGAGAGCCAAAATCACGACTCCAATTCTAGAATTATCTTTAAAAAGTTTGTATGCTGCAGACTATTAACAACTGGACTCATTTGGAACTGTGTGCCCTTTGACATTGGCACAGAGTATGCACTGTGCCTCTGAGAACAGAGGTGGTGGATTCAGGTATAGCAGTCAAGACCTACAAAGGCCCATGCCTGAGCTGACCTCCCTTAGCATCTTCAGATTTACCTGAGCACAAAGCAAGTGTGCCTGACTCGGTGTCTAAGTCTGGCACAAACCTTCAGGAAATGAAGAAGTAATCAAGACACTACAGTAGGCTCCATACATGTTCTCAGGCTCTTCTTGTTGTGCGCTTCAGTGGAAAGCATACCGTTTTCTGTGATGGGCTCTCTACTGTTAATTTTGGGCCGGGGAAAAGTTTCATGGTTCATTGGAGTTAGCCTACAAGTTATTGATTTTCTGGACTGTTTTGATTTTTATAAGAAATTTAAAAAAATATTTTCACCAGCAAAAATAGAAAGGAAGCAGACTACACTCAGAGATGGCACCTCCTACAGCCATGTGTGAAGTTCAGATTTCTAGACAAGATAATAGCCAAAGAACAGGACAGGTAGGCATCAGATGAAAAGATCATGGAGGAAAGATGACTGAAAGCTACACAAGCAGAGGAAACAGGTGAGGTGACTTTAGAGTTAACATTTGTGGTTTACAAAATTCCAGCAGATGTCAGATTAAACATTATTAACTCCAGTTTACAAATAAGGGAGCATAGGCTTAGAGTAGTTACTTAGCAAGTTAACAGAGTTATATGAGCATCCAATAACAGAGCCACATTTTCCTAGGCCTTTTAATTTCTTTCAGACAGGGTCTCACTGTGAAACCCAAATTAGCTTAAAATTCATTACAGGTAGCTTAAAACACTCCTACTGTGTCAGCCCTCCCACTGCTGGGATTACGGTGGCTGTGCATGATCATATTTAGTTTACAATGAATTTCTCACAATGTCTTGACCTCTGAGCTTAGCAAGCAGATTGACTATATACTCATCATCAGTACCTAAAGGAAATACAGGCAGATAGAATGAAATAGGGTTAGACAAACTCAGCAACTGAAGTATAAGTGTTTCCTTGTTGAAGCCAATGCTTCTAAAGTACATAAGGCAGAGATTAAACAGAGGCAGAAGGAAACTTCATGCAACAGGCCTCCTGAGTGGGTTGAATTCTGGTATTTACTGTTAACTTGGCACAAATCTAGAGTCACTTGGAAAGAGAAATGGTGATAGGTGTCACCAACCCACTGCTGGTGACACCATGGGTAGGTGGCATCCCTAGGCAGGTGGGCCTGGGCTGTATGAAAATGCTATTTATCAATGAGGCAGGAAGGCAGCCAGTAAGCAATGTCCCTTCGTGGTTTCTGTTTCAGGTCCTGTGGAAATTCCTGCCCTAGCTCCCCTCAACAAGGGACTGTGATCTGAAAGTGTAAGGTGATGTAAACCCTTTCCTCCCTAAGCTGTTTTTGGTCACGGTGTTTATCCCAGCAACAGATATCAGGAGAGGACAAGTCCCACAGAAGAAAGTAAATATGCCATCAAGATAAAAGAGAGTTAAAGAAGGAAAAGCCATCACAATACACACTACTACAGTTCTGACATAGAGTTAATCCCCTTGTAGTGGTAGAGCAGATGCCTCCACCACTGAAGCAACACTTATGATCCTCAGCCTGGATGTCCTCTTCAAAGACTGAAGCAGACATCGGCAGCAGCAGCCTGGATCTCCTCCCATCACAGGTTATCAGAGACAACAGTGCTTTCCACGAAACGTTAGGAGAGATGCGATTCTTGTAAATGAATGTGTTTTGAAGACATCCCAAAGTCACTTGCAGTAAGTTGGCTTTGGAATACGTTCAGTGAGGAGCATGAACAATGAAGTTGAGTAATAATACTATGTGGGCATCTGTGGCTCTGAGAGCTCAGCTAACCGTGTGCCTAGAAAATTAGCTTGAATGGAAACAGAGCCAAAGCCAGACTCTCGGGGAGAGCTCCTAATTGGGCTCATGGTCCCACCTTTCCATCATCCCCTTCCCACAGTGGCCCGGTTGCCGGGTGGATTTTCTGGGACGGGGTGGATGTTTCATGATTCCCTTCGATGGAGTGAGTAATTGAAAGGGGAGAGTGGCATGTCAGTGCTTCTTTGAAGGATGTAATTAGGTAATATCATGCAAGAAGGGAACCCAAAAAGTTAATAAAATGCAGGCGAGAGGGAAGTACAGCTCTGCTCATCTGCGTCATCTCATTTACAGAATTTAAGATAAAACAATAGAGATAAACCAAGAAGTTACAGTTGCTCATCAGAATTGCCTCAGAAGTCTGACCTCTGGCTGTCAATCAGAGGGAGCATCCCCTACTGAAAGTCTGTCTGTGCTGTGCTTGATCTGAAACAGAGAAAGAAGGATAAAGGTGGCTTCTGAGTGCATTTGGGGTACATTTTGATTATATCTGCAGTCTCCACACTTTTTAAACTAGTAAGCTGTATGAGAATATTTGAACATATGGTCCATCCACACCTGAATTCTCCTGCCTACAAAGATGTCAAGGAAAAAAAAAATGTTTCTATTGCCCCTTCTGGAGCCATCTTAATTACGGGGACGGAAAGATTTCAAATCATTGGTGACTGTGTCACTGATAACTTGTCCAAACGCTATGGAGAGCATTTGTAGATTTTCTTTGGCTATTGAATCAGTTATTTGAGTTTTAAAAGTTGTCTTTGTCCTCTCTGTCTCTCTCTGTCTCTGTCTCTTCTCTCTCTCTCTCTCTCTCTCTCTCTCTCTCTGTGTGTGTGTGTGTGTGTGTGTGTGTGTGTGTGTGTGAAAGAGAGTGAGGGGGAGGAAGAAGAGAAGGAGCAGGAAGGGAAGAAGGAGGAAAAGAAAGAAGAACAGGAGAATGAGGAGGTGGAACTGCACTTTGCATGTCACAAAGCTAAAAGAAGTGTGTCTATTTATTAATGTCTATTTATTAGTAGTCTGTTAATGTGCACCTTCCTGGACACAGAAATAATCATGTTTTCTTCAAGGATTCTGGAATCAGGATCAAGTACAGAGGAGAGAATGTAAGGACAGATGAATCTCAACAGGAAACAGGCACACACAACTGGAAAAACTGGCCAGGGTAGAGATACCAGGTAGAGCATGGGACACCAAGAGAGACAAGCAGAGGCAAATGTAGTCCATTGGAGGCCTTAATGTCATGGGTCATCTGAAGCCATGAGTTTGCATGATACTAAGTTTGGATCTATCTATCTATCTATCTATCTATCTATCTATCTATCTATCTATCTATCTATCACATGCAAGCATGCACAAACACAGGCACACACAAGACACACATGTATACCACAACTTGCATGTGAAGATCAGAAAGCAGGAGCCTTCTGATTGCAGAAATAAGTTCTCATCCTCCACCACGAGAGTTCAGGGATCAAACTCAGGCCGTCTGGCTTGGCTGCAGCTGTCTTACCTTAATCTCACTAGCTCAAAATGAAATTCTCAAATTGCTCACAACCAAAAACCTTGCTCCCCTGAAACTGCTGATGTCCTGTATCATAAGCTCCAGTGATAAAGCAAAAGCTAAGTGAGTCCCTGTGACTTCTTGGAAACCAGCGCTCCTCTAGCTCATTAATGTTGTTCTCAGTAAGTGGTGCCAGTCACTGTGGGTTGATCAGTGAAGGTCAGGACTTACCTGTATACACATAAAATCAAAACTTTCCCCCAAATTATTAAGAAGTTACATTGTCAAACCTTTTACAACCTGGGCTAGGATGGCTAGCCTTCCAGCATGGGCAGAGCCTAGGGAATACCATGTCACATCACTCATATGATGCACGGTAGAAACAAACAAATTTTCAACTTTTTTTAGTAGTACCATAATGACTGGGAAGCTATTATCTTGTAGAAGGAGTTGATCTATGTATTGTCTGACATTTATACACTCATACAAAAAAATATCAGCAACACAGAAGATATATTTCAATCTAAATAACACCTAGAGAAAGATATTTCCATAGATGAATAGCTTATTAAAGATTAGCAGAGCGATGGGGGTCGGCACACCATGGTAAGCTGTCTGTGTAGTCAAGGAACTTGAAATAAGGGGAAGATCATCAAAGCAAAATGAAATAGACTGCATAAGTTATTTTGAAACAATTATCTATGGCTATAAGAATCAATTTTAAAAGGTGACACTGGGATCTAGAGCAGATGGCTCAGCAGTTGAGAGTTCTAACTGCTCTTACAGAAGACCACAGTTCAGTTCCCACCACCTACATTTGTCTGCTCATAATCACCTGTAACACCAGCTGCAGGAGATCCAGTATCTTCTTCTGGCCTCTTCAGGCAACGGCACCCACATACATATGCCTTCCCACAGATACACACATAAATGTAACTTAAAATAAAAATAAATAATTTTGTGCCGGGCGTGGTGGCACACGCCTTTAATCCCAGCACTCGGGAGGCAGAGGCAGGCGGATTTCTGAGTTTGAGGCCAGCCTGGTCTACAAAGTGAGTTCCAGGACAGCCAGGGCTACAAAGAAACCCTGTCTCGAAAATAATAATAATAATAACAACAACAACAATAATAATAATAATAATAATAATAATAATAATAATAATTTTGAAGGGGTGGCATTTGGCCCTAGGTTAAGTGAACAACTCTAGCAGACATGATTGCAGATGTACTCTGTTTAAGGTCCTCATACCCTTTGTGTAAGCTTAGTTCTGACAGGCTCTTCAGTGACCTCATTACCATGCATAGGTGTGTAAACATCTTCTTCATATCCTCTGGGTTTTATTTATTTCATGAGCTTCATACAAGTGGCTCTAGTGTGATTCTGACAGTGTCTACAGGGAATGTCAATCTACAATTAGCAGTGTTTTGGCAGTTGGCACCGCTATAAATCCACATTACTTATTGATGTTGACAAAAACCACATGTCCCTAAAAGTCCTGAGATGTCCTAAATTTAATTATGAGGGCCAGAGACTGGACAGGTGGAAAGATAAGGAAAGTTAGTAAGACTTTGAAGAGAGCCGATAGGGAGACTATCACACATTCTTCTATTTTTATTGGTGTGTGTTCATTTCTGCAGTGATGGATTCCACAGACTCTAGGATGTACATTCTGTCTCTGAATTCATTTCTTCCCTCTTCTCTCCCTTCGTCTTCCTATTAGTCCCTCTTTCCCCAAGATAAGTTTGCTTCCACTTTCATTCCATCTACAAATAAATTATTTTAGGTATCTAAACAGACCATAAATGGGAGAAGAGATACAATATTTATCTTTTTGAATTGCATCAGGTTTTTTTGGCAATGTCATAATAATTTCCTCCTTTTTTAATGATTGAGTAAAATCTCATGTGTATATTCTACTTTGCCTCTCTGTTCTTGTGCTAAGCCTCTAACCAAAGCAAACTTTGGGGAGAAAACAGTTTATTTGGCTTACAGGTTACAGACAATCACCAAAGAAAGCTAAGGCAGGAACAAAGTAACCTGAATTATATAGACTACAGAGGAAAAATGCTTACTGACTTGCTTTTTCTGGCTTGCTCAACTGACTTTCTTATAAGCCCAGGCCTACTTATCCTGAGATGGTCTTGTCCACAATGGGTGGGTCCTTCCACATTAATCATTAATCAAGAAAATGTTTCATGGACACACCCACAGACCAGTCTGGAGGAGGCAATTCCACATTTGAAGATCCTTCTTCCCAGGTGACTAGTTTCTTTTTTCTTGTGTGTGTTGTGTGTGTGTGCATCTTAATTTTCTGTACTCATTAATGTATTCACAGATACCTAGAACGATTCTATAAGACAGAAAGTTGCTGTATTGTTTATCTATCTATCTATCTATCTATCTATCTATCTATCTATCTATCTATCTATCTGTTTGTTTATTGAAATAGGCTCTCATGTAACCCAAGATAGTCACAGAGTCAACATAAAGTCAAGGGTGAACTTGAACTCCTGATCTTCTTGCCTCCATTCCCAAGGGTTGAATTGATAGGTGAGCATCACCATGCCTGGGTAACAACAATAGAAATGATGCTTAAATAAACACGAATATGCAAATTTCAATGGTCTGCTGACTTAAAGTCCTTTGGGTAAATAATCTGAACTGGTATATTTGGGTCATATGGTACTTCTGTTTTACGTTTTTAGAGGAATTTGCATGTGGCCGAGCTAACATACAATTCCACCAGTAGTAATTCCCCCTCATTCTTAAGAGCATTTTAAAATTTGTTTTCTTAATGATAGCTATTTTCATTGATATAAGATGGAATCTGAAGATTGTTTGAATTTTCATCTCCCAGTGGCTAAGAATATTGAACAGTTTTTCATGTTTATTGATAATTCATGCTTTATCTTTTGAGAACCGTCATCTGTATCTCATTAGTTACTTATGAATTGTGCTGTTTTATTTGTTTAGAGTATTTAATTTTTGAAGTACTTACCATTCCAGATAGTAACTCTATTGTACGATAGCTGGCAGAGACTTCTGTGCCACCCTGTAAGTGGTCCTCTCACTTGGTTGTCTCCTTTGCTGGAGAGAAGTTTCTCAATTTCCTGAAGTCAGTGTCCACTTTTGGCTTTATTTCCTGAGCCTGTATCTTGAAGTGTGTCTGTTATGGCTTTCTCTAACAGTTTCAGAGGTTAAGGTCTTACATTAAAGTCTCTGATCCATTTTGAACTGACTCTAATAAAAGTGAGAGAACTGATCTAGTTTCATTGTTTTAAATACAAACATCCAGTTTTACAAACATTGTCTATCTTTTTTTCCAAAAAGTATTTTTGCCATGATTATTAAAAATCAGGCATCTGTAGTTGTGTGGTTTTTATTTCTGTGTTTTCAATTCTATTTCACTGAATAGAAAGCAAAACAGAACAGAACAGAACAGAACAGGACAGGACAGGACAGAGCAGAACAGTACAGGAGAATAAAGTGTTAGTCACTTTTCTATTACTATAATAAAAACAGCATGACTAAGGCAAACCTATAGATGAGTATATTTGGGGCTTACCACTCCAGAAGGAAAATATTCTCATACCATCATGGTCAGGAACCATGACAGCAGGCAGGAAGACATGGAAGCTGGAGAAATAGTTGAGAACAGAACAGAGAGCAGGAAGCAGAGAGAATGTATTGGAAACAACACATGGTTTTTGAAAACCCAAAGCCTGAAGCCTGAGACATACTTGAATGAGAAATAAGGACAAACTGTTCTCAGGTATGGTTGAGGAGAAGGTTTACTGTAGTTGATATGAGGGAGAGAACAGCCAGAGGCATCTGAAAGGGTCCAGACTGAACATGGCTAGCAGATTGAACTGGGCCATGAGAGGAAAGAGAGGGTAAGTAGGGAAGGGGACAAATGGACCAAGAGAGATCCAGGATCAGAGCCAACTAGGAGCCAAGAGACCAAAAAGTCACATAACCAGAATAGCTGAGTTCTTTAGAACCAAGAAAGATACAGAAGGGGGGTTACAGAATCTTCCTCTGAGGTTAAGAAACGCCACTGAGGCCAGACCCATCCCTGAATGGAGGCCTGGAGAAGAGGTCACTGTGTAAAGCTGTGAAGGTGAAGCCTAGGTTGCTTGGAGCCACCAAGACATTGGAGATGCCAGAGTTGTGGGATACCTTTCAACGGGGTGTGGAACTATCCAAGTGTTGGAGATCTAAAGAACACTTGGCATCACATATGCAGTTGACTTTTGTTCTTTCTTTGGTCTAGAATTTTCTTACTATGTTCCCTTTCTTCATTTTTTGAAATGTTAATGTATATTCTGTGTCACTGTATGTTGAAAAGTGATTTGTTTTTTTTGTTTTTATTTTAGTTTTATAGGAGGTTACAGTTAAGATATTTTTTGTGTCTAAGAAGAGACTTTGGACTTTCAGTGTTAAAACTATAAAAGCATTTTCAGGGCACAAAAGTCCTTATACCGCCGGGCGTGGTGGCGCACGCCTTTAATCCCAGCACTCGGGAGGCAGAGGCAGGCGAATTTCTGAGTTCGAGGCCAGCCTGGTCTACAAAGTGAGTTCCCGGACAGCCAGGGCTATACAGAGAAACCCTGTCTCAAAAAAACCAAAAAAAAAAAAAAAAAAAAAAAAAAAAAAAGTCCTTATACCCAC
The DNA here is from genome assembly GCA_902729485.2 of Mus minutoides. NCBI lineage: Eukaryota > Metazoa > Chordata > Mammalia > Rodentia > Muridae > Mus > Mus minutoides. The sequence goes on along the minus strand of LR749696.1, from coordinate 894,288 downwards.
AAATCACCAGGGAAACCAAAAATGTTAAATACATGAGGGCCTCTCCTTAATGGACGAGATAAAATACCTGTATTCCTTCTAAAAAGCTGAGAGCAGATGTTGTTAGTCACCTTGTTGGTGATAATTTTGCTATCTGTGAAGGCAGACTGTGGTAGTTTGAATGAAAATGGCCCCCCTAGGCTTAGAAGGAGTGGCTCTATTAGGAAGTGTGGGATGAGCTTGTTGGAGGAAGTGTGTCAGTGAGAAGTGGGCTATGAGGTTTCAAATGCTCAAGCCAGGGCCAGTATCCCTCTCTTTTTATGCTGCCTGCTGATCCAGATGTATAATTCTCAGCACGTGTCTGCCTGTGTGGTGTCATGCTTCCTGAAATGATAATGATGGAATAAATATCTGAAACTGTAATCGAGCCCCAATTAAATGTTTTCCTTTATAAAAGTTGCCATGATCATGGTGTCTTATCACACCAATGAAACTGTAAGACCCTGACCCTCAGTCAGTGGTACTTACTTCACGATTCCCCCAAGTGAGACACGGAGACGCAGATCAATGCAAAAGCAAGAGGTTTACTTTCAGGTGCATCAGGATCAACCTTCAATTAGTCCCTCAAAGCAAGTGACTAGAAGGTGACCCCAAATGGTTATTACAAGCAATTTTTATACTTTTTAGGGGCAAAGATTACATTAGGTCTTTGTCCCAGGACTAGGACTTTTTCCCTGATGAGCCTCTGTGACAGTTCAAAGATACTTTGATTTTAGAGATCCCTCATTCTCAAGATTCCCATGTGACTATGTAAATGCAACAAGCAAGAACATAGCAGTGCCCTGTTCAAGTGTACTTTATACTCCCATAATTCAGCAAGTAATCGGAAACGGCACTTATAAGCACCAGAGACCAATGAAAAGAGTTAGTCTCCTATACTTGGTTATAATATCAATTATAGTAACTGATATTTATAGAGCCTATCTGTGCCAAGATTTATGCTAGCGTTTTATGTACACTGTATTTTTCAGTCCTAATAATATTTTAAGGTGGCTCTAATGTATAAGTGTGAAAAACTAAAGATCACTAAGATTGCAGATAAGTGCTGGAGCTGCTGCACAGATCAGATCTCCTGTCTTCCAGCCCCAGAGTATGAGTCCAGTTTTATGGAGTAAGGACACAAATTGAATAAAAGTAGACCATGTCATGATTATGGCAGAAAGTTTAAATAAAGTTAAGAAAAATGTCAAAAGCTGACAATGTTGAAAGCAACCATCTCTCCTGGACTTTCCCATGATATCACTACATCTAGAGCTTACGTCACCTGCACCCTCTAAAGCATACTGTCAACATTATCAATGGTTGTAGTTTAACAAATATTTAGCTTTTCAATGCAATCTCAGTATGCAGTTCCTTTATAATTTCCCAAATGACAGAAATGTCCTTTGTGATTCCTATGCTGATTCCATCTGAGTCAATCTAAAAAGATGGTTTGGAATGGAGTCTCTATTAGCTAAAGGCTGAGAACAATCATGAGAAAGATGGTTGGAAACATTCAATCTCATCTATTGACTCTGGCAATGGCATTTGGGGCTGCAGATCAAACTCCATAAATACTCTTGAGATGACACTTAAGTTACTGGGCTGGCAATGAACATAGCAAGGTTCTGGGAGGGAGCCTCATCCAAAAGGACCTGGCGGTTGCCCTTTCCTCCCCAACCCCTGTGCTTTACCTCCATTTGGTTCCTCTGGTGCATCCTCTGCAATAAACATATGAGCAAAGACAAAAGCAGTAAACCAATGCTCTCACATGAGTGAAGCATGCCCTTGAGAACTAGAACAACCTCATCCGTGTGTTAGAGCCAAGGAAGGGATTTTAGCAACCCCCAATTTATAACCAGTTGGTCAGAAGTGTGGGAGGCCCAGACCTGTCGCTGGCATTTGAAGTAGTATTCTCTTGTGGGCTGAATATATAATTGAGATTTGATGCTTACTCCAGAGAGATGGTGCCGAAGTTGAATTAGAGTGGAGGACCCTTAAGGACTGTACAGAATTAATTGGTATGGAACTCCTACATGTTTGCTGTCAAATGTGTTTCATGTGAGAGTGAAAGTGTGCGTGTGTGTGTGTGTGTGTGTGTGTGTGTGTGTGTGTGTGAGAGAGAGAGAGAGAGAGAGAGAGAGAGAATGAATGAATGAATGAATGATGTACTTACAACTTGTATGACCAGAAGAAACTTTCAAGGAACGGGCTGTTCTCATCCCCCAACTATGTACACAAGCAGCACTGGATGTTTTGAAGCAGAATTAGAAGAAAGAAAATTTATTCTTTAGATCTCTGGATAAAAATGGTTTTAAGCTATTTTTCCAAATGAAATTATGAAGTATTGCATCACATTTACACATATGCATATATTATATGTGTGCAGGTGCATATGCATATGGAAGCTGGACAGCTTCAGGTGTTATCCTCAAGAACGCTGTCTCTCTCCTTTGAGACAGTCTGAAGTGCACCCGGTAAACTAAACTCACCCCCCGACACAGGTGCTAAAACCATGTATACCGTGCCTATCATATTTATATGGGTCCTAGTGCTTTCAAGGCAAGCTCACAGCCCTGTTACAGACCAAGATTTCCCCCAAGTACCCACTTAGAGGTTTTTCTTATATTTGTTTGTCCATGATATTTTAAAAAGATTTATTTATTTTATGTGTGTATGAGTGTTTGCTTGCATGTATGTGTATGTACACCACATGTATGTTTAGTGTCCATGGAGGACAGAAGAGCATGTTGGATCTTCTGGAACTGCAGTTACAGGCGGCTGTGAACTGCTGTGCAGGTGCTGGAAATAAAACCTGGGTCCTCTGCAAGGGCCACAAACAGCAAGTATTGTTAACTATTAAACCAGCTCTCCAGTGTAGCTCCATGCTATTTTTAATGTGACTCTATGGGGGGTGGGGTAGGAGATGTGTGATGACAGTGATATTCATCCTAAATATTTGGGCCTGAGTTATTAAATAGTAAATACTTTTTAATGAAAATAGATGAATGAAAAGAGACATTAAAAGTGATGAACTACTCTACATTAATTTGACAATAAATCATCTGGAAGTAGGTCTCTCAGTTATGACTTTATATTAACCCTGTTTCTCAGTAGAAATAACTGAGCAAAGAAAAGCACACAGAAGTGCATACAAACAGCTAGGAGATGGCTTCTTGCTTTCACTCATCAACAGGGGAGATTTGGTTTGCTTGTTTGTTCTTTGCTTGGGTTTAATTTTTGGTTCAAGATGCAAATCATATGGGTTATCTTGGCCCTTGGTGTAGTTTCCCTACACTGGTGTGGCTATGTGTTTATTGATCCCAATCCAAAGAATCACGGCAAAAGAAATTGGACCACATTTCTATCTCAGAGGAAGGGGTGCATGTGTGCATGTGTGTGTGGATGTGTGTGGATGTGTGAGCATGCTTAGCCTGTGATTGGCTGCCCACACAGCAAGGTGTGGTTCACGTAGGATGACCATGGATATCTAATATAGTGGAGAAAACACTCAAGCTTAAGAATCGATACTGAACTTGAAGGCCAGCTTCTCTCCACCACAGCCGAGTTGCTCGTGTAAAATGAAAAGGCAGTCATGTCTGTCGGCCTTGGGGTGATGTCCACCTCCCTGCCTACTGCACCTACTACAGTCTCTCTGCCATTCACCTGTTGGGAGAGAAGGCTTTCACTGCTCCTGACACTGACTATAAAAGGATGTTTAGAGGCTGCAGGGAAATAGGAATCTACATAAAAGGCATCTCACTGGTGAAGCTTGCTTCTCTCTGTATTCTCTTAGTAGTACCTCACACTGTTTTATATTCTCTCTCTCTCTTTATCACTCTCTCTGTTTCTGTCTCCCCCCCTCTCTCAAAAGATAAGCTTTTATTTTAAATGCTGCAAAGAGAGAGCAGTCATGGTAGTCATGGAAGAATGTCCTTCCCCCCTCTTCTAGCAATAGACAGATATGTGTATATAAGATACACAAATTCTACAAGGATTGGTGTTGACTTTCTTTTTTTTTAATTTTTTTTAAATTTTTTTCAACTTTTATTAGATATTTTCTTCATTTACATTTCAAGTGTTATCCAGAAAGTTCCCTGTATCCTCCCCCCTCCCAGCCCTGCTCCCCTACCCACCCGCTCCCACCCCTTGGCCCCGGCGTTCCCCTGTATTGGGGCATATAAAGTCTGCATAACCAAGGGGCCTCTCTTCCCACTGATGGCCAACTAGGCNCACCATCTTGCTGGCATATGCTATAGTGTCTATGTTTGGTGACTGATTGTGGGATGGATCCCTGGCAGCCGCAGTCGTTGGGTCCATCCTTTGGATTCAGCTTCACAAATGCTCTCTTTAACTCTTTCAATGTGTGCTTTGTTCATAATTCTAGGAAGGGGTGACGTGTCCACATTTTGATCATCCTTCTTCTTGAGTGGACACGTCACCCCTTCATGGTGTTGACTTTCAAATGGAGTAGCTGTATTGGCCATGTGCTAACAGGAGAGAGGATCTAATCACCAAGCACCAAGGCAAGTGCTTTAGATAGAATCAAAACCCAGATCATCCTTTGTATTCTATGAACTCACAGGGGACAGGAGACAAAATGCCAAACACATTAATGTTTATATGTTACCTGTCACCACATGCTAATAGACTCACAGTCTTCCGGTGATCACCAGAACCTCAGAAGTCAAAACCCCAGGCCCACTGCTGACTTCCAGTTAAACTGCAAAGCTCTAATGATAAAGGCAGCGTAGTACTGGGATAAAAACGGATGGGTAGACCAACAGAACAAATTAAGGACTGGGAAGTAAATTGACAAAGCTACAACTACCTGACTTTAGGCAAAGTAAGCAAAATCAGGCAGTAGGAAAAGTAATGTAAATGGTGTGGGGGAAACCGGGTAGCTACCTGAAAAAGAGTGAAGCTAGCTAGGTTCCTATCTTACACTTTGTACAAAAATCTGTTCAAAATGGATGAAAGGCCTCCACTGAAACTAGAGGCAAACACAGAGAACAACTTTTTAAGACACCGGCCTTGGCAAGAGTTTTCTAAACTGAACACCAATAGCTCAGGGACCAGCCTCAGCAGATGCGGCTTCATCAGATTGAAAAGTTTCCACACAGCAGAGCAAACAGACAGCCCACCGGATGGGAGAAAATCTTGACCATCTGTACCTCAGACATGAAGCTAATACCCAGAATTTACAAAGGACACCAGAAATTAAATACCAACGAAATAAAACTGCCAATCAACGGATGGGCTAACAAAATGAACAGTTCTCAGAAGAAAAAGTGCAAATGGCCAGCAACTATTTTTAAAAAGTGTTCAACAACCCGAATCAACATTAAATTTTAAATTAAATGCAAATTAAAACCACTTTGAGCCATTACCTCACCCAAGTTGGATTGACTGTCACCAAGAAATCTGATAGTAAATGTTGAGGAGGGTGTGGAAACAAGGAATCCTTACTCTACTACTGGTGGGCATGCAAATTAATACAACCAGTAAATGAATGAGTTTGGAAGCTCCGCACTGTATGACCCAGCTGTTCCTCTGCTGGGCATACACCCAGAGAGCTCTGTAACCTAGCACGATGAAATTGTCTCATTTATGTTTATTGTTACCCTATTTGCTACAGCAAAGCAATGGAACTGGCCTAAACACCTAGCAAGATGTAAATGGGTAACGGAAAGATGGTATACATATAAATGGAATATTATTCATCTCTAAATAAAATGAAATCATAAAATTTGCAAGAAAATATATGGACACCCTAGCCTATAATGTGTATGTGTTTATATGTAAACAGCTATAAGTGGGTGTCTTAGTTGGGGTTTTCTATTGATGTAACATAGCATTAAGTTGGGAAGAAATATTTATTTGACTTACTTCCATATTGATGTTCATCCTCAAAGGGAGTCAGGGCAGACACTCAAGTACAGCAGGAATGTGCAGGCAGGAGCTGAAGCAGAGGCCATGGAGGGGTGCTGCTTACTGGCTTGCTCTTCATGACTTGCTCAATCTGCTTCCTTACAGAACCCAGGACTACAAGCCCAGGGATGGCACTACCCACCATGGGCTGGGACACTTCCCCATCAATCACTAATTAAGGAAATGCCTTACAGCTGGATCTTATGCAAGCATTGTGCTCAATTGAAATATCCTTCTTTCTGATAATTCTACCTTGTGTCAAGTTGACATAAGATGAGCCAACACAGTCGGGGGTATGGAGTAACGTTTTGAAAGGATCACATTAGGTGAGAAGGAAGGATGAAATGCAGGCTAAGGGACACATGAAAGATTACATAAAAGCTAATTGTTTTTTGTTTTTTTAATTTTAACTCAGCCATCTGTTAGCCTTTGTGTGGATATGTGTGTGCATGCATATGTAATTGGTGTTGAAAGTATAAAACCTCAAGGAAAGCTTTGATGGCTCCTGAGTGGTCGTTCGAAGTGCAGAGAAGAGTGTGTGAGAGTGGAGAAAGTGTGTGTGTGGCCAGATTGATTTCCAAAGTGGCTATACCAGCTGTTGATCCCACCAGCAATGGAGGAGTGTTCCTCTTGGTATTTCACTGCCTTCTTGGGCAGAACAGCTAAATATAACTTAATGATGCATCAGAGACCAAGATGTATGGATGGAAGTTTTTATTTGGAAGCTTCTGGTATGTAGGGAAGTTTTTATTTTGCTGAGTAGCCCAAAACATTTATTTTACTTTTCAAAATAATTGTGCTCTTACTTGAAGTGTCAGGGTGTGTGTGGGAGAATACCCAAGGGTGCCCCTACCCACTCAGAAGAGAAGGGAAAGGGGGATAGGGGAAGCATTGTTGAATGGGTGACTGGGAGGGAGGCAGAGAGTCAGATACAAAGTGAATAAGTAAAAATATCAAATTAATTTTTTTTTAAAAAGCGCTCTCAATAAAAATGGCTCCCGCTGTGTTGTCAGGCTTTCGGCTGTCCGTGTGTCTGTCCGTGTACTCACATTTCTTGTCAGCTTTTGGCATCTTTTCTTGATTGAGGTTGCAGGATATTTTCATGCCTTTTGAAAAATGCTTATGTTTCTCAGTTATGTTTTGGGGTGTTTACTATTGCTGGGAATCTAGTACCCCAAAGAAATGGTATGTGACCTTGAGTCTTTGATCTTTTGGGTTTGCTTTTGTTGTTTGTTTGTTTTGTGTGTGTGTGTGTGTGTGTGTGTGACAAGAAAAGGGATACATGCAATCTAGCTATAGGAGCTTGTACACATGCTGTGTGTTGGTCATGTCATATATGTTGTATCTATATCATTTCTAGCAAACAAAATAACTTTATTATGATGAAAGCACAAATAAATGCATTGCACTGATGGGCTAAGGTACTAGTTAAACATATACTTGCCTCACCCTCAAACAGTCGTCTGTGCACTTAGAAATATCTCTTCCATGACAAAGTTATCATTGAGTATAGAGTTGTTCAGTTTTCACAAGAATGTAGGGTTTCTGTTGTTTTTGTTGTTATTGAAGTCTAGCCTTAGTCCATGGTGATCCTGGATGTTTTAGGTTAGGAGCTTTTTACACTTTCTGTTTTCTTTGACTGTTGTGTTTATTCCTCTATGGTATCTTCTATACCTGAGATTTGCTCTTCCATCTCTTGCATTCTGTTGGTGGTGCTTGCATCTGTAGCTCCTGATCTTTCTTCTAGGTTTTCCATCTCCAGAGCTGCCTCCATTTCTGATTTCTTTATTATTTCTACTTCCATTTTTAGGTCTTGGACCATTTTTGTTCAATTCCTTCACATGTTTGATTGTGTTTTCCTGTATGTTTTTAAGGGATTTGTTTATTTCCTCTTTAAGGGCTTCTACCTGTTTGCCTGTGTTTTACTCTATTTCCTTATGCGAGTTATTTATAACCTCTTTAAAGGCCTCTATTACCTTCATGAGATGGGATTTCAGGTCAGAATCTTGCTTTTCAGGTGTGTTAGAGTTTCCAGGGCTTGCTGTAGTAGGAGAACTGGGTTCTGACTGTGTCATATTACATTGACTCCTGTTGTTTATGCTCTGGCTTGCCTCTCACCATCTGATTATCTCTGGTGTTAACTGGCTTGGGTGTCTCTGACTGGAGCTTGTCACTTTGGGGATGGGTAGAGCTTTGGGGACAGGTAGAGCTCTGTGACATGGGTTAGAGCAGGTCTCCTGGGAGGCAGGCTGTGCTCTCTCGGTTGGGGAGGGGGGTTCCTGTGTCCCTGGTTAGAGAAGGCCTCCTTTCCCCCTAGGTTTAGGCAGTCCTCCTGTGACCTGGTTATGATAGACCCCTTGGGAGACAGGCAGAAGCTAACAATTTTAATTTAGAGATGAGGAAACTGAATTTCTCAAGGTATACTGCTGTTGGATCCCAGCCCAGGATAGAACCTGGGTACAGTCCTGACCCTTATGCTATGTCAAATGGGAGGCAATGTTGAGGTACAGTGGCAACTTGAAGGCATCTTCAAAAGTATCCCCAAATCCACAAGTGAATTAAAAACCACTATTTAGTCTTTCAATGAAAGCTGCCAGTCAAATAAGAACGTCAAATGACATCACTTAAATATTCCACAAATGCTCGAACATTTCATACTGAGAAACTCTTTTGTACTAAAAGCCAATGATGGGGAAAGGAAGGGTTTTAACTTACAGTGATCACTAGTTAGTGAACTGTTTCTCTAACCATAGTCCCAAGCCCAAGTTCTAAATCAGTGAAAGCAAACTGGACACGTCAGATTCCCACCCATGAAACCCTTCAGTAACTTGTATTATGGTTTAGAAGTTGCATGCAGTTTCTTTAGTAGAAGAATTAATTGCTAGGAATAATGCCTGATGACTCATTCTGTATTAACAGAAACCCAGAACCCAGTTCCCTGGCTGGAACTCTGCTTCCCTGCAGCTGGGCCCAAGGACTGACTCGTGTTTAAACATAACCACATTTCATCCTTTCTCCACCTAGGGGGTCTTTGAGAATTTTGGTACCTCATTGGAAATGAGGGCTCTGTTTAACAGAGGCTTTTAGTGGAGGCTTCCTGACAGATGAGTGAAACTTCCCTTCACATCTGGTCCTGAGACTCTTGGTAGTTTCCTGGGAACCAGAGTTTGTAGCCTCTTACTAATGTCAAGCTGTGACTACCAACTGTCAACCCAACTACCTCAAGCTCCACCTCTGTAGTGTCAGTTTGAAGCACTACATTTGTTAATAGCTAATGGTCTGTGTAGATTCAGACTGACACCATTATAAAATGCTATGTTGTGGTAAAATATGTACAACATAAAATTCAATGTTATAGTCCCCTGATGAGTGCAATATAGTGACATTAGATACATTCACAGAAATAGGGAACAGAAGAAACCTTGGAAGAATACGGAGAAGGGGGATGCCATCCTGGCATGGAAGAAGGGAGCTCGCTCTCTGCCTACTTGCTCTCACTCTGGCTGGCAAGTTCATCTCTTCGCAGGCATTATAACCTACTTCCTCAAGATTTCAGTGTATATTGAAAACCAGTTGAGACATCCAGCCTCAAGGGCTAAATTACTGGACCTTTGGACCTTCCACTGGTAGACAGACACTACTAGACTAGCTAAATCACAGCCTGTAAGCCATTCTACTAAATCCTCTTGTAAATAACTATGTTTCTTTTTCATTAATTAATAAATTAAATAAAATAAATAATTTAAAGTAATTAATATAATAATTTTAATTACTACATAAATATAAATGTTCATATTTATTCAGGGTAATAAGAATTTATTGATAATTAATAAACTATATATAAAACCAGTAATATGTACTATATCTTAATCTATATAACACATTAATTAATGATATATATTAATTCTATAAATTCTCTTTCTCTAGAGAACCCTAATACAGACTACAATTGCCTTCACCCAGGGAGAAGCTGGTGAAGCTAAGAAGAATGGCAAAGCCGTCCCCTTAGGTCAGGGTCAGAGGAAGCAAGCAAAGCCATCCTGTGGTGTGAGTATAAAAGTCAGCAGTGTGAGGAAAGGAGCTTCTGCCACTTCCTCCTCTCAAGGGAGCCCAGCCTGAGACTTCTGGCCCACAGATACCACCTGCCGATGCTAGCAAACTCCTCCCCCAGTGCCGAACAGAACTGAAGCCCTGAGGTTCCAGGTCTTACTCCCCCCAAGTGAACACAGCCAACCTGATCACAGGTTTTCTGTGCATGTGTCTGTGTGTCTGTCCTCTCTTCATTACCTTTCCATTCCAGTCAGGTGTTCAGGACCAAGCTGGGCAGGATGCGGTACCCAGAGTTGTGTAACATTCCCCATGCAATTGTTTATTGCTGGAGCTTCTCATCTTCACAGAGAGAAGACTGAAGTGGAAACTTACGGGTTCTTTGGAAAGCGCTGGAAGAGTGTTTTGCTGGGTAAACATGTGAAGGAGCCTTATCCCGAAGTGGACACAAGTGAAAGGATGTTCTGCTAAAGCAGATATGTGAAGGAACTTTTCACTGAAGACACGGGAGAGAGGATGTTCTGCTAAAGCAGGCACATGAAAGGACACGTGATGAAGGATCCTTCACTGACGACATGCATGTATTGGTCTGCCTTACGTTGCGTTGCGTATTTGAGCTCATTTTGTTGAGACTCTATAGATTGAAACATGCCAAAATTTTTCTGGTGGTGTGCTGCTGCTTCTTGCTGTTTCCTCGGACTCAGGCCAATTGGCAGAGCGATGTCAGCTGAGACAGACTCACATGCTGAGGCAAGACTCATGGGAGGACATGTGATATTTGGAAGAAATATAAATAGGACTCAATGATGGACAGTGATGGAGGCTGAGCTTGGCTTGCTTGCATAGCTAAACGCAGCCAAGAACTTCTCCTGGCATTCTTGTTGGTCCTGGTCCTTCCTGCTGACTTGTGCCATGGAATATAGTTAATATATTTGGTGACACTCCAGTGGGAAAAAATGATTTTTCCTTTGTCAGTGGGTGTCAATTGCAGATAGCTTCTTGGTGAGGGGTTGGAGTCTGTGTTTACTCCCCTGTCTCCCTGCTAGGTCCCCATCAGTCTTAAACCTGTGCAGGCTCTGCAAATGCTACCTCAGTCTCTGTGAGTTCATATATGGGTTGGTCTTGTTGTGTCTAGAAGGCCTTGTTTACTTGGTCTCTCCTAGCCACACTAGCCCTTGCAATCTCTCAGCTTCTTCACATAGTTCCCTGAACCCCGAGGAGAGGAGTTCAATGAAGACATCCCATTTAGAAATGAGTGTTCCAAAACTCTCCCAATCTCTGCAAATTATCCAGTTGTGGGTCTCTTTGTCAGTTTCCATCTACTACAAGAGGAAGCTTCTCTGGTGACAGCTGGATGGAGCACTGAACTACAGGTATAGCAAAGTGTTGCTAGGAGTCATTGTTCCTTTGGGAGAACAATATTATTTGGTTTTTCCCTTAGGTCTATGGCCTGTCATGTCTCAAGGTCTTGACTACCCAACCACATCAGGCACAGTTTCCATCTCACAGAGTGGGCTTAAATCCAATCAGTGAGTGGGTTACCCTGCCCCAACCCAGTTTTGAGCCACTATTTCCCAAGCATCTCTTGCAGGCATGTCACTCTGTACATCACAGGGTTTGTAGCCGAGTTGATGACTACCTTTCTTGGATAACATACAGAGCACCTTCCAATACTATGAATGCCAATCAGTAGGGGGAAGCTCCTACTTAGTCATAACCTCTACTTTTCAATGTTCAATGACTTAAGTAAATGTCTTTGGCAATAGGGCCTCACCCCCTGTTTGTAGAGACCAACCAATAATTTTGGCAACAACCTGAGTTGTTTGGAGGTTTCCATGGGACCGTTTTAGCCAATGACTCAACTAGATGTAACCCATTCCTGGTCCTGATGTGAGAGGTTTCACTTGGTGCCATAAGATGTTTACTTGTGGCATGGTCTCCCTCAGTATTTGATGATTCCATTTATATTTCTTTCACATACATATATTTTCTTAGTCACTGTTCTATTGCTGTGAGCTTCCATTTATTAATTGCTGGTCTTAGTGCCTTTGTTATCAGTGTGCTGTTCAGAATGTCTTTTCCTGTGCCAAGGAGTTCAAGGCTCTTCCCTACTTTCCTGTTTATCAGGTTCAGTGTATCTGGTCTTATGTTAATCCATTTAGAGTTGAGTTTTGTGCAGGGTGATAAGTCTGGACCTATTTTCATTCTTCTACATGCTGTCACCCGACTTGAACAGCACCATTTGTTGAAAATGCTGTCTTTTTTCCAGTGAGTATTTCTGGCTTTTATGGCAGAAATCTTTTTTCAATTAGTGTGTGGATTTATGTTTGAGTCTTCAATTCTATTCCATATATCAACATATCTGTTTTTATGCCAATACCATGATGCTTTTATTACTATAGATCTTTAGTACAGCTTGAAATTATGATGGTGAGACTTCCAGAAGTTCTTTTACTATTTAGGACTGTTTTAGCCATCCTGTGTATATGTTTCCATATGACACTGAAAATTGTTTTTTCAATTTCTGTCAAGAATTATGTTGTGTTTTTATTTGGATTATGTTGAGTCTGTATATTGATTTGGTAAGATGGTCATTTTCACAATATTAGTTCTATTTATTTATAAGCATGGGGTATCTTTTTATCCTCTGATGTCTTCTTCAATTTCTTTCTTCAATGTCTTAGAGGTTTTTTGTTTTTATTTTAAATCATACAAGACCATTTACATGCTTGGCTAGAGTTATCCCAAGATTTCTTTATTTATTTGGCTATTGTGAAAGCTACTGTTTCCTTAATTTTTTTTCTCTCTGTCTGTTTGTCATCTTTATATAAAAATTTTTGTTAAGTCTGTTTCCTGATACTTTGCTGAAAGTGTTTATCAGTTTATAGATGTTATAGATGTTACCTGGTGTAATTTTTGTGGTTACTTATGTATACTATCATATACATAGTATGATACATCTATTTTATTTATATTTCATCTGCAAATAGCTATACTTTGACTTCTTCCCTTCCAATTTGTATACTCTTGATTTCCTTTAGTTGTCTTATTGATCTAGTTAGGACTTTAAGTGCTATACTGAAGAGATGAGAGAGTGAACAACCTTGTCTTGTTCTTGATTCTAGTGGAATTGCTTTGAGCTGCTCCAGTTTAGGTTGATATTGGTTATAGACTTGATGTAAATTGTCCTTATTATGTTGAGGCATGTCCCTTGTATTCATAGTCTCTCTAGGTCTTTTATCATGAAGGAGTGTTGGACTTTTCAGAGGCTTTTTCTGAATCTAACAGGATGATCACGTGGTTTTTGTGTTTTAGTCTGTATAATGCAGTGGATTACATTAATCAATTTATATATGTTGAACCATCCCTACATGATGAAGCCTACAAGATCTTAGTAAATATTTTTTTATGTATTTTTGGTTTGCAGGTATTTTATTGAGAATTTTTTCATTTATGTTCACAAAGGATATTGGTATATAAGTTCTTTGTTGTTGTTGTTGTGTCTTTGTATGGTTTTGGTATCTGGGCAATAGTGGCTTTTAAAGAAGGATTGGCAGTGTTCCTTCAGTTTCTATTTTGCAGAATAATTTGGGAAATATGGCATTAATTTTTCTTTGAAAGCCTGTAGAATTCTTTATGGTAGCTGGGTGTGATGGCGCATGCCTTTAATTCCAGTACTCAGGTGGCAGAGGAGGTGGAACCCTTGAGTTTGAAATCATTCTAGTCTACATAGTGAGTTCCAATACAGCCAAAACTGCATAGCAGAAAGACTTTGTCTCAAAAAATAAAAATAAAATGCACCCAACACAGTAGCCACAAATAATATAAAATATCTTCTGGTAACTCTAACCAAGAAAGTGAAAGATCATATGACAAGAACTTTAATTTTGAAGAAATCTGAAAAAAGAAATTGAAGAAGATATGAGAAAATGGAAAGATTCCTCGTGCTCATTAGTCAGTAGAATTACCATAGTAAAAATGGCCATCCTACCAAAGGCAATCTACAGAGCTAATGCAATCCCCATCAAAATCCCAACACAATTCTTTACAGACTTTGAAAGAACAATACTCAGCTTCATATGGGAAAAGAAACCCAAAAAGCTAAAACAATCCTGTACAATAAAAGAGCTTCTGGAGGTATCACCATCACTGATTTCAGGCTTTACTACAGAGCTATAGTAATAAAAAACTCATGGCTTTGGCATAAAACCAGACAGGTTGATCAATGAAATCTAACTGAAGATTCAAATATAAATCCACACCCCTTTGGACACTTGGTTTTTGATAAATAAGTTTCTCCAGACTGATTTTATGATTTTAATTTTTAAGCATTTATTGTGTGTGTGTGTGTGTGTGTGTCTGTGTGTGTGTGTGTCTGTGTGTGTGTGTGTCTGTGTGTGTGTGTGTGTGTTTCTGTGTGTATGCGGAGGTCAGAAGATAACTCTGGGGGTTCTTTCCTTCCACCATGTGGCATCAAGATTTGTAGCAGATGCCTCTGTCTGCTGAGCCATCATTCTGGTCTTGTTTTTTCTGATTTTAATATGACTTGAGTTTTCTATTTTTTTTCTAATTTTTCTATTATTTAAATGCATTTTATACATCAAACATAGTAATAACATTGAGTACTTTGAGAGTCAAATAATACATAAAAATTGGTTCAACTTTTATATTTATATCCTTTCATACCCTAAAAATATCATTAATGAATATTTAATACTATCCATAACTGAAGGTCCTATATCTAATGTTAAATACTAAATTGTTTCAGAACATACAAAATATTCTTTGGGAGATAAGCATAGTAAAAGGCATAAAATATTAAAAATAAATCATTAAGAGATATATTCAAAAGCCCTTATATGATACTACCTGACATAGTGAGAGAGTATTTAACACGCATTATATATCTGTGTACATTGTCTAACAATCAGTTTACTTAAAATAGATTATCAGTGTTTCTAGGAGAGAAATTATTTTATCAGTAAGTATATTTTTTAAATTTCAAAATAGCAAAAACTCTTTGAAGTTAAACATTAAGAAAATGCTACTTTCAAGCACAATGAGAAAAATTATCAATAATATTTCCATGATGTTTGTAGAACATGATTTTAATATTTTCAACTATTGATATTCAACAAACAGAATAGTGATTTTAAAATATACTTCATTGTTATGTCTCCCTTTTCATTTCTGATTTTACTAATTTGTATACTGTCTCTGTGCCCGCTGGTTAGTCTGGCTAAGGGTTTATCTATCTTGTTGATTTTCTCAAAGAACCAGCTTCTGTTTTTGTTGATTCTTTGTATAGTTCTTTTTGTTTCTATTTGGTTTGACTATTTCCTGCTGCCTACTCCTCTTGGGTGTTTTTGCTTCTTTTTGTTCTAGAGCTTTCAGGTGTGCTGTCAAGATGCTAGTGTAAGCTCTCTTCGGTTTCTTTTTGGAGCCACTTGGTGCTGAATTTTCCTCCTACCACTGTTTCCATCGTGTCCCATAACATTTGGTGTCATATGTCTTCATTTTCATTACATTCTAAAGGCCTTTAATTTCTATCTTTATTTCTTCCTTGACCAAGTTATCATTGAGTAGAGCGTTGTTCAGTTTCCATATGTATGTGAGCTTTCTGATGTTTTTTGTTGGCATTTAAGACCAGCCTCAGTTCATGGTGATCTGATGGGTGCATGGGATTATTTCAGTCTTCTTGTATCTGTTGAGCCTGTTTTGTTAAGTCTGCCTTTATATGTTACTTGACATTTTTACCTTGCTGCTTTAAATATTCTTTCTTTGTTTAGTGCCTTTGGTGTTTTGATTATTATGTGACAGGAAGAATTTCTTTTCTGGTCCAGTCTATTTGGAGTTCTGTAGGCTTCTTGTATGTTCATGGGCCTCTCTTTCTCTAGGTTAGGGAATTTTTCTTCTATAGTTTTGCTGAAGATATTTATTGGCCCTTTGAGTTGGGAATCTTTGCTCTCTTCTATACCTACTATCTTAGGTTTCATCTTCTCATTGTGTCCTGGATTTCCTGGATGTTTTGGGATAGGAGCTTTTTGCTTTTTGCATTTTCTTTGACTGTTGTGTGAATGTTTTTTATGGTATCTTCTGCACCTGAGATTCTCTCTTCCATCTCTTTTATTCTGTTGGTGATGATTGCATCTGTGACTCCTGATCTCTTTCCGAGGTTTTCTAACTCCAGGATTGTCTCCCTTTGTGATTTTTTTTTTTATTGTTTCTATTTCCATTTTTAGATCTTGGATGGTTTTGTTCATTTCCTTTGCTTGTTTAATTGTGTTTTCTAGTCATTCTTTAAGAGATTTTTGTGTTTCCTCTTTACGGGCCTCTAGATGATTACCTGTGTTCTCCTGCATTTCTTTAGGGGAGTTATTTATCCTTCTTAAACTCCTCTATCACCATGATGAGAAGTGATTTTAGATCCAACTCTTGCTTTTCCGGTGTGATCCAGGACTTGCTATGGTGGGAGAATTGGATTCTAATGATGCCAAGTAATCTTGGTTTCTATTGCTTATGTTCTTACACTTGCCTCCTGCCATCTAATTATCACTAGTGCTACCTGCCCTCGATGTATGTGACTGGATCCTGTCCTTTCTGTGATCCTGGTTGTGTCAGAACTCCTCAAAGTTAAGTTGTCTCTGTGATCCTGTGATTCTAGGATCCTGTAATACTGAGTGTGTCAGAGCTCCTGGAAGTCAAGCTGCCTCTGGAACCCTGAGATCCTAGTGTGACCAAGCTCTTGAGATTCTGGGATACTGTATACCTGGGTGTGTTAGAGTGCCTGGGAGTGGATATTTCTCTACGTGTTGTGGGACTTGCTGTGGAGTTTGTGCCCAAGGTCAGCTCAGGGCACTGGCCCAGACCAAAAGGTACCCATGCAGAGTTCTCAGTGCCCAAGTCCCACTGGTCCCAGTTACTCCTGGTGTTGGGGAAGCTGTTGTGTCTTCCTCACCTCTGATCCTATGATCCTGGGCATGTTAGAGTGCTTGGGAGTGGATCTTCCTCTGACTTGAATTTTCTAAAGGATAAAGCTAAAGCCCAGTGGAAGCTATGTGATGACATGTACCTGAAACCCCAGCCTTAGAGAGGCAGAAGCAAGAGAATCTTGAGTTTGAAATCTATCTGGCTTACACAGCAAGACTGTATCTCAAAGAAAAACAGAACAAAACAAAACAAAACAAAAGCCCTACACACCAACAATCCCATAGATTTGCAATGGTTGCAGAGGGAGCAAGGATAATGGAAAGACAGGAGGAGATGAAACTGGAGGATAGGAAGGAGGCTGTCCTAGGGAAGAGTGTTAATGTGGTTAAGCAGGCACCAGAGGAAGAGGAAATCCCCCATTATTAGCTTCTACTTTCATCAAGGCTCATGAGATGAAATCTTTGAATCATATCATTAGAGAGAGAGAGAGAGAGAGAGAGAACCAAAGTTATAAGATCACACCCAGCTCATTGACACAGTGACATCTCAGCAGAATTACACTTTAGATTTTACTAATGATGATTTTATTTCAAATACAGATGATCGTGATTGAGACATATATGTTCTAAAAAGGGATAGTAGATTTCAAACATGTTTCCTAATGAGGCCTTTGAACTTTGAAGACCAGTATCATATTACCCACATTTTACACTTGATCTCAGCCAAAAATCTGGAAACTGATTGTACGATCCATGCTTTTAAAGAACACCTAGGGGTTTTTTCTTTGTTATTTTGAAAGAGTGCAAAGAATACAATTTCCAGGGTCATCAACATTGTTGTATTTGCATAAAATGTCACAGTTAAAAGAGACCCTTTTACGACTTTTCAATACATTTTTGAATAACAGTTTTATAAGCATTGTGATTCATTTTTAAAAACTGCACAAGCCAGGCATGGTGGTGTCTGCCTGTAAAAGTTAGAAATCTTAACAATTAGTGAAAAAAAAAAAACAAAAAAACGAGGCCATGAACTTGAAGGAGAGAGGGAAGGAGTTTATGAGAAAGTTTGGAGGAAGGAGAGGGAAGGAAGAAACGTTGTAATTATATTATAATCTCAAAAAACACATTTAACAAAGAACACTATGTGTTCTTAAAAAGAGATAGAAATGTAAATTATTTCATTTTCATATTGAGCTTACATTTTTATAAGAAATATGATTTAGTGCAATATATGTTACACTCTGATAACGTTAAAAAATTTAAATTTCCCATTGCCACAAAACTCTAAGTATTAAAAATTATTTATGAGTTCTGTACTAATAATATAGCACACAATTAATGAAATAGTTTCAGATTCCACCTCACACCAGTCAGAATGGTTAAGATCAAAAACTAAGGTAACAGCAGATACTAGCAAGGACGTGGAGAAAGAAGAACACTCCTACATTGTTGGTGGGATTGCAAGCTGGTAAAACCACTGTGGACAATAGTCTGGTGGTTCTTCAGAAAATTGGACATAGTGCTACTAGAAGATCCAGCAATATCTCTCCTGGGCATATACCCAGAAGATGCTCCAACTTGTAATAAGGACATATGCTCCACTATGTTCATAGCAGCCTTATTTTTAATAGCCAGAAGCTGGAAAGAACCCAGATGTCCCTCAGCAGAGGAATGGATACAGAAAATGTGATACATTTACACAATGGAGTACTATTCAGCTACTAAAAACAATAAATTCATGAAATTCTTAGACAAATGACTGGATCTGGAGAATATCACCTTGAGTGAGGTAACCCAATCACAAAAGAACACACAAGATATGTACTCACTAATAAGTGGATATTAGCCCAGAAGCTCAGAATACCCAAGATACAATTTGCAAAACACATAAAATTCAAGAAAAAGGAAGACCAAAGTGTGGACACTTTGAGCCTTCTTAGAAGGTGGAACAAAATACCCATGGAAGGAGTTACATAAACAAAGTTCAGAGCAGAGACTGAAGGACTGACCACCCAGAAACTGCTCCACCTAGGGATCCATCCCATAAACAACCTCCAAACCCAGACACTACTGCAGATGGCAACAAGATTTTGCTGACAGGAGCCTGATATAGCTTTCTCCTGAGAGGCTCTGTCAGTGCCTGACTGATACAGAAGTGGATGCTCACAGTCATCCATTGGATGGAGCACAGGGTCCCCAATGAAGGAGCTAGAGAAAGTACCCAAGGAGCTGAAGGGGTTTGCAGCCCCATAGAAGGAACAACAATATGAACTAACCAGTATCTCCAGAGCTCCCTGGGACTAAACCACCAACCAAAGAAAACACATAGTGGGACTCATGGCTCTAGCTGCATATGTAGCAGAAGATGGCCTAGTCGGTCATCAATGGGAAGAGAGGTCCTTGGTCTTGTGAAGGTTCTATGCCCCAGTATAGGGGACTGCCAGGGCCAGGAAGTAGGAGTGGGTGGGTTGGTGAGCAGGAGGAGGGGGGAAGAGATAGGGGGCTTTTGGAAGGGAAATTAGGAAAGGGGATAACATTTGAAATATAAATAAAATATCTAATAAAAATAAAAATAAACAGAAGAAAGGAAAGAAGGAAAGAAGGAGGGAATGGAAAAGAGAAGAAGAGAAGAGAAGAAGAGAGGAGAGAAGAGAAGAGGAGAGGAGAGGAGAGAAGAGAAGAGAAGAGAAGAGAAGAGAAGAGAAGAGAAGAGAAGAGAAGAGAAGAGAAGAGAAGAGAGAGGCTGCTTCATCATCACTATAACTTATTGCCAAGATAATATTGAGTTTGACATCAGTTCTTCCTCAGCTGTGTTTTCATAGCATCCTGTGGCCATAACTTTTAGTAACAAGCAGTAAATCCAAGAAAATGAATCACTAGAAAAAGAAAATCTTTTGTTACATAACTGCCATTCATTTCTTTCAACTCTGTTCTGAGCTACACAAATCATTTTTTTATGTCAGTGTCCCAACTTCTTGCTTTCAACAAAATTTAGGGGTGAGCTGATATACTTTGTTGTTGTTGATTACATAATACTATGTGATTTGTGTGTCTGTTTACTTATGGTAGAATATTTTTAAAGTATTTTTTTTCAATGCAAACTATACAATCTGTTTGGCTAACCCAGTCCTCATCAAATCTATCAGACAAACTAGGAAAACACCTGACTTTTAATTTAAATAAGCATATTCCTTCACAAGCTCATAACAATCATGCAACTACTTCTTTTTTAACCCTACAATAAGTAAGCAGATGCCCAAATCACATAGTATTATATAATCAACAACACCGAAGTATATCAAGTCCCTAAATTTTGTTGCAAGCCAGCAGTTGAGACACTGACCTACAAAATTGATCTGTTGCCTATTAATTATAGTAATTTGCTTTCTCATTTACTGGAAAGCATCACAATACTTGTCAAATTACTATTAATTGTGGCTAGTGACCCACTTAGGAACCTCTTTTTCTGAGTGGATTTGACAGGGTTCAGACAATCAAATCATTATTCATTTAAATACACTTCCCCAATGAAATGTTCTAAAGATGGGTCTACTTTATCATATGCCTTTACCAGAGTTTCAGGGCTTCAATTTGATACCTATCTCCTTTAATTTGTAGTAAATGTCCACTCTGCAATCTGTTTGGCTAACCCAGTTCCTATTATCAAATCCATCAGACAAACTAGAAAAAAAAATCTGACTTTTAGCTTAAATAAGCATATCACTACACTTGCTCATGATAATCATGCAACTACTTTTTTTTAATCCTACAATAAGTAAACAGACACACAAAACATGGACAGACTTTCCAGGAAGGACTAACCAACCACTTGCTGCCATCTTTGTTTCTGGTGCCCACCTTGTTGCCATTGCACAGGGCCACCCTCAGCACAGCCACACTCTGGACAGGGACTAGCAAAAGGGACCCTGCTGCGAAGCCAACTGTTGTTTGTTCTGCTGCATCCACAACCAGTATGAATCAGTAACCAGTAATGTGGGACTAGGCAAAGTGATGGCTTCTAATGTGAAGCTTCTCCTTGAACAGAAATTCATGGAAGAACAGGGAAGTGGGGTTACTATACCACAGACAAGTGCCTTGAGACCAGAGCTTGGCCTAAGCAATATCGTGACTTGCTCTTGGGCAAGTGACTGGAAGTTCATGTAGATGGGGAATGAGGGGGTGTCAATAAAAACCAGAGTCGATATAGGGAAAACAGCAGAGGGCCTTCAGACAAGAAAAACTCATGGAGCCAAGAGAGGCATTATATCAGCTCGATGGGCTTGGACCTTAAAAGAAGAAGGCAGTGTGTTTGGAGCTGTATCGGGTAACAGCAGCCATATCTGTAAGTGCACAGCTATGAATGCACAGCAAACAGATAGTCAAGGCACAAATAACAGAAAGGACATTCTATCCCAGGGACTACCCAAACTGCAGTAGTTAACTTCAACGAATGTGTATGGGGCCACAGAAGATGCACTTGCTGAGCTCAAAAACCATATGCATCAAGTTTGGATATCATTCAAATTAACTAATGAAGTAACTAATGAAAAGATAAATAAAAAATGGTAAATTATTATTATTATTTTGTCAAGGCAAGGTTTCAAGGGACCCAGGCTGGCCTTGAACTCTCTAAATAGTCAAAAGATAGCTTTAAACTACTGATTCTCCTGCTTCACACTTTTCAAGTGCAAGTATGTGTCTTAGTTAGGGTTTTACTGCTGTGAGCAAGTCTTATAAAGGACAACATTTAATTGGAGCTGGCTAACAGGTCAGAGGTTCAGTCCATTATCATCAAGGTGGGAGTATGGCAGAACCTAGGCAGGCATGGTGCAGGCAGAGCTGAGAGTTCTACATCTTCATCTGAAGGCTGCTAGCAGAATACTGACTTCACCCAGCTAGTACAAGGGTCTTAAAGCCCACACCCACAGTGACACACTACTTCCACAAGGCCACACCTACTCCAACAGGGCCACTCCCTGGGCTGAGCATACACAAACCATCACAGTGTGTATCCCACACCAAGTCCTTGGGATGTCGAGGATCAAACTCAGTGCGTGCTTGGCAATTCTTCTGGCAACTGAGATACCTTTCCACTTCCAGTGAAGGAATTTTTGATCAGAAGTTTCATTTGATGGAATCACTTAAGACTGAGTGTTCACAGGTGGTTTGACTAAGGAAAACATGCCTTGGCTCTCTTCTGTTGTAGGTTGGCCTAATGCTGTTTGTATTCTAATGTTAATTTGGGTCCTCACATAAGACATTAAGGGAACCTGCCCCTGTGGGGTAATGGGCTATGCACAGACAGCCTGATCTCCAGTCAAGCCTAGGTCTTGAACCCCGGTGGTACCTGATGGGTGGTAATTTCTACCTACATGGGACAGTATACATTAGATTTTGTTTCCTGGACCCCGGGCTCCTATCGAAGTTACTGCCCCCACAGCCCCTACAAGAGAGGCAAGTGGTTAACAGTCACGTAGACAATGTCCCAAGCTTCTGACATGCTGGCTAGACTC
The DNA here is from genome assembly GCA_902729485.2 of Mus minutoides. Taxonomy (NCBI): domain Eukaryota; kingdom Metazoa; phylum Chordata; class Mammalia; order Rodentia; family Muridae; genus Mus; species Mus minutoides. The sequence goes on along the minus strand of LR749696.1, from coordinate 871,850 downwards.
CTCCACAGTCACCTAGCAACAACAAGATAAGCAGCCCACTATAAGAGGGGCTGTTTGGCCCTACCTCGCTCTCTTACTATTTAAGTTTTCTTACTCTCTAGCTCTCCTTCTCTCTGTCTTCCCCCTTCTCTCCTCGTGGCCATGGCCAGCCTCTCCCTCTCTCTTTCTACCTTCTCTCTTTTCCCCTGCCTTTCTACAATAAAGCTCTAAAACCATAGACTGTCTCTGATGATGAAGGCTCCCTGTGCTTGAACGATGGTATAGGCTTTCTCTTAACAAGCAGTGTCTAACCTCCCTCCAGGAAGCCTTCCTACGTTGCAGCCATGGATTGACTAAGGACTCTTGCCTGCATGGGAACCACACAGCACCCTCTCTCCCTCTGCCCTCTACCCTTATCTCTGGGGCCTAGTGTCACCCATGGGCCCCTATTCTGTTCTCAGCTCCTCCACTGTATCCAGAGTAGCATGCCGGAGGCTAAGAGCCTGGTACCTGGGGCTGCCCCTTGTCCACCACCCACCATGTGGAGTCAGTGGCTTAACACAGCCAGATGCCCACCTGGGGCCTCGTGGAAAGCGTCTAGCAGTCCTCCTGCATCTACCCACCCAGAGCACAGGAACTCTGGTGGGACTAGGCACTCTCTCCTACTCCCCTCTTCCCCTACACCCAGGGACCCCCCCATACCCCCAGTTAATTCTGATTGGTAAATAAAGTTGCCAACAGCCAATAGAGAGGGGAAAGAAGAGACATATGCAGGATTTAAGTTTCCTGGGCTTGGAACCTTGAGGAAGGAGGGGGTGGGGGGAGAGAGTTGCCACGTCTTAGGAGAGTGTGCAGGAGAGGAGAGAAGAGAGTGGCCATAGAGGAGGAAGAAGAATATGCAGGAGGGAAAACTAGAGCCGCCATGTAAAAGGACCAGTAGAACACAGCCCAGAGGGCTGCTCAATTGGGCCAAGAGCAGCCAAGATGGAACATAGGAATTAGTAAATACTAATGGGATTATGGATGGAAAGTAGATTCTAACAGCGTGGGGTTTAGACAGTTGCCCAGCTATTGTGCTGCTTAAGACATATTAAAATATAAAAAGCAATGTGTGTATCTTCTACCTGGGAACATAAATGGTCTAAGGTGGGAAGGAACCCTGCATCAGGATTTTCAAAATTATTTCTACTACACTCTTCCCATCTGTAGTCTGCTCCATTAACTGCTACAATTTCCCTAAAACCAGCTCTGATCATGAGTCTTATCACTCACAATGACTCCAAATACAACATTGATCCCACAGCAGTATTTTGGCATGGGAGATGAATTGATTCTTGCGTTTGGACACTGTCTGATGAGCTCACTGAAGTTCAGTGGTAATATCTCACACTGAAACAGATAAATAGGGCAAATGAGACTTGAGCAGGAAGCGAGAGTTTCAAGATTTATTTTACATGTATGTACATGCACTCATGCATTAGGTATGTGCACATGAACGTGGCTGCCTAGAGAGGCCACTAGATCACTGGAGCTGGAGTTAGAGGCGGCTGTGAGCCATCTGACATGGGTACTGAGGACTGAGCTCTGGTCCTCTGCAAGCAGTCTAAGCTATCTCCCTGGGAGGCGTTGTTGTTGTTGTTGTTGTCGTCGTCGTCATTGTTGTTTTGTACTTTAAGGAGTTTAAAGTCTTTAAACTGTGAGTTACATTGTCAGAATTTAAGGCTGGAATTATGGCTTTGTTTGCGTTTCTGATCTACTTTGCAGAGCTTCCAACAAGCAATTGAGGGAAGAGATGAATCAAAAATAAGTCAGGCAAGTCTTCAAAGGTGCTTTGGAGAGAGGGAGGGGGTGGGGAAAGGGAGAGAGAGAGAGGCAGAGACAGAGAGAAGGAAGACTAAGAAAGAGAGCTGCTCTTCCTAAGATCTTTATCTAAGACCTATGTAAGCACTTTGCAGAGCAGGCTGTGTCCCCTAACAGCCTGCCTCAGGAAGCCTAAACACTAATCAGTGGCAATTAAAAGTTTCACTGGGCACTATTAAAACTTTCAAAGTCAACGAGTTGGAGTAGCGGTGGCAAATGAGTGGCAACGGGGATTGCTAAATAGTCACTGTTTGCAAGATCCATCAGCCGTAGGAGTGTGCAAATTAAAAGATTTCTCCTGCGACACCAAGCCACTGAGAAACTAATTTAATCACATCCCTAAATAATTAGAAGCTCCGTGCATTCATTAAGAACCAAAAATAAGTGCTTGCGCCATGTGCAGGTAAATGACAGCAGGGACGTGCAAAAGTTGTTTTCTAGTTCAGACTCAGAAAAAAAATGTGTCATTTTTATTGGCTGAAGGAAAAAAAAGTCCCTGTAATAATTTTGTGGTAATGCTCTCGTTAGGAGCCACGGGAGAGCTTAAGAAGCCCAGCGCTCTCATAAAGCATCCTGGCATTTCCATCGACTTCTCAATAACAGTTTTATGATAAAACTAACATAATGAGACGTAAAGCCCTTTAGCCCTCCACCTGGGGACACTCAGTGTCATTACACACATTGAGGTTAAGATGAGCCTTAGACCCGAAGTATCAGGTGGCTGGAGGTCTGTCCATTTTACCCTTCACAGACTTTCAAAGAAAGAGGACATGCTGTCACCATCAAGAGGTGTTACTCTCTGGCAGCTCTCATGGCTGTCTTGCAGTGAGGTGACAAGTGTCTGGGGCTGAGCCTGTGACACAGATTGCTGAGTTTGAAGCTGTCTTGACCAGAGCTTTGGTGTGAAGCAGGAAGTGCTCACTCTGCCTTCCTAAACTTTTCTTACATTCAAAGTCCCAGGATAGCCCTGCAGGAGACAAAGTGTTGGGCTACTTGCCAACTCTGCCCTCCAGAGTTGGTGTGTGGGTAGAGAAGATAAAGCTTAAAGCTGGCCCGTTGGCTGCAGCGGTGACAAAGTAGACCAGAGTGCAGAAAGAGGAGGGGAAGCGTCACTAAATCCCCCAAAGTTTTCCAAATGCAGCTTGGTCTTCATATGGTCCCTGAACTACGGGAGCAGGGGCTATCCCAAAAGCTGTTGCTTCTTTGTGGGATCTGTTCTTCTACCTGGGCTGCCTTGTCTGACCTCGGTGGGAGAGGATGAGCCTAGCCTTGCAGAGACTTGATGTGCCAGGGTCGGGGGATACTCAGGGGAGCCCACCCTCTCAGAAGAGAAGGGAATGGGGGAAGGGTTGTAGAAGGGATGGCCAGGATGGGGACAGAGAGTGATGAAAAAATGAATATATATATATATATATAAGATAAATAAATATTTTTAAATATTTGTTTGAGAGAAGCAGTTAGGAACCAGGAAAGGAACAGAGATTTTAAAAACGACTTTCAAAGCTTTTTCCGTGGGCCAAGGCTTTATTTGCAAATAAGCATGACATTAATGAATGCTTTCTCTTCTTCTCAAATATTGCTATCTATAATTCAACAGAGCCACGAGCCACAGAACACAGCGTAAAGCTGATGCTTGCAGCACCCCAGACCAGGTTAAAACAACAGAACATTGCAGGACTTTGAGGGGCCCCATCTTGGTCACTGCTCAGTCTGTTCAGTGCACGAAGGCCTTCCTGACCTAACTGGGACCCCGAGCTCCAGCCTAACTTTCCCCTGAGCCACCCCTTACCCTCACCACTTTCCCCAGACCCCTCCAGGGGATCTGCAGTCCCTCAAATGTCAGCCTCTGCTGTCATCCTTTCCTTCAAAAGCATTGGTTCATATCCCCTCTCCCCTCTAGCCTAAATCTCATTTTAACTGGTAAACATCAAAGAGCTGGTTCAAAGCATCCTCATGAGAAGCTGTTCTGAGCACACTTATGTTCGCAAGTGGATGGATTGGACAGAAGCTTAAGAAAAGTGCTTCGTGGAGTCAAACGGGATCTCAGCCTCTCCACGGGCAGTCAGCCACCGTCAGACTAGCCAACCCAAATGATTTAATACATCCTCTTTTTTAATATATAGTCATTCCATCAGTCCTGTTTCTCTAGAGAACCCTGACTAAAACAGGTCTCTTATTCAGCAATGACCTTATTCTCTTTTGATGTGTGTGTGTTGGGGACAGTGTTAGCAGGAGTAAGGTTCTTGCTATGCATTTCAAGTTGGTTGCAAACTCTATCTTCCTGCCTCAGGTGCTCCAGTACTGGCATACAGATGTGTACTACCATGCCTGGCAAACTGATGGATACTTTTACTAAATAAAAACTAGACAATGGATATTTAAAATAAATGTTAAAAGTGTTTTTCGTGGATTTTTTGTTGTTATTGTTGTTGATGTTTTTGAGACAAGGTCTATGTAGTCCAGGTTGGGCTTAAACCTGCAATCCTACTGCCTCAGTCACTTGAATGTTGGGATTACAGGCATGTCTTACCTATCTTTTTAGATTTCAGTTATTATTTTATGTTTTATGTGTATGGATGTCTTACCTGAGTGTCATGGAGGACAGAAGGTGTCAGACAACCTAGGACTTGGGTTACAGATGGTTTGAGCCACCATGTGTATGCTGGGTCTTGAACCTGGGTCTTCTGGAAGAGCAGCCAGTTCCCTTAACTCTGAACCATCTCTCCAGGCCCGCTAGTACTGTGGGCAGTAGGCAGGCATGTGGCATACAGCCATACATGCAGCTGAAGCACCTAAATACACACAAAAAAATGATAAAATAAGCCGGGCAGTGGTGGTGCATGCCTGTAATCCCAGCACTTGGGAGGCAGAGGCAGGCGGATTTCTGAGTTCGAGGCCAGCCTGGTCTACAGAGTGAGTTCCAGGACAGCCAGGACTGCACAGAGAAACCCTGTCTCAAAAAAACCAAAAACCAAAATAATAATAATAATAAATAAATAAATAAATAAAATAATAAAAATACACTTTTGAAAAGAATCTGTAACAATGATTTGGCTTCTAATGTCTTTTCGTCTCAGTTTACTCTCTACAGAAGCCTCACAGGTTAGATTGAGTTAAATCAGAGAGTGTTGTAATGCATACCTTAAATGCTTTCAAACCAGTGACCACTGTCAATTTTAGTGAAGTTCCAGGAGCGTTCACTTACTGCTCTAATATAGTGATTGACAGGCATCTTCAAATAAAGTCAGCAACTGGAGCGCTATAAACCACTAGAGATGGAAAGGAGGAGGGGAAAGGTGGAGGGGAGGGGGAGATCCAAACTTAACAGAGAGGGTGCATAAAATCAAAGTACATCACATGGGTGTTGGAAACGTTATAATGAAACCCTTACTTAGAATGGTTTGGGAGGGTTTTCCCCTTGCTTTTGAGGGGAAAGATTTGACACACAGTTTCAGACAACTTAGTTCATCATGGATGAACAATTTTGCATATGCTGATAACTAACTTGGGAAATAAGAATATGAGTCCCTCCAGGGGATGCAGGGCAAAGCACGGGCGGGTGTCTGTTCTGTGGCTTAAGAAGATTAATAGGAATTACGTAAGGAGCAGAATGAAAAGAACCAGAATTGCACTCCATCCAGAAGGGAAGAGGGTCAGAGTACCCTGCTTCTGCAACCAGCAGAAGAAGGCTGAAGAGGCATTACATCACAGCCTCTGCAAGTACAGAAGGGGTGTCGGAGTGATGGTTCCTGGTGAAAAATGCAGACTGTTTGTGAAGAGGACCCCAGTTCAGTTCTCAGGACACACAGCAGGCAGCTTATGGCTGCCTGTAACACTAGCCGCAGAAGATCAGACATCTTTGCCTAGCATCACACTCATGCACACAACCCAAACAGACACACACACATATACAACATATACACATAACTAAGAACGAAATCTTGGGTTGGGCATGGTAGTGCACACGGTCATCATCATCATCATCATCATTGATAATTAATTTGCCGCCCATGGGCGGCAGCTCAGTCTATGAACCCCCATGGGCGGCAGCTCAGTCTATGAACCCCCATGGGCGGCAGCTCAGTCTATGAACCCCCATGGGCGGCAGCTCAGTCTATGAACCCCCATGGGCGGCAGCTCAGTCTATGAACCCCCATGGGCCCGGGTTAGTTAATACTGAGGGTTTTCTTGTGGTGTCCTTGACCCTCTCTGGCTCTTCCAATCCTCCCCACCCCATCCCTCTCTTACACAGCGTGTGTGTGTGTGTGTGTGTGTGTGTGTGTGTGTGTGTGTGTGTGTGTGTGTTGGGGGTGTAGTGTTCTTGTTCCACATCCTCAACAGTGTGAGCTCTTGCCTGCGTTTTTTATCTTAGTCAATCAGATGGGTGTAAGATGGAATCTCAGAGTTGTCTTGATTTGTATTTCTCTGGTGATTAAGGATGCCAAACATTTCTTTCAGTACTTCCCAGCCATTAGAAATTCCCCCTACTAAAAGTTCCTTGTTTAGATCTGTACTCCATTTTTAATAAGATTATTTGGTTTGTAGATGTCTAGTTTCTTTACATGTTTTGGATGTCAGCCCTCTGTCAGATGTGGAATTGGTTAAAAAAAAAAAAAAAAGATTTCCCATTCTGTAGGCTGGTGTTTTTTCCTGTTGATAGTGTACTTTGCCTTACAGAAGCTTTTCAGTTTCATGAGGTTCCATTATTAATTGTTGATATTAGTGCCTGAGCTGTTGTTCTGTTCAGGAAGTTGTCTCCGGTGCCAATGCATTCAAGGGTATTCCCTACTTTCTCTTCTATTAGATTTAGTGTATCCAGTTTAATGTTGAGGTGTTTGATTCACCTGGACTTGACTTTTGTGTAGGGCAATAGATATGGCTCTATTTGTATTCTTCTACATGCAGACATCCAGTTAGACCAACAACATTTGTTGAAAATGTTTTCTTTTTTCCATTGTATAGTTTTGGCTCATCAAAAATCAAGTGGTCATAAGTGTGTGGATTTACTTCTGGTTATTCAAACTCAATTTCACTGTTCAACCTGTCTGTTTGTATGCTAGTACAATGTGGTTTTTATTACTAATTGCTCTACAGTACAGCTTGAAATCAGAGATGGTGATACTTCTAGAAGTTCTTTTATGGTAAAAAATTGTTTTAGCTATCCTGTTGTTTGTTTGTTTGTTTTTCATATAAAGTTGAGTATTGTTCTTTCAAGATTTGTAAAGAATTGTGTTGGAATTTTGATGGGAATTTTATGGAATCTGTAGATTGCTTTTGGAAGGATGGCTGTTTTTACTATGTTTATCCTACCAACCGATGAACATGAGAGATCTTTCCATCTTCTAAAATCTTCTTTAACTTCTTTCTTCAAAGACTTGAAGATCTTGTCATCCAGATAGAGCTTTCAGGTTTGCTGTTAAGTTGCTAGTATGAGGTCTCTCCAATTTCTTTTAGACACTTAGTGCTATAAATTTTTCTCTTAGCACTCATGTCATTGTGTCCCATAAGTTTGGGTATGCTGTGTCTTCATTTTCATTGAATTCTAGAAAGTCTTTGATTTCTTTCTTTCTTTCTTTCTTTCTTTCTTTCTTTCTTTCTTTCTTTCTTTCTTTCTTTCTTTCTTTCTCCCTTCCTTCCTTCCTTCCTTCCTTCCTTGACCTAGTAGTCATTAAGTAGAGGGTTGTTTAATTTCCATGAATATGTTGGCTTTCTGTTGTTTCTGTTATTGTTGAAGTCCAGATTTAATACATGGTGGTCTGATAAGATACAGGGAATTATTTCAATTTTCTTGTATCTGTTGAGACTTGCTTTGTGGCCAAGTATATGGCCAGTTTTGGAGAAAGTTCCATGAAGTGCTGAGGGGAAGATATTTTCTTTTAGGTTTGGGTGAAATGTTCTGTAAATATCTGTTAACTACATTTGATTCATAACATCTGTTTGTTTCATTGTTTCTCTGCTTAGTTTCTGTGTGGATGACCTGTCCATTAGTAAGAGTGGGGTTCAATGTGTGACTTAAGCATTAGTAATGTTTCTTTTAAGAATGTAGGTGACCTTGCGTTTGAGGCATAGATATTCACAATTAATGTGTTATCATGGCGGATTTTTCCTTTGGTAAATATGATGTGTCCTTCCTCATCACTTTTGATTAATTTGGTTGAGAGTCTATTTTATTAGATATTGGAATGACTACTCCAGCTTGCTTCTTGGATTCACTTGCTTGGAAAATCTTTTCCCAGACCTTTACTCTGAGGTAACATCTTTGTTGCTGAGGTGTGTTTCTTGTATGCAGCAAAATAATGGATACTACTTTTGCATCCATTCTGTTAGCCTGTGTCATTTTGTTGGAGAATTGAGTCCATTGATATTGAAATATATTAATGACCAGTGATTGTTAATTCATGTTATTTTGATGTTGGTTATGTGTGCACATGTATCTGTATGCTTCCCTTCTTTTGGTTTTGCCGGTGTGGGGTTATTTATTTCGTGTGTTTTCTTGAGTGTAGTTAACCTTTCTTGAGTCGAAGTTTTCTTTCTAATATGCTCTGTAGGAATGGATTTGTGGGTAGATATTTTTTTAAATCTGGTTCTGGAATGGAATACCTTGCTTTCTCCATCTATGATTGCAAGTTTTGCTGCTTATAGCAGTATAGTGGTCTGGGCTGGCATCTCTGGTCTCTTAGAGACTGCAAGAAATCTGCCTCAGTCCCTTCTGGCTTTAAACGTGTCTAGTGAGAAGATTGGTATACTTCTGATAGGTACAATTTGTATGTTACCTGCCCTTTTCCCTTGCAGCTTTTAATATTCTTTCTTTGTTGTATACATTTAGTGTTTTGATTATTATGTAGCAGGGGGATTTTCTTCTTTTGTTGCAATCTATTTGGTGTCTGTAAGCTTCTTGTATGTTTATAGGCATCTCTTTCTTTAGGTTAGGGAACTTTTCGTCTATGATTTTGTTGAAAATATTTTCTGGGCCTTTAAGGTGGGAATCTTCTCTCTTCTTCTTCTTCTTCTTCTTCTTCTTCTTCTTCTTCTTCTTCTTCTTCTTCTTCTTCTTCTTCTTCTTCTTCTCCTTCCTCTTCTTCTTCTTCTTTCTTTTTTAGATATTTTCTTTATTTACATTTCAAATGCTATCCTGAAAGTTCCCTATACCCTCCCCCAGCCCTGCTCCCCTACCCACCCATCCCACTTCTTGGCCCTGGCATTCCCCTGTACTGGGGCATATAAAGTTTGTAAGACCAAGGGGCCTCTCTTCCCAGTGATGGCCGACTAGGCCATCTTCTGCTACATATGCATCTAGAGACACAAGCTCTGTGGGTACTGGTTAGTTCATATTGTTGTTCCATCTAAAGGGTTGTAGACCCCTTCAGCTCCATAGGTAATTTCTCTAGCTCCTTCAATGGGGGCCCTGTGTTCCATCCTATAGATGACTATGAGCATCCACTTCTGTATTTGCCAGGCAATGGCATAGCCTCACTCGAGATAGTTATATCAGGGTCCTTTCAGCAAAATCTTGCTGGCATATGTAATTGTGTCTAGGTTTGGTGGCTGATTATGGGATGGATCCCCGGGTGGGGTAGTCTCTGGATGGTCCATCCTTTCGTCTTAGCTCCAATCTTTCTGTAACTCCTTTCATGGGTGTTTTGTTCTCTATTCTAAGAAGGAATGAAGTATCCATACTTTGGTCTTTGTTCTTTTTGATTTTCTTGTGTTTTGCAAATTGTATCTTGGGTGTTCTAACATTCTATGCTAATATCCACTTATCAGTGAGTGCATTTCAAGTTACTTCTTTTGTGATTGGGTTACCTCACTAAGGATGATATCCTCCAGATACATCCATTTGCCCAAGAATTTCATAAATTCATTGTTTTTAATAGCTGAGTAGTACTCCATTGTGTAAATGTATCACATTTTCTGTATCCATTCCTCTGTTGAGGGACATCTGGGTTCTTTCCAGCTCTGGCTATTATAAATAAGGCTTCTATGGACATATTAGAGCATGTGTCCTTATTACCGGTTGGAGCATCTTCTGGGTATATGCCCAGGAGAGGTATTGCTGGATCTTCCAGTAGAACTAAGTCCAATTTACTGAGAAACCACCAGACTGATTTCCAGAGTGGTTGTACAAGCTTGCAATCCCACCAACAATGCAGGAGTGTTCCTCTTTCGCCACATCCTTGTCAGCATCTGCTGTCACCTGAATTTTTGATCTTAGCCATTCTGACTGGTGTGAGGTGGAATCTCAGGGTTGTTGTGATGTGCATTTCCCTGATGATTAAGGATGTTGAACATTTTTCAGGTGCTTCTCAGCCATTCGGTATTCCTCAGTTGAGAATTCTTTGTTTAGCTCTGTACCCCATTTTTAATACGGTTATTTGATTTTCTGGAGTCCAACTTCTTGAGTTCTTTATATATATTGAATATTAGTCCCCTATCTGATTTAGGATTTGTAAAGATCCTTTCCCAATCTGTTGATGGCCTTTTTGTCTTATTGATAGTATCTTTTGCCTTACAGAAGCTTTGCAATTTTATGAGGTCCCATTTGTCGATTCTCAATCTTAAAGCACAAGCCATTGCTGATCTGTTCAGGAATTTTCCCTCAGCCCATATCTTCGAGGCTTTTCCCCACTTTCTCCTCTATAAGTTTTAGTATCTCTGGTTTTATGTGGAGTACCTTGATCCACTTAGATTTGAACTTTGTACAAGGAGATAAGAATAGATCAATTCACATTCTTCTTCATGATAACAGCCAGTTATGCCAGCACCATTTGTGTAAAATGCTGTCTTTTTTCCACTGGATGGTTTTAGCTCCCTTGTCAAAGATCAAGTGACCATAGGTGTTTGGGTTCATTTCTAGGTCTTCTTTTCTATTCCATTGGTCTGTTGCTGTACCAGTACCATGCAGTTTTTATCACAATTGCTCTGTAGTACAGCTTGAGGTCAGGTATGGTGATTCCCCCAGAGGTTCTTTTATTGCTGAGAATAGTTTTTGCTATCCTAGGTTTTTTTTTTTTTGTTATTCCAGATGAATTTGCAAATTGCCCTTTCTAACTTTGTGAAGAATTGAATTGGAATTTTGATGGGGATTGCATTGAATCTGTAGATTGCTTTTGGCAGGATAGGCATTTTTACTATATTAATCCTGCCAATCCATGAGCATGGGAGATCTTTCCATCTTCTGAGATATTCTTCAATTTCTTTCTTCAGAGACTTGAAGTTCTTATCATACAGATGTTTTGCTTCCTTAGTGGGTATTTTATATTATTTGTGACTATTGTGAAAGGTGTTTCCCTAATTTCTTTCTCAGCCTGTTTATCCTTTGTGTAGACAAAGACCACTGATTTGTTTGAGTTAATTTTATATCCAGCTACTTCACTGAAGTTGTTTATCAGGTTTAGAAGTGCTCTGTTAGAATTTTTAGAGTCATTTATATATACTATCATATCATATCATATGCAAATGGTGATATTTTGACTTTTCCTTTCTAATTTGTATCCCCTTGATCTCCTTTTGCTGTCTAATTGCTCTGGCTAGGACTTCAAGTACTATATTGAATAGGTAGGAAGAAAGTGGGCAGCCTTGTCTAGTCCCTGATTTTAGTGGGATTGCTTCGAGTTTCTCTCCATTTAGTTTGATGTTGGTTACTGGTTTACTGTATATTGCTTTTATTATGTATAGGTGTGGGCCTTGACTTCCTGATCTTTCCAAGACTTTTATCATAAATGGGTGTTGGATTTTGTCAAATGCTTTCTCAGCATCTAAGGAGATGATGATGTGTATTTTGTCTTTGAGTTTGTTTATATAGTGAATTATGTTGATGGATTTCCGTATATTAAACCATCCCTGCTTCCCTGGGATGAAGCCTACTTAATCATGATGGATGATCATTTTGATGTGTTCTTGGATTTGGTTTGTGAGGACTTTATTGAGTACTTTGCATTGATATTCATAAGGGAAATTGATCTGAAGTTATCTTTCTTTGTTGGGTCTTTATGTAATTTAGGTATCAGAGTAATTGTGGCTTCATAGAATGAATTGGGTAGAGTACCTTCTGTTTCTATTTTGTGGAATAGTTTGAGGAGAATTGGAATTAGGTCTTCTTTGAAAGTCTGACAGAGCTCTGCACTAAACCCATCTGGTCCTGGGCTTTTTTTGGTTGGGAGACTATTGATGACTGCTCCTATTTATTTCATTAGGGGATATGGGACTGTTAAGATCATTAATCTGATCCTGATTTAACTTTGGTACCTGGTATCTGTCTTTAAATTTGTCCATTTCATCCATATTTTCCAGTTTTGTTGAGAGTAGCCTTTTGTAGTAAGATCTGATGATGTTTTGGATTTCCTTGTGTTCTGTTATGTCTCCCTTTTCATTTCTGATTTTGTTAATTAGGATACTGTCCCTGTGCCCTCTAGTTAGTGTGGCTAAGAGTTTATCTATCTTGTTGATTATCTCAAAGAACCAGCTCCTGGTTTGGTTGATTCTTTGAATAGTTCTTTTTGTTTCCACTTGGTTGATTTCAGCCCTGAGTTTGATTATTTCCTGCTGTCTACTCCTCTTGGGTGAATTTGCTTCCTTTCGTACTAGAGCTTTTAGATGGGCTGTCAAGTTGCTAGTGTATGCTCTCTCTAGTTTCTTTTTGGAGGCACTCAGAGCTATGAGTTTTCCTCTTAGGACTGCTTTTATTGTGTCCCATAAGTTTGGGTATGTTGTGGCTTCATTTTCAATAAACTCTAAAAAAGTCTTTAATTTCTTTCTTTATTTCTTCCTTGACCAAGGTATCATTGAGTAGAGTGTTGTTCAGCTTCCACATGAATGTTGGCTTTCTATTATTTATGCTGTTATTGAAGATCAGCCTTAGTCTATGGTGATCTGATAGGATGCATGGGATAATTTCAATATTTTTGTATCTGTTCAGGCCTGTTTTGTGACCGATTATATGGTCAATTTTGGAGAAGGTACCATGAGGTGCTGAGAAGAGGGTATATCCTTTTGTTTTAGGATAAAATGTTCTGTAGATATTTGTTAAATCCATTTGTTTCATGACTTCTGTTAGTTTCAATGTGTCTCTGTTTAGTTTCTATTTCTAGGATCTCTCCATTGATGAGTGGGGTGTTGAAGTCTCCCACTATTATTGTGTGAGATGCAATGTGTGCTTTGAGCTTTACTGAAGTTTCTTAATGAATGTGGCTTCTCTTGCATTTGGAGCATAGATATTCAGAATTGAGAGTTCATCTAGGTAGATTTTACCTTTGATGTGTATGAAGTGCCCCTCCTTGTCTTTTTTGATGACTTTGGGTTGAAAGTCAATTTTCTTTTATATTAGAATGGCTACTCCAGCTTGTTTCTTTGGACCATTTGCTTGGAAAATTGTTTTCCAGCCTTTTACTCTGAGGTAGTGTTTGTCTTTTTCCATGAAGTAGGTTTTCTGTAAGCAGCAAAATGTTGGGTCCTGTTTGTGTAACCAGTCTGTTAGTCTATGTCTTTTTATTGTGGAAAGAGTCCATTGATATTAAGAGATATTAAGGAAAAGTAATTGTTGCTTCCTGTTATTTTTGTTGTTACAGTTGGGATTCTGTCTTCATTTAGGTTTGTTGAAGGATTACATTCTTGCTTTTTCTAGGGTATAATTTCCGTCCTTGTTTTGGTCTTTTCCCTTGATTATCCTTTGAAGGGCTGGATTTGTGGAAAGATATTTTGTGAATTTGGTTTTGTCATGGAATACTTTGTTTTCTCCATCTATGGTAATTGAGAGTTTTGCTGGGTATAATAGCCTGGGCTGGTATTTGTGTTCTCTTAAGGTCTATATAACTTCTGTCCAGGATCTTCTGGCTTTCATAGTCTCTGGTAAGAAGTCTGGTATAATTCTAATAGGTCTGCCTTGATTTGATACTTGACCTTTTTCCTTACTGCCTTTAATATTCTATCTTTATTTAGTGCATTTTTTGTTCTGATTATTATGTGTCAGGAGGAATTTCTTTTCTGGTCCAGTCTATTTTGAGTTCTGTAGGCCTCTTATATGTTCATGGGCATCTCTTTCTTTAGGTTAGGGAAGTTTTCTTATATAATTTTGTTGAAGATATTTCCTGGTCCTTTAAGTTGAAAATCTTCATTCTCATCTATACCTATTATCCTTAGGTTTGGTCTTCTCATTATGTCCTGGATTTCCTGGATGTTTTGAGTTAGGATCTTTTTGCATTTTGCTTTTTCCTTGATTGTTGTGCCTATGTTCTCTATGGTATCTTCTGTACCCGAGATTCTCTCTTCCATCTCTCATATTCTGTTGCTGATGATTCCTGATTTCTTTCCTAGGGTTTCTATCTCTAGAGTTTTCTCCCTTTTGGGTTTTCTTCATTGTTTCTACTTCCATTTTTAGGTCTTGGATGGTTTTGCTCAATTCCATCACCTCTTTGGTTGTGTTTTCCTGTAATTCTTTAAGGGATTTTTGTGTTTCTTCTTTAAGGACTTCTACCTATTTAGCAGTGTTATCCAGTATTTCTTTAAGTGAGTTATTAATGTCCCTTCTAAAATCCTCTACCAGCATCATAAGATAAATAAATTTGAATCTTGCTTTTCAGGTGTTTTGGGGTATCCAGGACTCACTGTGGTGGGCGTACTGGGTTCTGATGATTCTGAGTCATCTTGGTTTCTGTTAGTAAGATTCTTTTGTTTGCTTTTTGCCATCTGGTAATCTCTGGTTAGTTGTTATAGTTGTCTCTGGCTGGAGCTTGTTCCTCTTGTGATTCTTTAGCCTCTGTCAGCACTCCTGGGAGTCCAACTCTCTCCTGAGTCCCAGTGGTCAGAGTACTCTCTGCAGGCAAGCTCTCCTCTTGCAGGGAAGGTACACAGAGGTCTGGAGCTCAGCTCTGCCTCCTGGTTGAAGATGAAGGCACAAAAGGGACCCTGTCCAAGAAGCTATGTTGCTTCTGCAGCCTGTGTGCTCTCCTGCGCAGACTGGTCTCTGATGGACCTGGGATACAAGATCCCTGTCCTGTTCTTTACTCATTAACATTGTTCTTATGCTGGCCTTTAGCCATTTGATTGTACCTGGTATTAGCAGGTCTCCAGTAATGCAAGCAGAGTTGTGGGTCAGAAAATGAGGTGCAGGGAAGCATGTACAAATTATCACTAATGGGAATGCTTTAGGGGACCAGCAGAAAGGGGATTGGAGGTACAGGGGTCTCATCTGGTAGTCTCTGATGTCATCAGAAGTTTAACTAATTAACCAATAGAATGAATAAACTATCGCTCAGAGAGTAAAAAATAAAGAAAAAAAACCTGTTCTTACTTTGGAGCTGGTTTGATAGCTAAGGTTATGTTGATGGTTAACTTTATGTTTGTTTGTGTGCTTAAGAGAGTTATAAAGCAGCCTGACAGTGTTGGCCCATGCCTTCAATCCGGCAATCAGGAGGCAGAGGTAGGTGGATCTCTGAGTTCTAGTCCAGCCTAGTCTACAGAATGAGTTTCAGGACAGCCAGAGCTAAACAAAGAAACCCTGTCTCAGGGGGAAAAAATGCAAAAAACAATAAACAAAAAAAAAAAGAAAAAGAAAAGAAGAAAGAAAGAAAGAAAGAAAGAAAGAAAGAAAGAAAGAAAGAAAGAAAGAGAGAGAGAGAGAAGCAGAATTGGACTTCCAAATGTTAAGGGCTGCTAAGGACTGATTTTTGGAATTGCCTAAACTCCAATGAAACGTTAATGAAACTGTTGTTTCTGCTAATTTGCAGACCAAAGCTTGTTTTGCAAGAGATGGCCTGCTTGTACTGGACAGAATGTAACTGTGTTCTTTGCCTTCAAAAGCCCCTGACTTGGGTGGCTGGTCTCTGGTTTTTGGGCATCTTCAATTCTCAGGTATAGACCCAGTTCCAGTATATGAATAAAAGCATCTTCTTTGTTAAAACACTGGGTAGATGAGAAACTAGTTGAGAGATATTTACTGAAGAAGCAGTTGCTAGGCTGCCAGGTGCTGGACTACAAGTAGCTATGAATTTCTTAGGGAAATCTGGACTTTGGAGGTCACAACAACACAATTCTTGAATGTGTTATGATGCACTGTGTCATACACCTTAAAGGGATCAATTCATGTATCTGAATTATATCTTAATAGTTTTTCTCAGAAGAACAATCTACTCTTGAATTTGAGTTAAGTAGAAAGAAGCTGAAGCTAACCAGCTTCAAATGTTTGGTCTGGATCGTTGGCTAGGAAGTGTGGTCAGTCAGCCTGACCTCCCCGCTTAGCTGTAATCATAGACAAGTTCACTCCCGACCTCCCCGCTTAGCTGTAATCATAGACAAGTTCACTCTCTGCCTTGCCTGCATTTATTAGTCTGGAGGCTACAATGGCTGAGCCTGGCTTCTTTTTATTGCCCATGCAAATATGCATTGAGGCTCTCAAATAATGTACAGAACCAATAAACATAATGAATAGATTAATAATAAAATCAAATCATGAAAGGAAAAGAGCAAATGACTGGCGTGCACTGTTGTCAGAAAAAAATTCACAGAAGTAAGAAAAACAGCCTGTTGGGTTCTGCTGCTAAGGAAGGGCAATTCATTTAGCAAGCAGCTGCCTTTCCAGAATGGATTGTCTTCTGATGGAAGTGATGAATATGGATGCATGAAAGGGGGAAGGGGGGCTGGAGAAAGATTACACGCACAATAACTCAACTGCTTCCCGTCAAAGCTGCACTGCTGGGATGACTCAGCATGAGGGACCGGCACTTGCTTGTCTACAGCCACCTTTAAGGCCAGAGAAAAGATGTGGTCCACGAGGATTCAAGATGGAGAGATTTTTGTAGTGATCCATCATTAAAACATTTTATCAGCCTAACACGGTGATTATGTTCCGTGTTCATGCCAAAAGGAGAATTTAAGGCAAGGCTTTCCATGAAAACAAAGAGCCACATATACTGTCTCTGCAGAAAGTTAAAACCGTAGCCTTTTCCACCATTCTTCCAAGTGTGAGTGAAATCAGTGAGTGAAAGTGGGCCGCGAGTGCAGGGTCAAAAGTCGGGGCCACTTCCTGGTTCAAAAACCTACCCAAATCCACCAGTCCAATTCCTGAGCATAAGATCACCCCAGTCCCCGGGCTTGGCTTGAAATCTGGCCAATCCCTACCCTGGAAGACTCCTCCTCCCAAACCCCCTATATAAGACTGTCTCCTGATCTGTCCCCCTCACTCTCCACTTCTCGCCTCAGCAGAGTCAGCCACTGTGTTTGAGACTTTGCTGTACATGACCCCGGGCTGCTAGGCTACGTTTCCTGTCAACACTGAGGATCAAATAAGAGAGCCCACTCATAGTCTCAGGTGAACAACTCCAGAACCATAACTCGAACCTTTTTTTCTTCCTAATTTATTTGTCTCTGGTAATTTACATTACTGATAACAGAGACCTTTCCTATATTTCTGGTAGAACCAGCTCGCCCTGAGTAGCACCAGCCAGGAGCTGTGAAATACCTGAGTCGGGCAGAGACTAAGGTTTTGAGCCCAGCTATTTTCTAGACCAAGTAATTATTTCACCTTGGGCGAGCTATCTGCTTTCCCGGGCTCTGCTTCATCATCTGTACAAGAGAGACTTTCATATTTGTTCTGTGGGAGCACGAGGGACTAAATAAGACATGAATCCCCACACGGAGGGCTCAGTGGTGTACCGGGCTCCCCTTAAGTATTTCACCTGTTGTAGTGGAAGTTGGGGGTGAGGGGAGTGATTTTGCCAGTAGCTCAGAATAGCCAAAGATAAGTACGTTTAACTAGAATATAAACAAACTCTCTACTATAATTTTAGACTGTATTTAGAAAATGTTCACCTATGTTGAATCCATGAGAGGATTTTCTTTCTGGAATTCACTCTGTGGATCCTATGAACAACCTATAAATAGGTGTGAGCATATTGTTTCACTTAAAAGTCACTGTTGAGGCTGAAAAGATGGCTCAATGGTTAAGGACACTGACTACTCTTCCAGAGATCCTGAGTTCAATTCCCAGAAACCATAACTGTCTGTAATGGGATCTGACGCCCTCTTCTGGTGTGTCTGAAGACACCTTCAGTGTACTCACATACATAAAATAAATAAATAAATAGATCTTTTAAAATAAAAGGCTTATTAAAAAGAAACCCTCTTCCCTGCAAAACGGACATATATGATGGTATAGAACTGTCCCACTGACTGTCTCTCCAGTTGTTCATGTTTCAAAAGGGAATGACTCTCATGGCTGGACTCTTCCCTGTTAAACAGACATATATGATGGTATAGAACTGTCCCACTGACTGTCTCTCCAGTTGTTCATGTTTCAAAAGGGAATGACTCTCATGGCTGGACTCTCTGCTCCCAGGATTTATTTATTTTGCAAGGATGGATCCACAATTGATTGACTGAGTAGCTCAGCAGCATCCTTTAGTATCAACACTGTCTTACAGCTGAGTGGGTAGTAGAAAGAAAGAAATTGCTTTAATAGGCTCACAGCCACGAGTGGCTCTGGCTTCCTTCTTGAGACCATGGTAAGATGCAATTACCGAAGGGCTCTGTTATTCAGTCTCAATCTCCATTTTAGAAAAGATTGTCTTATAAGAATCTATTTACCAAGACATGTACAAGAGCAAGCCTGTCAACATTTTAGCATGGGGTGGGGAAGGGGTCCATGAGTCCCCGCCTGTAACTGAGGAGCTGTGGACAGGCAGCCGGCTGCTTCTTGGGGAGGGAGAATCATTGAGTTTCTGTAAGGGTGTGGCTCCTGGTAGGTGGCCCCTGCTGCAGCAGGTGGCCCCACCCTCAGGAATATATGCACAGCATCATTTAGATTTAGTAGTTTATTTTAAGAAGAAAACACCAAATTTGAGGGGTAGCTAGGAGGGGTAGAAACAAGAATATGAGTTCGAGGGAGGAGTTGGGGATGAATATGAGCAAAATACATTGTATGAAATTCTCAAGGAATTAATAAAATATTATATTCAAAATAAAATGTAAACAGTTTTAAAAAAAAAAAAAGATGGCAATGTTCTGCCCCTTCACCAACTTTGTGTGAGAGAAGTCATTTCTCATAAACTCAAAGGCTCCCTGGTGAGGAGAAGCTGTTTGGGGAAGAGAAACAACTCCTGCTCTTTCTCTGAGAGAATAAAACGTTACTCCTTTATGAAAGAGAAAGTCACAGAGGGTCCTGCTCCTGGCAGTGACAGCTAACAAGGCTAATCGTTCTCCTTCTCCGTATGCTGTGTATTAGAAAATGAGTAAAAGAAACAGCAGGTGAGCCTGGAGGGGAGTCAGGCAGCCTCTGTATTTAGTGTTAAGAGTCAGGCAGGAAAGACAGACTCTGGCTGTGACCAGAGGAAGCAGTGGCAGGTGGCCAAACATTTATTTTATTTTGTTGAAACTAAGAGAGCCTGAAACCCATGCCTTATCCCAGGAAGATAGCCCAGGAATGAAAATGAAGTAAGTCAAGATGGGTGAGAAGAAAATCTTTACTGAAAGCAGAGGACACCAGTCAGGTGTGCCTGACCCCTGATGGATGTGGTGGAGACAGCACTGACAGCTGACAGTACCAGGGCTGGGACGGGCCCGAATCTTGTCTCTTTCATATATCTGTTACAACATTTTAAGCAGGTATGTCCACCGTCAGCTTAAACAAGAAACCTAGGGATGACATTTTACCTTACTATAGTTGTGTGGAGGGTGTTTGTGAGTGTAAGAGTGTGTCTACCAAAGTGTGTGTATAGCTCTTGTGTGGAGGTCAGAGGACCACTTGCAGAAGTCTGTTCTCTCTCCACCATGAGTTCTGGGGCTTGATCTCAAGTCATCTCGGCTTCCACTGCAAAAGCCTTTCCTGGCTGGGTTGTCCTGATAGCACTGATTCTGTTTTGTTAATTTCAGACAGGGTCTCACTATGTAGCCATAGCCACAACTCAAGAGGATTCACCTGCCTCTATCTCCTAAATGTTGAGATTAAAGGTATATAACACCATGGCTGGGCTATTTGCATGTTTGTCTGTTTTAAAATGAAGAACAGTGCGATCTCTCTTTCTCAGTTACCCACACTCAGGGTCATCTGGTTCTCTGAACCATAAGATAAACAATTCTGAAACCTAAGGTAGGAATGGATGTTTAAGAAAGCAATGGGCTACATTGCTTTTTCTCTGAAAAAAGACTGTTTAGTCTATTTTGTTATTGCTATAACAAAATCCCCAGGGCCTGGGCAGGTACCTAATTAAGGTTATTTGGCTCATGATTCTTTGAGCTATTGAGTCTAAATGACACGCTGCCAGTGCCTTGGTGAGGACCCTCTGGCTGAGTCACAGCATGGCAAAGATGCAGAAGGTAAATGCTGTCCTGCAGATAGGGCCAACATTTAGAATAATCCAGGCTAATGAGAGACCTAACCCCCTCCCAAGAAACAGTGTTCATCCATTTATTTATATAATGGATTTCCTGTGACCCAATTACTTTCTGCTATCCAAGCCTGGAAGGTTCTCCCTGCTCAATACCATCTTACTGGAGATTGCATACCAAACCTCAGCCAGGGCTAAGGTCACACCTCAGGACTTAAGTAGACAATTTGAGATGTTCTCTCTTATTATATTGTTTATTTTTATTTGGTCCTTATTAACTCATCTTATTATTGCCTCTCCAGGTTGGAATCTAACAAAGAAACATCTAGCTTTATATAAGTCCAATTATATTATCTAACATACACAGAACAAAGAAGAGTGTGGTGGCTTGAGTAAGAACGACCCTCATGGGCTCATATAGGAATGCTTGGTCCCTACTTGGTAGAACTGTTTAGGAAGGATTAGGAGGCGTGGCCTTGTTGGAGGAGATGTGTCACTGTGGGTAGGTTTCAAAAGTACACACCAAGACTAGTCTCTCTCTCTCTCTCTCTCTCTCTCTCTCTCTCTCTCTCTCTCTCTCTCTTTCCTACTGCTCCAGTGCTGTGCCTGCCAGCCTGCTGCCACAGTTCCCTTCATGACGGTCATGGAGTCACTCTCTGAAACTGTAAGCTCCCCATTAAATGTTTTCTTTTGTAGGTTGCCTTAGTCATGGTGTCTCATCACATCAGTAAAAAAGTAACCAAGACAGAAGTCAGTAGTATTAGTTGTAAGATAGTAAAAAAATGTGGTTAGGCTAGAAGACAGAGGTCAGAAGCAGAGCTTTTCTTTGGTACAGATTTGAAGACCTACCCAGGAGGAAGGAAAGAGAAAGACAGAGTTATCATCAGCCCAGATGGCAAGCACTCAGCCATATTAGGCCCTGTCATACCCCTGAACACTTGCTACGTCTTCCCCATCATTCAGGTCAGGTAGCAGTGTCACCTAGGAAGTTTCCCGACTTCTACAATGAACTCATCACAAAAGAATGCCTTACTCTTCTGTGACTGTTTATCATTTATCCCAGCAAGGTTTGTTTGTTTGTTTGTTTGTTTGTTTTTGTTTTTTACTTCCTTCCATGATGACACTAATATGTTCCAGTGACAGAATGCAAAGACAAAGGGACAACATCTCGTCTTCCTAGCATATGCCCTGAGAACGATGGCATGGGAAGAATACCAATTTAAGACAGTATTATGACATGTAAATCCAAAGGCAAGAACTGGAGAGATAGTTCAGTGGTTAAAAGCAGTGACTGCTCTTCCAAGAAGTCCTGAGTTCAATTCCCAGCAACCACGCGGTGGCTCACAACAATCTGTCATGGGATCCGATGCTCTCTACTGGTGTGTCTGAAGACACTGACAATGTACTCATATACATTAAATAAATAAAAACCCAGTAGTGAGTTAGGGCAACTGATTCAGGCAAGAATGTCAGAGAAAGCTTCCCAGAGTAAGAGACATTTTTAGTGAGACCTAAAAAGTATATGGAAGAGGCATCAGAAGCAATATATGGGAAAGCCCACTGGGGAAAGAATTCCAATATAGCTAAACAAATGGTGTGTGTGTCTGTGTGTGTGTGTGTGTGTGTGTGTGTGTGTGTGTGTGTGTACATGGGGAAGATGAGAAAGGTGCGTGTCAGACATAAATCATTGCTTACACAGCAGCCAATCTCTGACTTCTTCCTTGGTAATGCCCCTAACGGATGAAGGAAGATCTTCATCCAGCCTATACAGACTCATGATGGAGCCCTTAGGAGGCTGAGGCAGGAGGATCCTCTAACTAAGGCCAGCCTGATACTCCCTTCCCTTCATTGTTCTTGTTCCCCTTCTGTTGTCTCTGCCTCTTTGCTCTAAGTGGGACTCTCTACTACTTTTATATGTTTTTTGAAGAATTGTTTTTGTTTTTGAGACTATGCACACCAGGCTAGAAAGATGCTCTAGCCATGTGACTAACATGCCCAGAAGAACAGCTGAATGGATAGAAAAAAAAAATGTGCCCACCCACAGTGGGCAGGTCTTCCCACCTCAACACAGTCAGAAGAATCTCCCACAGGCAGCCCAGCTGCCCATCCCCCAGTTCACCCAGGTTCTGTCAGGTTGACAGTTAACACTGGTGGTCATAATTGTCTGAAGCCATTTTTTCTGCTCTTTGGCCCATGACTAATCTATTAGCAGACATTGAGAAGACCATAACGATGTGCTCCGAAGAGACCTGGGCTTCATTTGAGGCCAGAGGGGATAGAATGATCCTTAAACTGGAGGAGAAAGGACATAGGACCAGGTTCCACAAAAAGCTTAGGTGGAAAGTTAAGGATGAGAAACTGAGCCAAAGGCAAAAGACACAGAGAAGAGAGAGAAGGGGGTAACAGGCATGAGCTGCATACTGAAGGATGAGAAGAAACAGGAGATTCATGGTAAAGTGGATGCAGCTCACTGGGGTTCTTTGCATTGAAAGTGCTAAGACGTTCTTGACTAACATAAAATGAGATTTCCTAGACACATAATATGGCTTCTCTTGGAACACAGGGTAAGAATGTCTTTGCCCATTTGCTTCTCAGCACCCAGTCTCCCCACACACACCCCTCTGTCCACAGAACAGACCCAACACAAGCTTGGGTGCTGTGTGCTTCCTTCCCATTTGCTAACTACCAGGTTCAATTCCAAAGCCCAGGAGAGGAAATCTGAATGCCAGAGCTCAGGTAGCTATTCATTCTGTTTCAGTCAGTTAGGAGGGCACAATCACTCAGTACAAATGCCCATATGGGAAACACCCAGCACCCCCTCTCTCCCTGCCCTCTCCTCTCTTTGGGTGACCAAGCCACCCAAAGGGCTGCCACTTTGTTCTCAGCTCTTCCACTTTTCCCAGCCGTGTCTGGGATGCCTGAGACTGAGAACCTGTTATCTATGGTCTCCATGAGGCCCAGAGACCTTGGACTGCCCCTTTTCCACCCCCACCCCCCTGAGGGCTGGGGTCTGTGGCTTCCCACAGCCAGACACGCACCCGGGGCTTTGTGGAAAGCATGAGCCAGTCCTCAGAGTCTGCCTTCCCAGAGCACTAGAACTCAGGTTTTCTCCCGCTCCCTTTATTCCCCCATGGATACACAACAGTGTAGGGGTGTGCTCACAGTGCTCAGTCATCAGAATAAGGATGTCACCATGACTCCGTAAAATGAATGGTTTGATAATAGTACTTTAATACTTACTTTTTAAAGTCCAGTGGCTATGGACTTTGTACTATGATCCAGAGTAACGAGACAGAGCAAGGTAGACTCTAGTTTCAAAGTACCTGGCTTCCCAGCTTCCAGGTGGGGTGGCTTGGAGCTTAAATCACCTGCATGGCTCTGCAGTAGAGAAATGGTGGTCCCACTTTATGACACATCCACCCTTCCCCCCATGTGCTCACTCTTCCCTCCCCCCATGTGCTCACTCTTCCCTCCCCCCATATGCTCACTCTTCCCTTCCCCCCATGTGCTCACTCTTCCACTCATGTGCTCATTCTTCCCCCGACACACATATACACACACGTGCTCACTCTTACTGTGCACCTGGGAATCAATTGGACAACTTATTAATATTAAGTTCCCACGCCCAATCTCTAGCAAGTCCACTCATTGGCTTAAAGTAGTTACCTTGGCTTTCTCCCCGAAGTGACTCCAAGGCACAAACTCTCGAGCCACACTCTTTACAATGTTGGTCCTAATAATGCAGCCAGCACAGCCATTCCTTTAGCTGTGTTTAACTCACTCCTACATGTGTATTATCAAGTCACTTTACTTCTTAACTCAAATTTGCAATAGATGCCTATCTTTTCTGCATCGTGTTTTGTTTACACTTACCAACCTCTCTCTCGACACTGAAACTGTCACTTCTTACTCATTCTCGACAGACACCTCAGACTGTATCATTCCAGCAAATGCCTTCCTTGCATCGACGAACTTCCTGCCAGTTACACTTCCCTGGTGGCCATACTGCTTCTATCATTCGGTTAACACAGTCATGAAGGAGGAAGAAGGAGTGTTTCGCTTTCTGGTGTAGGTAAGTTATGTCTACTCTTTTTGACCAGAATCAGGATGTATTGTAATAAGTATTTGGTTGAATAATAGAGAATTGAGAGTTCTAAAGTCACTGCAAGCTCTAAAATTTAAAGAAAAGAAATCTCAACAATCAAGATGTGTCAGCAAACTTAGAGATTGTCTTAAATCATAATTGGTTGCTTGTAATTATATAATCTACTATTTATTAAGTACCTACTATATGTGGGGTAGATTAAATGATTTGCACATATTAATTTGAGTGATCTTCACAATAACACTTGGAGGAACATTGATCCTGATGGAATCAACATTCAAAGTCCATCTGCTCGGCTTTTCTAGTTCCTGGGAACATTACATTCACGAAGAGAAATGCACACAGTGCCGGTTACCTGTTCTCTAAACCCAGTACCCAAGTTTTCAATGAGTAAGCTTCACTCCACAGCAGTGTACCGAGAAGCCCACATATCCACTTCTGGGAAACCTACAGGCTGTCCACCATTTTGCCTCACCGTTGTGGTTGTGTGTGGGTT
Source organism: Mus minutoides (assembly GCA_902729485.2). Classification (NCBI taxonomy): domain Eukaryota; kingdom Metazoa; phylum Chordata; class Mammalia; order Rodentia; family Muridae; genus Mus; species Mus minutoides. The sequence continues at coordinate 847,096 of LR749696.1, read as the reverse complement.
GTTCTGGGAACCACCACTCACAAGGACAGTTATACAACCACATCCTCAGAAGAGAGATGGGGGATCGGAGCACATTGAAAGGCATTTTTCTGAAGAATAAGACTACGGAGGATATTGAGGCCCAGGTATCAGGAAAGCAGCTCTGAATGCCCAGGGGGCTGTAAGATGGGCTTGTGTGGACGAGGTGGCTGTAAGGTGAGCTTCTGCGGGGACTGTGTGGTGACGAGAGCTGCTCACAGCTCATTGGGTGTCATCACAGAGAAACATTTTCCAGTACAAATTTGGTTCAACTGTGAGGGGCCTAAACGTGAGGCCACAGGAATTCCCTGTGGAGAGAATCAGTCCCACTTGCTGTGCAAGTTTCAGAGGAAATTCCTTCCTGGATGTGGGGGAGTGTCCTGGGACTTCTCAGATCCCTTTCTAAAAAAAAGAAAAAAAAAACTTTAAGATTTTTTTTCTGTGTAAAAAAAATTTTGTATTAGGGAACTATTTTATAAAATACATTACATTCATGCTTTCGCTGACAAAAATAAAATGTAATTCTTGTTTTCAAATGACTGATAGATTTTTTTTTAGGTTAAAAAAATATGGGGGCTGGAGAGGAAGCTCAGCATAAAAATAGTATTGGGGGGTCTACAGAGTTCTTGCTGTTCCTGGTAGAGGACCTGAGTTTAATTCTTGGCTGTCACATCAGAAAGGTCACAACTCGTGTACCCTCTGCTCCAGAAGATCCGATGCCCCTCTTCTGGCCTCTGTGAGCATCAGACGTGCACTTGGCACACGTGAATACATTCTCAAAATAGAAAAATAAAGAAATCCTTTTAAAAAGTACAACAGTGAATTGTCCAAAGTTCCCGGCTATATAAGCTGACGTTAAGTTAGCTAGTGCTCTTGTATCTTAACTTGATGAGGAAAGGGAAGATGAAAGGATAAGATGAATACTGAACCAGATATTGCTTGGGATAGAACAGGGATACTGTCAAGGGTGACACTGGGATTGTATAAGTGGTATTTAATTCAGCAGATGTGGTCATGATCAGATCCTGTCTCTGACCTATCAACTCTGAGTGGAGAGGTGGTGAGGGCCATAGACCAGGGAAAATGCAAACGCAAGCAAGTAACACTCCACAAACTTTCCCAACACAAGATCCCCATGGCCTGGACTGTACCTTGGAGAGAGGTTCTTCCTTTGAGTTGGGCTTGTTTGAATGGGCAGAAAACAAAGCAGGCAGCCAGAGCCACCTCTGTTCACCTCCCACCACCCCGGACCTCAGCCTAGACCTCTCAGCTCTAATGGACAGCAAGGAGAAGAGAAACCCGTGCTCTGGCTTGACGGATGAGCTTGCCCTCTGCTGCCAACCTCGTGTCTCCTCACCATGAGCATTGGACTTTGCCCACCTATGGGGAGACAGAAAGGAATGTAGCTGGAGCTGCCCGCAGAAGGAAGTAAAAGGAAAGAACAGGAAACGCATTAGTGTGTGCCAGGCTGTTCTTCAAGAGTGTAACCTGCTGGTAAAGATTTGGCCAACTTCAATCTAGATCCTTCCTCAGGCAAAGACTGTTTGGTGATCCGACATCATCCTGAGAGACTGTGAGGGGAGTTCTGGGAGAGGCCAAAAAGGTCTCTGGCTTCCTCTGGAGGACAGCATCTTTGCACTGTGTTCTGAGGTAAATGCGGCTTGTCTTCCAGTTACCCACCCCACAGGCCCACATGGTGGCGTGTCCATCACCTGCAAGCATCTTGAAGAAATACGCTAGCCGTGATGTAGCTTAAGATAGAGCACTCGTCAGATTCTGAGAAAATGACTTTAAAAAAAAAAATGTCAAGATGAGATTTGACTGAGATAAACTGCAGCAGGCACTTCTGCCAGTGTCAATGAATTATCAGGGTCACGCTGGTAAAAAACAAAACAAAACAAAACAAAACCCTGGTTTAGGGATTCTCAGTAGAGCGATGAACACATTTTGCTTTCCAGGACACTTCTGCTACACACAGATGTACTCCTGTTCAAGCTGTGGTGACTGGTTTAAGGGACTCATGCTGTGAGCGTGGCTGTCAGCCATGGCAGGTGTGTCTGTTCCACAGGTGTGTCGAGTCTACACTAAGCAGATTGCACCCGTGCCAAGCCCCGGGTTGATTCCTCTGTCTGCTCTGCTGCCACTCCCAGGATGCCGAGGGATTCTGAGTAAACACAGACCCTGCTCCCAGGGTCCATGCTGGTGCGTCTTCTCTCCTAGGCTAGAACATCACTGCTGTCGGCCAGGCCACTTCCCTTAATCTCCCTGAGTTGTCGATAAACAGATTTTCTATTCCAGCGCTTCCACATCCCTTAAGGCTCCACCACTGCACCCCCACCCCCAGCTCAGTTCTTTCTCCAAGACCACTTCATTCTTAGCAGATGGCCATCACTAGTACAATACTGCTCCCCCTTTCCTTTAAATGGATGCTCCCCCTGACTTCACTCCAGAGAGACTCAGTCACCATGGCAACCGCTGCCAGCTTTTGGTTCATTTCCTCAGAAACCCCAACTGGCGGAGGTGGTTGAATCAAGGAAGTTTTGCAGAAAAAAATTCCGGGAGCTTTTTGATACACGGAGCTGAAATCTTGGAGGAAGTTCCAAATTTAAATCACCAGAAAGAAACGGATCCCCGAGCTCAAAAGATGAGCAAGGAAGGCTCTGGGAACATCCATCTGTCGTTACACTGGCTGTTGGTCAGTTGTGACAAGGTCTATGAAAACAGGAAACAGGAGACCCGTCATCAAAGGCGATGTCATGCTTTGTTTCTATACCTTGAATATGCATTGTGGGTGGGACCCTGAAAGGAAGAAACTGAGTATCTAACACAGCTTCTACCTTCCCTGTACTGTCAGAGCCAATGTTCACTGTTGTGGATACAGAGTAGCAGCTCAGGCCTGTTAGCAGACATTGTTGCTGTCCTCTTTGGACCAGACACTATGCTCTGTTGTAGGAAAGGAAGGGAAGGGATACAACACAGGCTGGGCCCTCGTGGGAGATGCTAGCACACTAGCAGAAGATAATAGACTTTCAGATTGCACCGTAGTCAGCTATTCTGAAAGCCTTATATCACAAAGCTCTCGGCATTAGCAAGACAGCAAGGGGAATTCCATAGATGAGGAGAACCCTGACCAACAGAGAAGCACCGATGGAGCCTCTACAGCATGGCTGAGTAACCAGATATTCACCCTATTTTGAATCAGTCCACAGAGAGGACCATAAACTCCCCTAGGAGGTACTCATACTTTCTGTGTGTGAGCATTCGAAGATTCTCTTCTCCTCAACCTCTTCTAGCTTTCTTGGCCCCTGAGAAGAAACTCTCTCCGCCACATTTAAGGTTAATAATCTGGACTCTCACAACAACCAATGAATGAAGTGTGGTGTGTGGTGTACCCGTTTGTTTTACACCAACATGACACAAGGTAGACCCATTTGGGAAAAGGGATTCTTAACTGAGAAAATGCCTCTGTAGGATTGACCTATAGGCAAATCTTTTGGGTGTAGCTACACCCAGTCTTCTTGATGTAGGAAGGACCAGCCCACTGTGGGTAGTACCAACCACAGGCCGGTGGCTTTGAGTTGTATAAGAAAGCAGACTGAGCAAGCCATGAGATACAAGTTAGTAAGTAGTGTTTTCCCATGATGTCTGTATCAGCCCCTGCCTTGAGTGCCTTACCCTGATGACTTGTTACCCGGAAGTGTAAGATGAAATAAACCCTTCCCTTCCCACGTTGTTTTGAGTCATGGGTTTATCCCAGTAATAGAAACCCTAAGGCCCTCATAAGAACAACTGGCAACCCATATAAGGAAAATGGGCAATCCACACCAGGGCAGAGAGCAGAATACCAGCAGAACAATGGTTTCATTTTGCCTTGGGGACTTAGGAAAGAAACAGTTGGCAAAGCTTCATGGAAGAGAAAAAGGAACGGTCCCCTGTGCTCAAAGTTTATTTTTAGGTGATATTCTCAATTACGTTCTCCTCTTGGGAAAGTTAAAAATAGCAAATATTTCTATTGCAAGAGAAACATTTACTCACAGCCGTTAAAGACTGCCCTAAGCAGTCAGTCCCGTTTCTGCCTTTCACTGTGCTTGCTGGATGAAAAAGGAGGGTCGCAGAGACACCACTGTCAGTGGTGTTGAGTCCAGGCAGAGGGGCTCACAAGCCTGTGTTGTCACCTGGCCTCTAAAAGCAAAGCACTGCAAACAGCATTCAGTGTGAACAAAATACTGAGACAGCAGAGACACATCCAGGAATCTAATTCCTTCATTTCCCCCGGCCTCAGCCCAGGCTTGCGAGATGAACTCTGCCTGCTTGTGTCTGGATGTTTTTATTAAGACTGCGTGAGATATAGCTTTATTCTTCCTTTACCCCAGAAGGCATTGAGCAGTTACCGATTCCCTCTTCTTATCCCTTAAGCTTACATGACTTAATTTCTTTTTTTTTCCCCATTAAATTAGAATTTTCAAAAAAATGTATTATTAGTTTCCTCAAAGGGTTTTGGAGAGATAAAGAAAGCCATCAAATCTTAAGAGTGTCGTAAACCTCGGGGACACACATGGCGCTCCCATACTAAAGATGGTGTCTAATGATATCATTTTTTTTAAAATGCCTTTCATTATTTTTGCCATGTCCTGGAATCTCATAAAAGCATAACAGAAATGGGCTTGGGAAGTCTACAAAAGTGAAATGCGTGAAGGGGGAGGGGAGGATGGTTTCCTCCATTTTCATTACTGTTCATTTTAAATTCCAGGAAAAGTAAAATATCAGTCAGGAAGCACAGTTAAACGAGTCTACATAATAGAAACTAAGGCAGAGCGCTTAAAATCAGCAGTTTAGTAACACAAAGGAGAATCTGAATGAGGCTGGAAAGATGACTCAGAGGTTGAGAAAGCTGCTCTTTCAGAGGACCCGAGTTCTGTTCCCAGCTAACAGTACCTGTAACTCTAGCTCTGAGAGGATCTGCTACCCTCTTCTGGCCGCTGTGGGTACTACATGCACATGTACACAACGTGTACATACACATAAATAAAAACAAAATAAATAAATCTTTTTTTAAAAAGCGGTAATCGAAATTCTTAAATTTCCCAGTGGTGCAATCTCAACACTATCCTAAAAACATGTTCTAGGGGTCCCCTGATTATACCTCAGCTCATAGACACTGCTCAAAGGCACCTAAAAGGTTGTAACTGTCTGACCTACTGCCTTTAATTAGCTGTGGTGTCAGCTCTGGAGAGGTGGACAGGGAAGGGCACCAAGAGCCCTTTTGAGAATTCGCAGTGATGAGAGGGTGGGCTGTCCTGTGATGCAGATAGGAAATGACGGCTTCACTCAGGTCTGGTTCAACCCAAAGGAAAACACTGCTTCACTCGCACGGATGCCAAAATAGTCACCGGCACCTCCAGAATGATTTTCCTTTCCTTGGTTCAGCCTCAGAGATAATACTAATGATTACCAGAGATGGTAGTGAAAGCCAAGCTTAATCACCATAATTGACAATTAAGTTGGGTAACAACACAGAGACAGGTGATTTCACACAAGGCTAATGAAAATGGGCTATTAAAATCCGCACACGTTTGGCAGCAATTACGAGCTCCTGGAGCCATTTGCTTGGAAATGTGCGCACTTCACAGGCGGCTGCCTGCCAACAAGGCAACTCTGAGCAGGACCAAGAAAGAAAGAGGAGCAGACCCGCGTTGCTGGAGAGTCCAGGCAGCACAATTTGCTTCGTGGTGGTTTGGTGCATCCTTTGCTCCAGCCCTTGTCTCTCGGAGCCAAAGAAGATGCGAAGTTCACAACTCCAGAGACTGAATGGCACCCACTTCCTACAGAACCACCACGGGACTGGGCCAGGGCAAGGGCACTGGGACTAGCAAAGACAGGTGTGGCAATGCACAGGGAGGCCATGGGCTAAGTGATGGGCCAGATTTTGGGGGAGGCAGTCCTGGGATTTTCTTAAACGTGGATCCCCTGGAACTGGAGTTACAGATAGTCGTGAAGTGCCATATAGGTGCTGGGACCTGAACCCAACACGAGCAGGAAGTGCTCCTAACCACTGAGCCGTCCCTCCAGCTCCTCTCTTCCTACTCTTTAAAATAGGATCTCACTGGGCAACTTTGGCTCACTTAGAGCTCAGAGAGATCCTCCTGCCTCTGCCTCCCAAAATTAAAGGTGTGTACCACCCCACACAGCCTTAAAAGGACTTTTGTCTTTAAGTTTTCATGAACTGTAAAATGGAAGTGATAGTGTTCCCTGCTTCTTCAGGATGACAGTTTGCATCCTTAAAAGTTGGATTCAGAGAGCGAGGCCGTTCTACTCCAGTTCCGCCATCTCCTGGTTCCCACAATGGCTCCCGTTAGTCAGTAGGCCACCATTTTGAAATGATCTCTTTTTTAGTATACTATCTGGAGTGACCAGATAGTAGGGAAGGCAATCAGCCTTTTAAAAACAATTTTATAGCCGGATGTGGTGGCTCATGCCTTTAATCCCAGCACTTGGGAGGCAGAGGCAGGCGGATTTCTGAGTTCGAGGCCAGCCTGGTCTACAGAGTGAGTTCTGTATATAGCCAGGGCTATACAGAGAAACCCTGTCTCAAAAAAACCAAAAAAACAATTTTTTTCTTTTCTTTTTCTTTTTCTCTTTCTTTTCTTTTCTTTTTCTAAGTGACAGGAAATGAAATAACCAAGAGCAAGGACAACTCATCTCAGGGTAGTATGTGTTTGACATTTGTGTCAGGAGTGGTGGAGTCTGTCTTTAATCTCAGCGGGCAGCAGCAGGTGGGTCAGGTGAGAAAGTCTGGCCTCTGCTATAGTCTGAGGCATCCTGAGCTACAGTCGAATCTGGAGGGGTGTGGGCTATTCAAATATAGCATTTAAATGATCTCTTTTTTTATCCTCTGTCACAACCTTTGTCCTTTCATTAGATAATTCTCATTACTGATGCCATTAAATCAATTAATATCTTGTTTCTTAATTGTTTCACTTTTCCTATTTTGAACTTCTATAACTCCATTTTTTCTTCATCAGTACACCAGTCATATTTATTTTTTCTGTTGTATTAATGGTTGCCTTAGAGTTTGAATATTAATTTTGTAATTAGTGTGTCTACCTTAGCTTTGTGTGGAACGAGTACAGCACAAACTCTCCTCACTTCTTTGCTCCCATCTCTAATGATTCTGCTGTCATTTGTTTCTCTTCTCTGTGACATATGGTCACCCAATGCACGGTGACAGTCATTAAGCAATTAACTTGGATTTAGGAGATTGCCCGGTGGTTAAGGTCACTGGTTGCTCTTTCAGAGGTCCTGAATTCAATTCCCAGCAACCACGTGGTGGTTCACAACCATCTATAATGAGGTCTGATACCCTCTTCTGGCACGCAGGTGTACATACAGACAGAGGACTCATAAACTCAAAATAAATAAGTAAATCTTTTTTGAAAACTACATTTGTCAACCTATTAAGAAAAACAAGACATTTGATTTTATCTTTGTTTCTTCCTTCGAGACTTTATTACATCCAAATTTCTGATTTAATCCTTGTCTTGTTCCTCTGAGCACTGTGGCAGGGCAGATCTGCTGCTACTGGGTTCTCTCCATCTTGTTTAAAAGTGATGAGAACCTGGTCCCGCAAACAGGGCTTCTGTAAGCTTACAGGTAACCCCGTCATTTTAGTTAGAGAGGAATGTCAGTTGAGACAATCTGTCTCACCTTGGGCAAACTACTTTAGGAGAAAGACTGTAGGAAAGGAAATGTGCCTCAACCATTCCCACCTTCCTAAGACCCTCTCCCACCCCAATAAACGGTTGCAGCCATCTTTCTCTCTACCATCTTTTTTTCTCTTCAACTTCCCAAGGGAGAGAATGTGCCAATAAACACATTCTCCCATAGAATGTCAGGCTCCTGTCTTTCTGCTTCCTGTCCCTTAAAGCTGCCTCAGAAATCTCACAAAAGACAAAGCATTTGGAAGGATAATTTCAGTGGGTATAGAATTCTAAGCTGGTGAATTTGGCTCTTTCAACTGTTTAACTACCTCACCTTCCCCTTTTCCCTTCTTGCTTTCAGCTTTCTGATGAGAACCCATCTATGACCCTGCTCCCTAGTCTCCTCGGGCTGCTTTTGTTCTTTCTCTTCCATTTTATTTCAGGTTTTCTCTGTGTTTGTTGTTGTTTGACTGGTGGTCTTGTTTTGTTTTGAGGTGCTGGAATGAACCCAGAGCTTTGAGCATGATAGGCAAGTGCTCCCTGGTCCTCCTCCCCTGAACTCTCTGTGCCAGAGGATTGGTGCCAACTGTTATTTTGGGAAATGCTTGGCCATTTTTATTACACATATATACCCTCCATGTGGCGTTCCAATTATGTGTTATATATCTTTTGAAATTGTATCATCATTTTCTAAATGCCTTACTAATGTACGTGGGGGCCCAGTGAAACCACCAAATGGAACCACTCCAGGGGTTAAAAAGGAAGGTTTCCTGATAATCAAACTATCAGGACCATCTCTCTGGAGAAAAGGGAAGAACGAAATGGTAGAAAAGCAAGGTGATTTTTATATGATGGTGGGGGGGAGTCGTCTTTAAACTATAACTGTACAGGCTGTACAGATTGACCACAAGCCTCTAATAAAGTAGTTCCCCTTGAGGACAGAACTTTGTTATGGAGAACACTCCTAGGAGTTCATTTCAAAAGGATCACCCCTGATGCCACAACCACTCCACCTCCCTACCCAAAATACAAAATGTTTTGGTTTTTTTTTATTTTTAATCTATTTTCATTGAGGGAACTTGGTTGGCTTCTTGGAGATAAAATCATGAAAGAGGGAGCGTCCTTTTTTAAGATGGCATCCCCAGGAGTTGGCTCAGGTTGGTCAGTTACATTTGTATGCCCTTCGCAGTCTTGGCAGTGTTAGTCCAGTTTATCTGCAGGGTCTATGCAATTGACTATCCATCTCTCCAGTAGTGATGGTTTGCCCTGGTAGCAATCTTGATTTTCTAATGAATCCATGAAAAGTTGGTGATTTCCAGTTTATTTGGCTTTTATCCTATTGTGTGGATGGGAGTAACACATCCTAGCACAAAGCCACACCACAAGCAAATGCTTCCACAATGCTGGTGAGCCTTTAATCTTCCTCGCTCCCTTCCACAATGCTGGTGAGCCTTTAATCAATCTTCCTCGCTCCCTTAGAAGCTGCATGATCCAAGGTAGTTACTAAATATCCCTTAGCCTTGACTGTTACTCCAAAGAGAAATTAGAGTCTATGATGAGGGGCTTCTGCAGCTTCCTACCCTGTGGACCACCCACTTGATCAAATCAATGTACCAAAGGAGGAGAAGTCCCTGCTAAAGTGAACCCCTTGTATATACTCTAATCCCCCCCAAACTTATCACCACTCCCAGTGGCTCTTCTCCATACATCCCCCACACACACCTCTGTGTGTGTCGTCTCTATCCTTTAGTCATTGAAGTTATGTTAAACTTTGCATTGCCGTGACAAATGTTGAAGGGATGGTTCTGATGAAAAGGTCCTGTTCCCCAAATGGTTCTTGATCTATCAATAAAGAAGCCATGGGCTAATTACTGTGCAGAAGGAATAGGCGGGACTTCCAGGTCCCCTCAGAAAGAGACAGAGGCAAGAGAGAAAGGGAGAGCTCACTATGCTTCTGAGGGAGAAAAGGTGACCAGCCATGTGAGATCTTAGGTGGAGCTAGCCTGTGGCTGCTCCTACAGGCGGTGGTTAGGGGTGGTAAGCAGAGACTATATGCAACTGAATAAATAAAGTTGAGGGCAGGCGGATAGGTGGGGAGCTAAGAGTATTGATAAGGGCACATGTTTCCAGGTGGGAGATAAGTTGTACATAGCAATTGGGCCAAAAAGACAAGTTAAAATTGAGCGACCTGTATGTATCTGTGTCTTGTTTTGTTTTTAATCTGTGGATTCAAGGGAATCTGGGAAGGTGGTGCTGGTAATGCAGCCCATTCTTGGAACTTAGATGGGGTAGCAAAAGTTATACACAACAAAATGTCTTAGAAAAATAATTTTTAAAAGAAGCAGTTAGTTCTAGCTTAGGGATTTAGAGCTTTTAGTCCACCATAAGAGGATATGATAGAAACAACAGCTCAGTAATGGTGGTCAAACATCAGAGAAAGAAGATGCTATACCAGTTGATTTCTTCTGCTTGTAATACATATAGACCGCTAGTGTATTTGATGGACACCCCAAAGCATATCTTCTTATATAGAGCCTTGGTTGAAAACAGGATCCCTATGAGATTACAGATGCCCTTGCTCAGTTTTATTAATCAGTCCAGAAAAGAATGTCTGTAGAGACAGCCTGTCTCTTAAGGTAGTCTGGTTTGCCTTGGGCAAGCTATTTCAGGAAAGAGAGACTGCAGGAGACACATGTAACAGACCCTAAAGCTGCAACAACTTCTTCATTCCCAAACCCCTTGCCCTGCCTCTTTCAAGAGTTGCATTAAGCTTTTCTTCCAGGGCAACCCTTTAATTCCCATTAGAGAAAGACTGTCCTTTGTCATGTGTGCTAAAATCATAATCCCATCTGTTAAAGGTCATACTCTAGTCTCTTTCTGTCCTCTGTCTCTCTTTTATGTTGCTTCAGAAATCTAACGACATCCTTTCCCTTGAGTTAATTTTCCCTGAAATGCCAGCACAAACACACTGAAATGTGCTTTCTTAATCTCTACGTATTTCTCAAGCCATTTAACTTGTCAATGAAGATTAACCACCACAAGTCCATAGAGTCAACTCCCTGTTAACTTGACAACCAAATATATCTCCCATCTTCTTAAGCCATAACATTCCACCAGTGATGCCCTAGAAGCTCATGTCCATCCCATAATGCAAAATATATTTAGTCTATCTCCAAGAATGCCCATATCTATGATGTTAACAGTTGCAATATCATTTAAAAGTCCAAGTTCAAAGTCTTTTCTGAAGCTTAATACATGCCCTTTAGAAATATGCTTCTATATGCTCAAAACAAGTTGCATACTTTCAAAGTGCATGGCCCAGATTAATTCTCATTCCAAAGGGGAGGAATTACAGTAGAGAAAGAAAAGAGGAGACCAAAGCAAAACTGAAATCCATCAGGGCAAACATTAAACCCTGTGCTTCCATGTTTGGTATCTAAGATCTATGGAACGATGTGAGCATCCCTCGGATGCTGCCCAGTGAGGTGTGGGGAGCGGGCACGGCCTCATGGACCAAAGATGGCGCCCTGGCTCTATGCTAAGCCCTGTGACCTCACTTGTTTATTCCAGTCTCAGTCATGCGCAGTAAAAGCAGAGCGTGTAACTCATTGGAGAGATTAGCGCAACATCTCGTGATACCATTCTATCAGTCAATCCTGCATGCTGCCTTGGACGTGTGCGTCTATGATTGGGTGGTGTGAGTGAATGGAAGAGGATAAATTGTGGGCAGTCCCAGGGGGGAGTGATTTAGAAGATTAAGAGAGACCAGCGTAGGAGAGACCAGTGTTAGAGAGACCAGAGACCAGCGTAGGAGAGACTAGGGTGAGTGACTGAATGGATGATTGATGTCTATGAGTGAACGGCTGCAGCTGTGAGAAACCTGAGAGAGAGAGAGAAGCAGAATAAAGCAGAATCTGCGAAGGCAAGCTGCTCTGAACCCACCTTGGTGTCCCCGTGTAGTTTCTTCCCACCGTCTCTGCTTGTCAGAGACGTGTGGGCGCTGTGACAGTGGGACCCACATTGCTTCCCTCTATAGCTACTGCCTTCACATTTGCTCTCAGCACATCATGTGTCTGGCAGCTCCAACATCCTGGTGTCTCTATCATCTCTTTTGCTTCATTCTCACAGCTGCTGTGTTCACCTCTCTTTACCTGTCTGCAGGCATCTCCTTCTTACTGTATATTGCCTGGCCTCCTAGGACTTTCTCTGACATCTGAGTGGAAGTTTCCATGACCTCATGAGTCATGCAAACCTGGAAAACTAGTATCATTTGAACAGTGCCAGGTGCAGCAACTGAGCCCCTTCTGCCATCTCCTTCTGCTCAGATTGTCCATCTATTTTTGCATATTTTCTGATTTTTCCCATCAGAGTTCCTCACCAATCAATCATAGTTATTCCAAATTCTGCATCATACTCGAGTCTAGTTAGAATAAATGCATAGTCCCTTCTGCGTGTTTAGATGTATTTTCTATGACCGTTTGGGGGTGTTTGGGGCTCTTGTAGCTGTAATCTGCTGTTGTTACACTGAAGTCCTGTTGAGATGGTGATAAATTCTGAGGAATGAGCATTTAAAATTCTATGATCGAATCTTACCCTTTCATTGGGCTTTCCTAGGTGTGACCTCCACAATTACCTTCAGCTCTCTCTTAAGTGGAACAGGAAAACCAGGGTGCTGGTGTCTGGGTGGAGTGATATTATGTCCAAGTCTTCCCACAGAGAGCAGGCCTTTATGTGGAAAACATCCAGGGTGTCTTCCAAGATGGTTTTCCTTCAACTTGCTAGAGCCACAGAAAGAAATATTTTCTTGGCTTTTCATAATAAAGACAATACAGTTCCTGGAGGGAAAACTTGTGAAAATGTAGGGACCTAAGGCTTTGACCTTGGTAGTTCCTTGATCACCTTAGAGCACACTCAGCCTCTAGCAGTTCATCAGAATTAGTATTTTTATGCATGTTTGTATGTATGCATATGTATTATATATATATAGATGTTTCCCCTGTGTGCGTATGTGCACCATGTGTGTGCAGTGGCCAGGAAGACCAGAAGAGGGCGTTGAATCCCCGGAACTGGAGTTACACAGTTGTGAGAGGCCATGTGGGTGCCTGAGATGAAACCTGGATCCTTTAGAAGAGCAGCTGGTGCTTTTAATCATGGCTTATATTGTCCACCTATTTTTGCATATTTTCTGATTTTTTATGTCAGAGTTCCCCACCTGCTAATCATAGTTATTCCAAAATCTCCATCATATTCAAGTCTAGCTTTAATAAATGTGTAGTCCCTTCTGACTGTTTCAAAGCAAGTCCTAGGAGGCCAGGGAGTGTCCAGTAAGAACGAGATTCCTACAGACATGTCCAGAGGGGTCAATACAGAAGCTGTAAGAGATAAGAGAGACACCGGGATGTTGGATCTGGGAGCTGAGACCGTCTCTCCAGGTTCCAGAGTACAGTACCTACCGGTTGGTAGCTGCAAGCTCCTGCAGCATTGGGTGGATCTTGCTGCTGCTTTTTGGTTTTGCTTTATCCAGATTTCACTGTGAAACACTACCTGGCAACCTTAATTTTATGAGGGATTGAAAAAAAAAAAGATTACACACATTCTGTTTTCAAGATTTTCGTTTATTTGTTTTCATGTTCTTATAAGGGCCAGTGGTTTCTGAGCTCCGTACCCCTCAGAGCTGAAGCTGCAAGACTAGTAGTTAATTTTAATGAATTTAAGTTTAAATATAAAAACTGATAGTTAAATGAGCTACTGGAATTTTGTGTGTGTGTGTTTAGAAAAATTTTAGTATGGGAATCTATTTTTTTGAATTACAAATTCTATTCAATCTATATATAGATTATACGTTTCTAATGGAAAGTTATCATTCAAATTGAGATGGATTAAAATATAAAATACACATTCCGGGTATTAGAATGTAAAAAGAAGGTAGAGATATCTCATTAATATTTTGTGATTTTATATTATAATACTTTTAAAAAATATATTATGTTAGAGAAAGTACCCAAGGAGCAGAAGGGGTCTTCAACCCTCTAGGTGGAAGAATAACATGAACTAACTAGTTCCCCCTGCGCTCATGTCTCTAGCTGCATATATGGAAGAAAATGGCCTAGTTGGTCATCATTGGGAGGAGAGGCCCCTTGGTCATACAGACTCTATATGCCCCAGAACAGGGGAATGCCAGGGCCATTNTACCCAAGGAGCAGAAGGGGTCTTCAACCCTCTAGGTGGAAGAATAACATGAACTAACTAGTTCCCCCTGCGCTCATGTCTCTAGCTGCATATATGGAAGAAAATGGCCTAGTTGGTCATCATTGGGAGGAGAGGCCCCTTGGTCATACAGACTCTATATGCCCCAGAACAGGGGAATGCCAGGGCCATTACGTGGGAGTGGGTGGGTAGGGGAGCAGGGCGGGGACGCGGGAGGGTAAGGGAAAATTTCTGGATAACATGTGAAATGTAAATGAAGAAAATATCTAATAAAGAGGAAAAAAATAAAAATATATATATATATATTATGTTAAATAAAAATGTTAAAATTATGTTTCTAGGGGCCAGAAGGATGGATCAGTAGTTAAGATCATCCACTGCTTTTGCAGAAGGCCAGAGTTCAATTCCTGGAACCCACACGGCAGCTCACAATGGCTGCTATTCCAGCTCCAGGGGATCAGACGCCCTCTTATCGCCTCCATGGATACTGAATATATGTGGTGTGTATACCCATAAACAGACCCATAAAATTTTAAATTTACATTTTACGTATTTTGGTTAGATTTTAAAGAATTCTATGACTATTAGAATTCTTCACATTACATGTGGTTCACACATGCCCATGTCATCTTCCAATATTGCCCCATAGTTTAACCCAAGCATCTTCGGCTTATTACAGTATACTTTTACAATACATAATAACATTATTACAGTCAGTATACTTTTACAATACATAATAACATTCCAGTCATGGGGTTTGTTTTTTGTGTTGGATTGTTTTGGTTGTTTGGTTTTTTTGTTTTTTTTTGGGGGGGGGGAGTTGCTTTTGTTTTGTTTATACATACTTTCACTGTGTATCCCTGGGTGGCCTGGAACTCTCTATAGACCACAGATCTACCTGCCTCTGCCTTCCAGGTGCTGGGATTAAAGGTGTGCACTACTATTCCATTTTCATATATGGTTTGGAACCGTACAGTATTTGCTTCAAATCTTTCTCTTGTTCTCTGCGCTATTATCACCCTGCATTCCATTTCTGTGCTCTAGACAACACCACACTGTTGTTTTCATATTCATAGGCAATTGTTCACTGTGACCTCACACGTTAGGAGACACACCTTTCTAATTGGCCCACGTGGACTCCATTTCCAGCATTACATGTCTGAGAGTGGATACAGTGATATCAATCTGGTTTCCCCTGGAAACCATCCTGAGCCGTTCTTCATCACACAGTTCTGCATCTCATCTTTAATTTCCTCATCTTTTGTTTATCTGAAAATACGTTCTAATTTAGTTTTCATTTATAAAAGGATGATTCCACTAGATGGAAAATTCTAGGTAGACAAGGCACTTCCCTGTCTCCTTCCCTACATGAAAGCTGCTGCATTGGCTTTGAGATGACAGATTTGCTGATAGTCTTTAGAAATTCTAATCTCTGTTTTCCATTTTTGTCTATATATAACTTTGTCCTAATTTTCTTCTTCATGTTGATGATGTCTCTTTTTTAAAAAATAATTGTGATATGTGTTGAAGTGGTTGTTGTTGTTGTTGTTGTTATGTCTGTCTGTCTGTCTGTCTGTCTGTCTGTCTGGGAATCTTGTTTGAGGTTCACTGAGAATCTTTAGCCCAGGCTAGCTTGTAATTTTCCTTCCTTCTGTCTTTGCCTTTTAATTCTGTAACTTCATAGCTGAGCCATCAGTGTTCCATTCTCATTTGTTGCTATTTGTTCTGTGGGCTGGGATCTGTCCCAGGCTCTGACCCAGGCCCTGACACAATCTGACCCAGGCTCTGACACATTCTGACCCAGGCTTTGATACATTGTGACCCAGGCTCTGATCCAGGCTCTGACACATTCCAACCCAGGTGCTGACATGTCCTGAACAATATCTCCCACTGAATCACACCACTCACCCCAAAATGCTTCATTCTGTGTTTGCAGCCTTCACAAACACCAGACAACATCAAGCCATTCTTCCCTCAACTGTGTCTGCCCTAGTGGCCTGCATTTTCTTCTAATGATGCCGTGCTACACAGGATAGGATTCTGAGGCTTGCCCACCTGGACAAATTTTGCTGTCATGCCTTTCCAAATAATATGCCCTCCTGAGCTCTTTTAATCATCTCATAGGAGAATACTCATGTCTGTCATATTGCGTACCATTTCTAGGGCTCTCTTTGTATTTATATATTCTATTTTTCTGTTGTATTGGTTTTTCTTTACATTACTAAGAACATGTGTATTTATAGCACCTGTTGTAACATTTTCCTGTTTGATCAACCTTCTCTATCCTTTGAAATCCTTATGTCAGATTTCTTCTTAGTAGCTTTGGTTTTCTCCTGACATGTGTGGGATATGTCCTGCCTTATTAGAAACTGCAGGTTGGGACTTAAATGTTGCTGGTTGCTTAGTTTCAGTTTTTCCATTGGGAGGAAACGAGATTCTTCAACTATATACTTAGCGTGCTTCTTTGTTCAGCTTGATTTGTTGTTTTTGTTTTTGTTTTGTTTTTGTTTTTGAGACAGCGTCTCATTATGTCACTCTGGCTGGCCTAGAACACACTATATAGACCAGGCTGTCCTCAAACTCATGAAGATACCCCCTGCCTTTGCCTCCTGGGTTCTCAGATTAAAATGTGCATCACTACACCTAGCCCAGTTTGGTTCTCTTGGGGGCTTGTCTTTATGTTCCTCCAGAGTACGTCATTTATACTCATTACTTTGAGCTATAGTGACCCCACTTCCAAGGCTAAGCCTTTCTAGAGTCACTTTTAGATGCCGTGGGGCTCCCAAAGCGGCCCACCCATCTTTCCATTCTCCTCAATTGTTGAAGAGATAATGATCTCATAGTATAAATGTTCACATAGTATAAACACAGCTATATGCAAATGGCATGTCTTGTCTCATGTTTAGAAAAGGAATCAGCTTATATGTGTTTATGTGTGTAAGCGTATATTTTATATTTATATGATACATTCTTATATTGAGACCATGTGATAGAAAGGCATTTGTGTACTATGCTTTTAAAAAAAAAACATTATTCATTTATGCCGAGTACATATGCCTGAGTGTATGTATGTGAATTATGTGCATGTCCTACACAGAGGAAGACAGTAAGAGGCATCAGATCTCCTGCAACTGGAGTCACGGGCCTCATGTAAGCCCTGGGAACTAGACCAGGGTCCTGAGGACGGAGGGCAAGCTCTCTCAGCTGCCGAGTCACCTCTCTAGCCCTTGTGCTTTTACTACTATTGTCAAATGGTTTTCAGAAGGGTTTGCAACATGTCAGATTTCCAGCAAAGGTGTAAGAAAGCAGCTGTCCTCTTGTCTATAGTTGACACTGGCACACCGGGCTTTGGCAGCACAAGTGGGAATTGCATATTGTAACTTGAACTTGTTTCCTTGGTGACTAGTAGAGCAGAGCAGTAGCTCTGTTTGCTAGAACTTTGGATTTACTTTATTTTCCCCCTTAGGATATTGTCTTAATTAGGGTTTCTATTGCTGTGAAGAGACACCATGACTATGCAACTCCTTTAAAGGGAAGCATTTCATTGGAGCTGCCTCACAGTTCAGAGGTTTAATTAGTTATCATCATGGTAGCACACATCCCGACGATGGTGCTGGCGAGGTAGCTGGGAGTTCTCCATCATATTGGTAAACAGCAGGAAGAGCGTGAGATGCTGGGTCTGGCTTGAGCATCTGAGACCTGAAAGCCAGTGATACACTTCCTCTAACAAAGCCACATCTCCCAGTCGTACCATTCTCTATGGGCCTTATGGGGGGGCATTTATAGTCGGAGCACCACAGAGACTTTCTTATGTGTTCTAGGTTTCTACTTGTTTCCTTTTAAATCAATATTTGAATCATTAACATTTTCACTAAAGTCATCCACTTCCCTTTTGCTATAAGCTTGACGCAGTGACATTGTCATGAGGTATTCACCAGAGAAAACTACTTGGACATGAGTTTGAGACAACAGAAAGTCTTTATAAGCCAGCCTGTGAGAACACTATGTGTTTGGGACCTTAGTGAAGACCTGAGCCTTTCTCAGGGGTGAGCTTGTAAGCACGAAAATATATCCTGAGTGCCATAGAAGCAACAGGTTTCTCACAGGGTCTTACAGAGACATCCTTGTCTCATAAAGAGTGGGTCCAACCTCTTTGATCCTGAAGAACAAACTGGGCTAAGAAATATAACTGGACTTCCAGGTTGGGAGAAGACTTTTCTAGTTGGCCCAGAACTATGTCGACTTGGGCACTGATTTACTTAGTTTTATCCCTTGTTTCGTTTTGTTTTTCCCTGTTTTATTTTATTTTATTTTTCAATTTTTTATTAGATATTTTCTTCATTTACATTTCAAATGCTATCCTCTATACCCTCCCCCTGCCCTACTCCCCTACCCACCTACTCCCACTTCTTGGCTCTGGCATTCCCCTGTACTGGGGCATATAAAGTTTGCAAGACCAAGGGGCCTCTCTTCCCATTGATGGCCGACTAGGCCATCTTCTGCTACATATGCAGCTAGAGACACGAGCTCTGGGGGGTACTGGTTAGTTCATATTGTTGTTCCACTTATAGGGTTTCAGACCCCTTCAGCTCCTTGGGTACTTTCTCTAGCTCCTCCATTGGGGACCCTGTGTTCCATCCAATAGATGACTGTGAGCACTGGTGAGTGGAACACAACATCGGTTTCAATCCAATCTCATGGGACCTGAGACAGTTTTATCCTTTGTAACTAGGAGTAAAGTTCCAGCTATAGTGGAGCCTGTGGTGCCTGTCTCCACCATAACTAGGGGTGAAGTTCCAGCTACAGCAGAGCTGGTGGTGTACACGAGGAAGCCCAGAATCTAGATTTAGGTGAGCCACACCCTTCCTTGTCATTCTAGATGAACACTTGAGGAATAACAGGCACAAGGACATAAAGGAGTGGGTTCTCCACTGTAAACAATTTAGTAGCTGTGAAAAGGAACCCAGTAGAGTGGCCAGCTGGCTAATGAGGACATTCTGTGGGCTAGAATCCATGGTAGTCTCCTCTGGTGGGTCCCCAACAGCAGCACCATTCTGATTGTCCTCTGAGTCTGTGGCTATCTTTTCTTCTGTATGCTTGTTCTCCTTCTTTCTCAGTGAAACATTCTTTTATTTATCCTTTCTACCTTTATGCCATTTCATGTTTCAACTTTGCCTCGGTCCATTTACTTCTTTCTAATTACTTTGATGTTCACTTTAACTCCTTACGGCGAATACTAAATTATTTTGCTTTTAACTTTTTGAGTGATAAAGATATTTAATGTTAAGTTCTGCTTGGAGTATTCATTGTGCTTGACATTACAGATTGTAGTGGAGAATGGTTCAAGTTTGATAAAGGTGTGTGTGTGTGTGTGTTTATTCAAAGATCACCTTAAATGTATTTCTTGTAAAGTTGGCCATGTGTGTCTACAGGTTCAATGGCTACATATTCAACCAACCTCAGACAAGAAAAATTGTCTGCTATGATGAAGTACAGACTTTTTCTGATCCCTATTCCCTAAGCAATATACCACAATGGCTATTTACATAATGTTTGTATTAGACAAAGTTTTATATGAAGTTTAGAAAGATTTAAAATATGTAAGAGGATATATGTGGCTTATATCCAACTATGACACCAGCTCATATAAGGGACTTGAGCATAAGTGGATTTTGATATCCATGGGGATTCAGGGAGTGTCCTGAGATACTAAGGGGTGGTTGGATTTTTGTTTGTTTTAAGATTTATTCTTATATTACATTGCACAATATGTGTGGGTCTGTTTCAGTATGTGCCTCATGTGTTCAGTGCCTTCAGAGGCCAGAAGGAAGTGTCTGATCTGGAACTGGAGTGCTAGGCAGTTGTAAGCCATTCCATGTGGATGTTGGGAACTGGTCCACTGAGTCATCTAGTGGACCTAGAATGACTGTTTTTAATTTATCCTGTCATGGTTTTTATCTCTAATTTCTGAGGATGGTAGTCAGAGAAGATGATTTTTGCATCTCTCTTTTTGAAACAGGGTATCCCAGGGTGGTCTTGAGTGGCTCATAGCCAATGCTAGCTGAGAACTTCTGATCTGTCTGTTTCCATCTCTCAAGTGTTGCAATTACTCATGTCCCACCACGACCAGCTTCTCATTCCTCTTTCTCCTCCTCTTTTTTTCCCTTTCTTTCTCTCCCTATTCTCTTCTTTTTTTTTTTTTTTAAGTTTATGGCTTTCTCTAGGGTCAGTTACACAATTGAAGTTTACAAACATCACAGAGTATATTCTATATTCTCCTTTGAAGCACTGTAGTTTCTAAGTAGTATCTATTAAATTGAGTTCACTGATCACATTGCTAAGTTTCTCCAGATTCATTTTTGCCTAGTAGATTCTGCTAACTCTGAAAGATTTCTTTTTTTCCTTTCTTTTGCTGTTGTTCTCTACAATGATATTTTTTATCCCATTCCCCTGAATTGCTCTTTTCCTTCACATATTTAGCTGCTGTTGTTTTTGGTACATACTCACATTCTTCCATAAAGTATACATTTTTCTCTTTATCTTGTTTGGCAATTTTAATTTCAGGACTATTACTATAGAACAACTGATCTTCAGATGCCACCTGACAGTTTTATTTTCAGTTGTGAGGCAGACGAGAATTAATGTCAGATGCCAGCTATAAGTAGGTACCCACACTTCTCTATCTGACTTGTCTACAATATAGAGGTTTCTAGAACTCCACTTCAGGCTTGATAGCTCAGAAGAATGACTCACAGAATTCACCAAAAGCATGGGTCAGCAAGATGGCTCAGTGGGTAATAGTACTTGATATCACACTTGATAACTTGAGTTCCATCCCTGGAGTTTCCATGATGAAAAGAGATTATTGACTATCTGACCACTACCTCTATGCTCACACATGCTCACACACATACACACACATGAATACACACACACACACATATACACACATACACACATACATATACACATACATATATATATATATATATATATACACACACATATGCACACACACACACACACACACACACACATATATATATATATATACACACACACATATGTATGATATATATATATGTATATGTCCACATATATATACCCATATATATATACACACACACACACACACACACACACACACACACACACACACACACACACACACACACACACACATATATATATCCATATGTATTAAGAAAAATAAAAATAAAGCACTACACTTACACTTACATTATGACAAGAGGCAAAAGATAGCTCAAGGACATAGCAAACCAGGGCCTGATCTGGGAGGAGGAGGAGGGCTTCTCTTGTGACACCAGGCATGTTAGCCCTCACAATGTAGTCTCCAACCAGGAAGCTCCTGCAAGCTTCAGTGACCTGATATTTTTTTCTCCGTCATTCATTATAGGCAGAATTGATTAAATCACTAGCCTTATGATTGAAGTTAATCTCTAGCATCCTTCCTCTCTCCCAAGGTCAAGTCACTGAAAGTTCCAGCCTTCTAATCATGTGATTGGTTCTCTGACAGTCACCATTTTGAAGCTATCTAAGGCCTCCACCTGGAGTTGCCTCATTAGCATAACAAAGACATTCCTATTACTCGAAAAATCTCAAGGGTTCTGACGCTCAGAGCCAGAAATTGGTGACAAAGACCATCTGTGTGTGTGTGTGTGTGTGTGTGTGTGTGTGTGAGAGAGAGAGAGAGAGAGAGAGAGAGAGAGAGAGAGAGAGAGAGAGAGAGAGAGAGAGAGGTTTCTTTGTGCATGCCTTTAATTTTGCCTTTCTTCATATAAATGGTATATAGAGGTGGACAGTTTAAATCTCATCTGACACTGCGTATTTTACGGGGAAATTCAGCGTAATATACACTGGCTGATAGAGTTGACTGTCTTGCTCTTGTGTTTACAGTGGGCTTGAATCTTCTTTGCCTCTTCCTAAGGTTTCCAGTTGTATGGAATTGTTACTTGTTCTTTTCTGTCCTGTGTTAATTGGTTTTATTTTTCAGTTCGTTTAATGACTTCCTTCTCTTTCCCAGCACTAGTAACGAAAACGTGCTGTTCTATTTCATTTTCTCTGTTTAAGGAGATGAAAAGAGGCCTAACCTAAGGTTCTATGCCACCTAACTAAACCTTAAGCTGTTTACTCTGTAACAAATCATCTACAGGCTGTCTGTCCCTCACCGTGAACGATATCCTCTATGAGGAAAGCAACTTGGAAACACCACTCCTGAGTCCCCCTTGGTTTTTTTTTTTCTTTAATAGAGAAAATAATTTTTTCTCCACTATATTCTGATCACAGTCGCCAGTCTTCCAACCCCTTCCAGATGTTCCTTGGCTCCTCACCCACCCAACCCAACCCCCTTTTGTATTCTCATTAGAAAGCAAAGGACAACTAACAAACACAGAATTAAAATTTTTTTAAAAAAATTTAAAAACACACATGCCATAAAAATTAAAAATATATAATATACAAGCAGTAGGACAAAAAAGTGCCCAAACAAAGCAACATGAGGGAAAAAATCTACAGAATATCACTGAGATCATTTTGTATTGGGCATCTGCTGGTCCTCCATAGAGGTCCACTGGAGAGACCGCATTCCTCCTCTGTAAACAGATGCCAGTGGAGCTAGCTTGTGATGAGGGATGAGAGCACATGGCGCCCTTGCCTTTGCTTTGTTCAACCTTTGCTGCATTTAAAGTCTGCTCCCTCAAGCAGTTCCCCAGAGTTCAACCTTGTAGACAATATGCTTTCCAACGATGAATTAATTACTAATCAGAGCTAATTAGACCATTGAAGCTCAGTGTACTGTACTTTCGTTCTCTGATACCCAGTGAACTGTTTCTGTCTATAGTTTCCTCAGTCTTACCCCCAGGAAAGATGAAAATAATGTCGCTGCCATCATCCTCACCTCCACCTGGACAGCCATCCCCTCTGGCTTACTCAGACTGTTTAGAATATCTTGTGCTAAAATTTTCTTTCCAAAATATCTCTTATTGGGCTGGAGAGATGGCTTATTGGTTAAGAGCACTGACTGCTCTCCCAGAAGTACTGAGTTCAATTCCCAGCAACTACATGGTGGCTCACAACCATCTATAATGGGATTGGATGCCCTCTTCTGGTGTGTCTGAAGACAGCAACAGTGTACTCACATACATTAAATAAATAAATAGGAAAAAAGATTAGATTTTAAAAAAAAATCTCTTACTTTGAGTGTCCTTATCTAACCCTTAAATTGTACATTTCCAGAGATTACCACCATTGTATTTTATTAAAAAAAAAAAAAAAGAGCCGGGATATGTTTAGTAGATCGTGGTATGGCCAAGTGGGAGGGGTGCCTTGAAGAGCCCATGCTGAGACATCCCTTCCCCCTAATGCACCAGCCATATGACAGGTATAGTGTAGAGTAGAGTTTATTAGAGACAGGGAAAGACAGAGAGGGGTCGGGGAGGGGATAAGATGAGCTTGCTTTCTACTTTCCATTCTGTCCGGGGTCCCCAGCCCCTGGGATGGTCTCATCCCAAAGAAGCTAATCTAGAGACACCTTCAGAGACATCCCTAGAGGATTGCTTCCTAGGGGATTCTAGATCCTGTCAAAATGACAATCAGTATTAAACACAAGTCTATTCCTTGTCAACTTTACACCAAAACATCTTATCTTTAAGCCATGACTTTCTACTATCTGTCCTCAAAGGGCATGGACATTTCACAAAGCAAAATGAATTAAAGCCATTTTTTTGGATTGTTTTGCAAGTTTTGAAGGACAACTTCCAAAATCCCCATAGTCCTTAACCATTCTAATACAGTTTAAAAGCATAAACGCAAAGTCTCTTTTGAGACTCAGACAGTGTCTTACAGAATTTAAAATGGTACAGCATAAACAACCCAATTCCAAAGGAGAGGAATGGGGCCATAACTAGGAAAGATCAGACTAAAGCAAGACAGAAATCCAGCAGGGAAACACACATTTCTGCAGTCCCAAGTCTTTCATCTAGAGCTCATGGAGGTTTTATCTGGGCTCCAAAGGCCCAGGGAACCCCTTCTGCCCCCACCCTACCTCCTCTAATGCACATGGCCTCTCTCTTGATTCACACTGTGCTGGCCACTTTCCTCAGAGATGTCCCAGGATTCCAGTGTCTCAAATATCATAGTTTCCATGGCCCCTCAAGGACTCCCTGCTAGATTCCAGACCTGTGCTACACCATCTTCAGAAGTGTGGGGCAAGCCTTCATGATCTCCAAATTGCATCTCCCATGCCTATAAAAATCATGTGGATCACAACGCCAGTTCTACCGCCAGCTCAGGATGGAGTCTGGCTACTTTGGGCTGTAACTACAATGGCCTTTGTGCGCTGGCACTGGAGAAGTAACTCTCTAAGAGTTGTTTTTAATCAGTGTCTAAGTTAGGGTTTTGTTGCTGTGGTAAAACACCATGACCAAAGGCAACTTGAGTAAGAAAGAGTTTATTTTGTCTCATAACTCTCAGGTCCTGGTCTATAACTGAACCCAAGTAGTCAGGGCAGTTATGAACTGATGCCAGGAACTGATAGAGAGATCATGTAGGAAACTGCTTACTGGCTTGTTTTTCATGGTTTTTCGGCCTGCTTTCTTTCACCATGCAAGCCTAACTTCCTGGAGGAAGCCTACACCATGGGCTGGGCCCTCCCACATCAGTAATCAAAAAAAAAAAAAAATGCTTAACAGACTTGTCCATCGGCTACTCTTATGGAGACATTTTCTCAGCAGAGAATCCTTCTTCCAAGATGACTGTGGTTCTTGTCAAGTTGACATAAAGCTAGTGAACAACCAGGGAACTCTTTTAGTAGCACCCTCAGTTAAGGCTTCTTCCCCTCAAATAAACCTTCAGTAGACAGGGTCTTACTCTGAGGTTACCTGTCCTGTGGTCTCAGCATAGGGTGGGAGTTTCTCTTTAATGGTGCACATTTTCATATGCTCCCCTGACCCCCTGTTACTCTCTCATTGTTGGCCTGGATAAAAGCGGTGACCATGACACAGCTTGGATGCTATCCCTGTCTTGAGATTTCCTCCACCAAACAAATTAACCCATTACTTTTTAGTTCAGCCTCACTCTTGTTCTCAGGTCATAGGCAGATGCAGCCAGATGCTCTGACAGAAGAACATCACATGGATATCTCCAAAGCCCCATTCCCAAGAGTCCTTTTTCCTATTGATACTTCTGGTCTTTCCAGCTCACCAGAATGGCTCAGTGATGATAGAATCCTAGAAATGTTTAGCCCAAAGTTAGAAACTCTGGCATATGCCTCCTACAAATGAGTTCCAAAGGCCTCAGAACCACACAATCCTGTTGATCTCAACAGTCCCACCTCTTAGCATCAATTTTATGTTACTTACATATCTTGTTGATATAACAGGTATCTAACCAAAGCAAATAATGGAGGGACTTATTTTTACCTCAGTAGACATGATGGTAACGACTCAGGGACAATGGGAGATGCAGAAAAATCTGAGGTGTTGCTGAAGTGGATGGCTGGATGGTTTGAAGGTAGACTATGATTGTGGGGGAGTCACAGTGACAAGAGCCTAAGACGGCCCGTCACATTATATTTTCTGACAGGCAGCAAAAAACACAAATGCTCAGACCTAGCTTGCTTTCTCCTTTTTATTCCCGCCCAGGACACCAGCTCATGGAACTACCGTTCCATGAATATCAAGAGTGGCTCATCTGCTTTTGACCTAGCCTAGAAGCTTCCACATAGACAGCCCCAGTGGTTTGTCTCTTTGGGGATTCTAGATCCATCCTCGTGACAATCAGTATTCATCATCACACCATCGATTTTAACTGGCATGTATAGGACAACCTAAACTTACAGACGCGATCCTTAACTGACCTAGGAAGTCCTGATCTTCTCAGCTGATGCACTGCTTCCATCTGCTTGGTTTTCTCTCAAACTTGTCTTTGCATGTTAGACTCTCTGGTTCTGTCTTCTGATAAGTTTCTTTTCTCATAATGCTATCCTTTCTTCTTTCTTTCTTTTCTCAGAGTGGGTCTATGTTCCTCTCGCTGGTCTGAGACTCATTATGTAAACCAGGCTGGTCTCGAACTCACTTGCCTCTGTCTCCTTCAAGTATCCATTCCCATCTGATCCTAAAGTTAACTTATCATAAAAGTTTAGCTTAAAACTTTATATGCCCCAGTACAGGGGAATGCCAGGGTCAAGAAGTGGGAGTGGGTGGGTAGGGGAGCAGGGCAGGGGGGAGGGTATAGGGAACTTTCGGGATAGCATTTGAAATGTAAATAAAGAAAATATCTAATAAAAAAGAAATTGGAAAAAAAAAGTTTAGCTTAAAATTTTTTAGTTTTGTGACAGAACCCTGGACCTTCACATGGTTGACAACATGTTAGAGGCACCATTCTGACCTTAAAACTCAGTATTTAGGCCCCAACACGTGACAAAACAGGAACAGAGACCCAGTCCACAGTTCCAGGAAAAGCCCTCAAGTAAAAAGTGCATATGCCAGCCTTGCTTTCTGGCTTCTGTAGTTCTGCTTCCTGCTAACTGAAAAGTAACAACCATGATGTAGTTTTTGTGCATAAAAGACAAAGAGCTGTAGGGCCTTGGGGCTGCAGAATCTGGACAAGTTCCCTGTGCATCTGTTGCCTAGCAACACAGGTTTGGCTTTTGGCTTTAAGAGTGGTCCTGTGGTAGTCTTTGGTGGGCTTACCTTGCAACAATTTAAAAAAAAATATTTGGAGGTATAGTCTTTTGTGTTCAAGTTGTTATTTTTTCTCTTTCTTTTTCTTTTCCTTTTTTCTTTTCTCTTTCTCTTTTCTTCTTTCTTTCTTTCTTTCTTTCTTTCTGCAAGCTGTGGTGACAAATATCCTTTTCCGAATGCTTATATATTCTTCCCTTCCTCTGGTCTCCAGTCCCTCATTAGAGCGTTGTTCATTTCTACTTCTCTGCTGAAACTGTCTCATTATTATATCTGCTATTATTCTAGGTTCATTCTGTGGTCATGATAAAATGCCATGAGTGAGAGCATCTTAGGGGAGGGTGGGGCCTTTTCACACCACAGGTTCCAGTCCATCACTGAGGGTGGGCAGGGTGGGAGGTGCAGCAGGGATGCTGTTTGGATGGTTGTCACACCGGCTCAAGCTTAACTAGCTATTCTATCCTCTCATCCCAAGGAATGGCACTGTCCACAGTGATCTAGGTCCTCCTGTGTCGATTAATAAGCAAGTCATTTCCCTGGAGATGTGCTCAAAGCCATCTGGACAACCTTTCAGTAGAGATGTCCTTCTCTGGTGACTCTACACTGTACCAAGGCTGTAGTGAAGCTAACTAGGACAGGCATTATGGGTGGAAAATTGGGGACCAACAGGAGACAGGAAGGCCCCTGACACTGTGGGTTGGTGGAGCAGTTTATATGGCGTCTCTCAGCAATGTACCTATGGCTCTCTTTCTGCTCTGAGATTTCCCAGCCCTAGGTTCGGACAGCATTTGTCTGGGATGCTGGGCAATCTCCTATTGATCCTGTGTGACAGCCATCATGCCTGCTGGGTTATTAAACTATATAATTCCCATCTCCTAATTCATAGCTAATTAGTAATTAGTAGCAACATTATTGGTGGGTAACTTTATTTGCTATTCTTTTTAAAACTTGAAACTAGTTTTAATGACTTACTTTTTTTTTTTTCCTGAGATAGGGAAAACCTCACTACGTAGCCCCAGTTGACCTGGAATTTGCCAAACAGGATAATTTTTGCTTGGTTTGCTTATTTCTCTAATTTTCACAAAATGGGCATTTAGTGACAATTGTTCTTTTATTCCTTCCACATGCTTCTGAAGGAATCTTTCTATAATCCATCTATTATTGGTGGCAAGAAAATAAAAGGGCATTTTTAAAATGGGTCATAATCGATTGTTACCATTATTTATTTTCATGTTCAAATTCAGAACGTGGCCATTGGGAGCCATTTCAAATTGTCTTCTGGAGACTTTTTTGTGGGAAATATTTAGAAAGCAAGATTTGAGCTTTATGCTTATTCACCATTATTTGTATAATCATTTATAAGCCACACAAAATGAAGAGTTGAGACAATGTTGCAAGTTTACATATATTCCATGTGTATAATTCAAAATCAAATATATAAGTATTATATATTTTCAAATTGTGAGTTTAAAAGGACCAAAATAGCTAAAGCAATCATTAGCAGAATGAACAATGCTACAGAAAGAATAATTTCCAAGTCCAAATTATATTATAGAGCCATCATATGGTACTGGCACAAAACAGACACATAGGCCAACCGAGGAGAAGATCCAGAAATAAACCCACACAGTTATAGCAACCTAATGTTTTCTCTTTACAAAGCTGTCAAATATATAAATGGAAGATACAGCTTCCTTAGTAAATGGTGCCAGGAGAGCTGGATTTCCAAACGTAGATGAGTGAAACAGACCCACATCTCTTACCCTGCATGAAAACTAACTAGAAATGGATCAAAGCTTTATGTGTAAGATTTGAAACTGTATGTGGGAACATGTCAAGACACAGGTACAGGCTAGGATTTTCTGAACAGGACTCCAACACTACAGGAAACAGCTTCCCCCATCTCCATATACACACATACACACCCATTGACAGATTGGATTGCATGAAATGAAGATGGTCCAAACAGGAAAAGAAGCCATCACCTTAGCGAAGACACAGTCTACAGAATGGGAAGATATCTCTGCTAACTAACATCAGACAGAAAACTATCATCCAAGATAAAGTATCAATCAGTAAGTGGTCTTATGAATTAAATGGATAATTCTGAAAATAAATGCAAATGTTTGATAACTCTTTGAAAACATGGTTAATATCCTTAGCCATCAGAGAAAGTAAGGTTAAATCTCTTTGGGGATTTCATATTCCTCTAGTCAGAGTGGGTATCACCAAGAAAACAAATGACAGCAGATGCTGGTGAAGGTACTTACTGGAAAGGAACAACCTCTGTTTCTGCTGCTACGAATATGAACTGGTGCAGCCACTGTAGAAATCATCATGGGATGTCTTCAAAACACCAAAAATTAGAACTACTTTGTGATGCAGGAGTACTACTCAAGCATGTGTCCACAGGACACCAAGTCAGCAGTCTCCAGACATAGTTGCACATTCATGTTTACAGCTACACCATTAACAATAACCAGGAAATGGAGTAAGCCTGGACGCCCATCAGGAGATGAATGAATAAAGAAATGGTTCACATACCAAATGGGTATTCATTTTCACATAAAAAAAATGAAATCATAACATTTACATGAAAATAGATGCCTCAAGAAATCACTGAATAAGCCAGACTCAAATACTGCAAAAGCTGCAAGTTTTGTCTTTTATGCAGAGCCTATATTTAAAATTTATGTTTGTGTAATTAATTATATTTCATGTTTGTGGGTCACGAAGCTACAAAGGAGATGGGAAAACAGGAATCAAAGCCCAGACAGATGTGGAATCGGGTATAGACTACACACAATTATGAAAAAGAAGGGGGCTGTCTTAGTTACTTTTTTTTTGCTGTGAAGACACCATAACCAAGGCAACTTCTAGACGAAAAAGATGACTGGGAACATAGCTTGAGTCCATGACCGGCACTGTCAGTCCATGGGGAGAACACGGCAGCAGGCAGGGAGGGCACTGAAGCCGGCCCGCAGATGAGAGCTCACAAAGCGACTGCAGGCAGGAAGCAGGAAGAGCTAACTGGGAATGCTGTGGGCTTTTGAAACCTAACAGCCCACCCCTAGTAATGTACCTCCTCCATCAAAACTACACCGCCTAACCTTCCCCAAACATCCCAGCACTAGGGAGGCAGAGGCAGGCGGATTTCTGAGTTCGAAGCCAGCCTGGTCTACAGAGTGAGTTCCAGGACAGCCAGGGCTATACAGAGAAACCCTGTCTCGAAAAACCAAAAAAAAAAAAAAAAAAAGTTCCACCAACTGGAACTGGGTGTTCAAATGTATGAGCCGGGGGGGGGGGGTGTTATCATCCAAACCATCACAAAGGCCACATGGGAGATGTGAAGGAACTAGCAGGAGAAAGAGAGAGAGAGAGGTGGGGGAGAGAGGTGGGAAAGGAAACAAAGGAGACCAAGGTCAGATGGCACAGATACAACAGAGCCACAATGAAGTCCAATATTTTGTACATTAACCTGGGAACTGGTTTAGACCTTCTCGTTCCAGTCTATGGCAGTGAGGCTCGCTGTCTTTCATCCAGGCTTGTGGCTCTAACCTCTTAGGCTGCCTATCAGTATCAAGGTTTCTCCTTTGCCGACTCTCACAATAGACACAAAAATGATTCTCCTTTTGCACAGAGGCACAGAGATCATTTTGTTGTCTTTGCGATTCTTATGTCTCTAATTTTTTTCTTTCCTTTTAGCTTTGCTAGGACAGGACAGTGTGAACTCACCGAGGAGGTAGTATTAACAGGTATCTTTGTTTCATTCCTGACCTAGTGGAAGTGGATTTAAAGCTTCCTTGGCAAGATATTAACAGCAGTGACATATGTTTATTTCATTCTGTTTAGGCTGTAGCTATCAATTTATATTTACATTCTTTTTACTTATTTACTTTTTAGAAATAAGGAATGATTCTTAGTTTGTTAAAAATCCTTTTCAAAATCTACAATGATTAAACTATTTCCCCCTCAGGTATGTCAGTAAAACATATCATATCATATGATGACAAACCTACTTAAGTCAGCAGCAATATGTACAAAAAAGTCAGCAATTATTAGATTTGTCATACACATTTTGTAAATGTGAAGTGACATTCCTTGATGCTTTGCTATATATTCCACTCTGTCTGGCTACCCTTTCCAGTTCTTGGCTCCTGCTGTGAGCATGAGGATTATACAAGAGCAGTAATTAGTATTATACAACAAGAGCAGTAATTAGTATTATATAATAAGAGCAATAGCTCTTCCCATCAAGTGCAGGATTTCTCCACACACATGCAAGCTTTCATCGGTGTTAATCCAAATCACTAAGTATGTCTAAACCATATAATGCTTCTGGGGTGGGATAAAGATAGATGTATGTAAGGACTGGGTATTTCTCCAGCTCCTACCTTTCTGCTCACACTCATCAGTTCTCTCTCTCTCTCTCTCTCTCTCTCTCTCTCTCTCTCTGTGTGTGTGTGTGTGTGTGTGTGTGTGTGTGGTGTGGTGTGTGTTTCACTAGGTGGCTAAGCCTGAGTTTGAGTTCATGGTGCTATCTCCTGAGTGCTGAGACTACAGGTATGATACCCACTACGCCCACTCAGATGTAACTGTACCTACCATCTATAAGGAGTGCAATACAATGACTATCTTCTCACCATCTAAGTTAGTCATCTCTTGCTTCGTAGCAAACAACTGAAAGATTCAGTGCCATGGAACAGTCCAGATTTATGTCACTATTGAGTTGGTCTACGAGGACTCCCAGGAGGCTGCGCTTCAGCCTTTCTGAACTGCTGAGGAAGTTTTTGTTGTTGTTGTTGTTGTTGTTGTTGTTGTTTTTGTGGTTTTTGGAGACAGGGTTTCTCTGTGTAGCCCTGGCTGGCCTCGAACTCAGAAATCCGCCTGCCTCTGCTCCCCCCCCCCCCCGAGTGCTGGGATTAAAGGCGTGCGCCACCATGCCCAGCTTGAGAAAGTTTTTAATGTGAGCAAATAATATGGTTGTACAGAGTACCAGCTGAGAATCAGCACCTCTGCTACTGGAATTGCATGCAAGGAATATCAAACTGAAAAAAAAATGCGAAGATGAGAAAAGGTTGGTATCTTATGAAGGATTCATTAAAGATGAAGAAGAAAATTTTTCTGTAATTGTAAGTAGAAAAGATAAGTGTAAAATAATTGGGGTAAATTATTCTCTTAAAATAAAAGGGAATAGAATACATGTGAGGTGAAAGAAAAGGGCAAATAAGACGGGGAGCTAAAGGGTGAAGTTAGGGATGCAGGTGAGGAGATGAGAGAGAGGATGGGGTAGGGAGTGGGTTAACTACAAATATGCATATATTACCTTAGGGTAATACACAGTATATATATTCTTATATATACTAATTATAGATTGTAAATTTACTATATGTATTGCATTGTGTATATTATATATAAAATGTATATGTACATATATACTATAATCCATACATACACACACATGTATATATGTATGTGTGTGTGTGTGTATATATATATATATATTTTTTTTTTTTAAACAGAAGTATACTGCATACAAAAACAGTGCTGCTCCCAAAAGACATCAGTTTTTAAGTAAAAATCTCAGTGCCATGCATGGGATACATCCCTGTGAGTCACTAGTCAGGGAGACATCAGAGGTCTCTAAAACCACAAACTATTGCCGTTGGTCTTAGCAGCCCATGATAACTGGATGTTTATATCTTCTTGCTGAAGATGCTACACGCTTTGGTTTCAGGACATAATGACCAGGAAATTCCCGGCCGGCTGAGTAGCTTTCATACTTCTGGGAGGTGTTATTCAGGCCCCAGAGGAGAAAAGGCATCGATGATCTTAGTCAGTTCGGGACCTGATATTCAACAAGACCAATTGCTAAGAGGACTGTCCCACTGGTGTAACAGTGGCAACGACGGTTACAGGGGAACCAACCTGCTTTCTGACTGGATTTGAGAACGGATCCATAGGAGGGAAAGCACACATCACGTTGTAAGCCTGGTCAAAAGGTCATGGTTTGGAGGGTCTAGGCCCTAGATGGTCATGTTGTCAAAATGTCTTCCAAATGTTTATGTCTCTGTCCATATATCTGTGCTACTCTCAACCTTAGGTAGGAAAACTTCTTTTTGCAGTGGGCAATGGTTAATGCAGAGACAGTTAACAGGTTAGAGTACGGGAACAAATGACTGTTGAGTGCAGGGCCGTGGGTGTGTGAGAAAGAAGGGAGTGGGAGAGAGTGCCCCACCACCACCACCAGAGTTCTGGTGCTTTGGGCAGGAGGATGCGGGAGGACCACCGGATGCTTTCCACACAGCCCTGGGTGCACCTCTGGCTCACAGTAGGGGGTGGACAAGGGGTAGCCCCCCCCACCAGGTTCTCAGTCTCCGGCATCCCACGCTGGATACGGCAGAGGAGCTAAGAACAGAATAGGGGCACCGGGGTGGCACTCAGCCCCTGAGATACAGGAAGAGAGGGCAGGGAGAAAGAAGGGCGCTGGGTGGTTCCCATGCAGGTGAGTGTCTTTAGTCCAGGCCTTGATGAACAGAGACAGTCTATGGTTTTAGAGCTTTATTGTAGAAAGGCAGGGAGAAAAGAGAGAAGTTAGACGGAAAGAGAGAGAGGCCAGCTATGGCCACGAGGAGAGAAGGGGGAAGAGAGAGAGAGGTAAGGCTAGAGAGTAAGAGAGGTAAAAACTTAGAGAGAGGTAAGAAGGGAAAGAGAGAGAGAAGGAGAGCTAGAGAGTAAGAAAGCTTAAAGAGAGTGAGGAGGGGGCCAAGCAGCCCCTCTTATAGTAGGCTTTGCTATATTACTGTTACTAGGTAACTGTGGGGGAGTCTAGCCAGAATGCCAGAAGCTTGGGACATTGTCTATGTGACTGCTAGTCACATGCCTCTCTTGTGGGGCCTGTGGAGGCAGTAACTTTGACAGGATCCAGGGGTCCAGGAGACATGATCGAAACACCTACTGTCCCATGTAGGTGATAATTACCACCCACCGGGTCCCACCGGGGTTCAAGACCTCAGCTTGACTGGACACCAGGCTGTCTGTGCATAGCCCATTGCCCCACAGCTGAGTGTTCAGCACAAAGTGGGATAGTGAGAACTCACCCAGAGCTAAGAGGCTATCGGCAGTTGGTGGCTGACACGGAAGGAAGGGTCATTTTTCCTTGAGGGTGTGGTTAATCCCACCAAACAAGATGAATTGAATGCAGGAGACACTGGGTTTCTATAGCTCCAACTTCTGTAAGACTAGGGATTTTAAAGGGTTGGGAGATTTCTAGAGGAATTTTGGTTGCAAAGAAACTTCACAGAACATTTAAAAAGCATTCAGCAGAACATCTTATCAGGGTGGGTGTTAGGGTATAGAGTATAGAACATGTCAAGTTCCAGAAAATGGGTCAAGAACCAGTCAAATGCAAATTTTACAGAACACAGGAATGAACTTATTTTGACCTCGTCATAACTTCTAACCTTAAGATGGAGTCAGGCTTGTCCATCAGGTATAGCCAGTAGTAATTTGCCCATGCTGCAGGGAACAGCCCCATGCCCATTTGTCAAGCACATATAGACGGCACTAAGTGGACTTCAAGGGACATTAAAAAGAAAAGCTGCTGAAGCTGAGAAGATGTATTGAAGGGGTTGGGGGGGGATGGAAGGGGAAAACAGTAGGTACATACAATCACTGTTCACTGTATATGTACATGAAAATTTCAAGGAACAAATAAAAGTAATAGATTTCCAAAAATCTAGAAAATGTACTCAGTTGGTAGGTAGATTTGATGCTCTGATGATTGGTAAAGTATGAAGATCGATTTTCTTTTTAAATTTATTTTTTAATTAGCAGACACAGCACCAGATCTCCCTATGGCCGTTTCATGCGTACTTAGCTTTAATTGATTCCCAAGCCATGAACACCTCACTTCCTTGCTCTCCGCCCCCTGCTTCTGTCTTTCCCTGCATTTCCCTTTCTGATTTCATCTCACATTTCTCTCTGATCTCCTTAGTGCTTCTCGTGGACCCTTTCCACTTCCATGTCTTCTGCTCAGTCATGCCCACATACACACAAAGTAGATGGGATCTGCATGTGACATGACATTCTTTATCTTTCTGAGCCTGAGTTACTTCACTTAATATATTTTTTGTTATATATTTTTTCTAGCAAAGTTGATTTTTTAATTATTTTATTTATTTCACCTCATTTATTTTGTTTAATTATTTTATTTATTCATTCCAGCTGTTGTCCCTGCATTCCACCCCCACAGTTTCACTTCTAATCATTTGGATCTTCTCTTTCTTTTGGTTAGTTTAGCTCAGGCTGTCACTCATTTATCTTCTCAAACTGCTCTTTGATCAATTCTGTGCATTCATTTCCTGTTTCATTTCATTTCTGCCGTAATCTGTACCACAGCCTGGGGTGCATCACTAGGTTACCTGACATCTCTCTGATCATCTTATAGCTATAAACTTCTCTCTTGGGACTGACTTGGTTGCATCAGGTAGACTGTGTTTCGTTTGATTTTAGGGATTTTAAAAATTCTCTCTTGATTTCCTCAAGGACCCACGGTTCATTCAAAAGCATATTGTTCAGTCTCCAAGTATTTGTGCATTTCCCAAGTTTAGTATTGACGACGATGCTATGGGATTTAGTGTTTGGAGTCAACCTGTGTCTTTTGTGAGTTACGGGTATTTGCATTCAAGGTTACTATTGAAAAGGGTTTGCATTACTGGTGATCATGTTGCTTGTCCCAGCGGCTGGTTAATTAGTGGTTCTTCTTCTGGCATTGGGGGTGTCTCACTTGCTGATTGGGGGTGTCTCACTTGCTGATTGGGGGTGTCTCACTTGCTGATTGGGGGTATCTCACTTGCTGTGTTGAAGGTGCTTCTTTCCAATCTATCCTCTGTTCAGTCTTCTCATGTATGTTCCCTTTCCATATTCCTATCAATTGTCTTTTTCTTCTGTACACAGTACTCCTTTAGTAATTGCCTTAAGTTATACAATTTATATAATTATTATTGTATGTGTATGGTGTTTTGCCTGAATACGTGTCTGTATGCACCTCACATGTGCTTGGTGCCTGAGGCCAGAAAAGGAGACTGGATCCCCTGGAACTGGAGTTACAAATTCGAGCCATCATGTAGGTTCTGGGAATTCAATAAATTCTAGTCCAGAAGACTAGAGCAGTGTTCTTAACCTCCAAACCATCACTCAAGACCCTTATGCTTATTTTAACATATTTTAATTTTTATTTCTCCACCAATTAAAAAAGAGAACTTCATTGAGTTGGTAATTTGCTTTTAGTGCTTGTAATATGCCAATTCATGCTTTCCTGGTTTTTAGGGTTGTTGATAGAAATCTGACGTTACTCTTGACATTTGCTTATGTATGAGTTAACGTTGTCCTCTGATAACCCCTGTAGTATTTATTTGCTTATTTTTTTACATATTAACTGTAACATGTCATGTAGAGGTTCTTGTCTGATTATGTCTATTTGTGGGTTTGGATTCATCCTAAGTTTGAATGTCTTTAGATTTGAGAAATCCTCAGATATAATTTTATTGAAGAGGGACACCTTAAACACTTACGGTGTGACAAATGTCACTCAGTAGCCAAATCTGCCAATACCTTGATCGTGACTGACCATTGTTTAAACCATCTAGCCTGTGACATTTGATCACAGGATCTCCCAGAAGCTAATACATTGGGGGAAAAAAAGTGTGGCATTAAAAATAAAAAAGTAAACATGGTAAAAACCTGAGATTATTTTGTCACAGAAAAGTATCTTATCATAGAAGCTAAAACAAGAGTGGTCCAACAGGTTAAGGAATAGTCACAGAGATGAACTCTACTGGGAGGTCATGGTGAAACTCAAAAAATAAGCACTCTCTGGATTTCATGACTCAGAAGTCGCTGGTATCCTATGGGGAAGCAAAAGAAAACCTGTGTGCATGAGGAGTGTGTGGGTGCACGTGTGTGTAAGAGTGTATGTGTGTGGGTGCAGACATGAGGAGTGTGTGAGTGCATGTGTATGTAAGTGTGTGTGTGTGTGTGTGTGTGCGTGCAGGTGAATGTGTTTACGAATGTGTGTGCAAGAGTGTGTGCAGGTGTCCATGTGTCTATGAATATGTATGTGTATGTCTTCTTGTGTGTGAAATGAATACTGCGTATAGGAACACATATATTAAGGTATTACTGGAAAGAAAATGAGAAATTAAATTTTTTATCTGTATAGTCCTGACTGTCCTGGAACTCACTCTGTAGACCAGGGTGGCCTCAAACTCAGAAATCCACCTGTCTCTGCCTCCCGAGTGCTGGGATTAAAGGTGTATGCCACCACGCCCGGCTAGGGAGTTTTAAGTGACGATTGCTAGCTAAGGGATCACAAAAAATGACGTTTCTCTATTTTCAGGTTTTATATTTAAATATGTAATCCATTTCCAGTTTATTAGTGACGGCAGAGGCCTAAGGCTTTTCTCAAATAGAGGCTAGTCATTCCCATACCATTTCAACTAGCATTTATGTGCCTCAAATTGTTTCATATGATGAGGAAAAGGAGTAAGGAATGATCTTTATCAAAGTCCTTGGTTCCTAAGGAACTTACAGATAGACCAATATGCCTATTAGATACCTATAAGGCATATGAGGAACCAGCCTGTCTCCATTTTGTAATCAGGAGACATTTGGATATGCTAGCTCAGTTAGGTTTCTCTTTACTATAAAACTTAAGTTTCTGATTCCTACTTTGACCAGGCAGTTTATCTGTAAATCCACTCCCTGGGGCCATATGTTCCCACAAGGTGCTTATATGCAGAACCCCACCCCCACCCCCTCACTGCAGTTTTGCCCTATAAAGAAGGCTTAGGAAACCGGCCCAGGGCTGATCTATTGAGCCCCACCCTAGGGAAAGACAGCTGCCAGCCAGCTCCCACATACACAAGCTTGACCTGATTTGGACATAATTTGGTCTTTCTCCTCACATCTGTGGAATTAACTGAGGTATTTATTTTTTACTGTAGCACATTATCAGCTGGCATGTTAATCGGAGCTCATGTGCCTTTACATACATGTAGATAGGGAGCACTGATCAGATTCAGCTGCATATACCCTCACGTCTACAATCATGATTCCACTTTTAGGGTGGTATTCTGTAGATTCTGCCCCTGACAGAGGATAATGTACTTATCTTCTTTTGTACTGGTTACTTAATATGGTAACCTCCAGTCCCTTCCACTTTGCTGAAAACGATAAAATTTCATTCTTCCCTATGGCTGAATAATGTTGTAATCCTGTAATATACTGCACTTTCTTCTTCCATCCACTTATGGACACCTAGTGTGAGCCCACTCTTAAGCTTGAAGATAGCTGTTGAAAGCCAAGGCTTCATATAAAAGGTGTGATGAGCCACAGCTTATATGGCCTTCTCTCCAAGTCTTCTTCCAGCGGTTCTCTGTCCCAGGCCTTCTCCAGTACCGCTCACAGGTCATGCTATGCCAGCCAGGAGCTACATACTGAAACTAAACTGGATTTCTAGGTGGAGGAAAGGATATTCTCAGAGTTTTCTAAAGTCACACTTGGCAGGCCTCCAGGCCAGTCAGATTTCTTCAAGATCCCATGAGCAGTATAGACGGGCAGGGGGTCCCGCTGGAGCGGATGGATGGAAAGCCTGTCCCCAGCCTCTGCCCTGGGTTCAATCTGAAGGCATGAGTTGGCTGAAGTAGCTTCCTTTCCCCCAAGGCCTCCCCACCCTGTCTTTCCTCAGCTCTCCCTAACAGCCAGTCCTGTGTTCTGTACATCAGTCTGGTAGAGGGTAAGAAAATGAGATTCGGTAAAAAAAGAAAGCAACGTAACCATTAACAACAGGCAATTTATTATTATTCAGACATAGGCAATCTGAAGCCACAGGGCTTTCCCATTATACACTGTGTGTTCCTGTATTACAGGTACTGGATTACAGTTAACACTTCCAGAGGAACAAAATTAGAATTCAGAAAAGACTAGCCCAGAAATTCCAGAGCAGAGAATATGACCAAAGACAGACTTGTTTCCTGAAAACTAACAGTCACTCTGGGAGCAAGAATCAAACTAACTGGTTGCTGAAAACTTGACCGGATGCTGGGATGCTGGGCTGGTTGCTAAGGAACCGGTGGTGCTGAGGTGGGGGGTGCAGGCTGTGAATGGCGGGCGGCAGCCTTACTTCTGGGGAAGTAGTATCTGCAGAGATGGTTAAGGAAAAGATATCTCATCACTGCAAACTCAACTTTACCCAAACTACTGGTGCTCGGATAGTCATTGCAAAACACTTCATGCCTTCTCTTCAGATCAGAAACTCTTCCACTATGTGACTGCCATGGTTATGTGGTGTAAATTTCCGACACTGCACAAGCACATAAAATGTGACATAAAATATTAAGGCTTTATAGGGACAAAAATCCTTTAGGGACCACATGGAGTGCGCAGACTTCAGTAAGGATCTAGGTAAAAAGATAGACCTCATGTATATAGAACCTAGAGGTGAATTCTGTTGTTTCTAGCCATATTTGGATACAGTTTACAGTTTTAAAATGCTGGCCTACAGAGCCAGGTCTTGAGAAAAAAAAAAATTGTGTTATAGTGAACGTAAATGGAGACTTAACGCTCACAATGGATTTCACATGCCTCTTAAGAGTACATCAAAAAGGGGTGGTAGTGTAGTTCAGTGGTGCTTTCCTGGCACGTGTAAGACTCTGGGTTCAATTCTAGCACTGCAATCAAAACAAAGCACAAAGAAGAATAGATCAGAAAGGCTCTAAAACAAAGAGCTGACTTGTTTAAGTTAACTTCAGTGAACAGAATTCATTAGGTGCCTAGAATTAGGCCTCTACTACAGACCTGAAGGGCCTCGAGGGAAGTGACAAGACATTATCAAAAGTACTATTAACTCTCCCCTGGTATATTATTATTATTATTATTATTATTATTATTATTATTATTATTATTATCACTAATTTATTTATTTTTCAAGACAGACTTTTTCTGTGTACCACTGGCTGTCCCCAAACTCAGAGTTGCCTATCTCTGCCTCCTGAGTGCTGGAACTAAAGACAAATGCCACCATACCCAGCTTCCATATATGTTATTTTACTGAGAAAAAACCCAACTTATTAAATATATTTTTGTGTGTGTGTGTGTATATATATATATGTGTGTGTGTGTGTGTGTGTGTGTGGTGTATGTGTGGAGTTCAGAAGACAACTTACAGGAAGGAGTCAGCTCTCTCCTTCCATCTACCATGCAGCTGGGGGCTCAGGCCATCAAGCTCTGAAGCAAGCATGTTGCTGAGCCTTGTCTTAATCTATTTCTATGCATCCAGAAATGCTTGGATATATTTATTTTCTTGGGTGTTGGGTGTATACTCTGGATCATACAAGCTAGACAGTGTCTCTTAGTTATGTCTCATTGAAGAGGGACAGAGTGAAGGATGTAACAGAAGACAGCCTTAGATTAAATAGCAATACTGGGAAATATAGCACGACTTTTCTCATTATTTGAAATATGTATAATCAGACCACAGAAGGATACATGTAAGTTGGGATGCCTCGTGTAGCCAAATGTTTCCGGATAAGTCTTTCAGTACCATACCAGTTAAAACCCTTTGTAGCATGTCCAATTCGTGGAAGATGAACGCTTGCTATTGAAAAAAAAAGATTATGATAATCATATGATAATTATGAAGAGATAACATGATAAAATAAAAAATATATACAGGAGAAAATAATTATTGATGGTTTCATACAAAGCATACAATTACAATGTCAAAACTATTCTGTGTAGGAATCGGAAGTGTAGAGAGAGTATCTGATGCCTGTAAGGCTATGGCACCTGCCAATAATACATCGGATGGCCGATGGCTTGGACAAGACATGGGAGAGAGAATTCTGAGACAGAACCTGGTGGAAAGACTCGCTGGGAAGACGTGAGGAGATGTGACACATGGTACCTGAGCACAGGTGACCAGGCATGTGGCAGAGCCTTCTGGGAGCATGGGGCTGGGCAGAAGAACCAGCCCTAACATCGATATGGAAGAGGGGGAAAGATTTTCTGTTGAACACAAGAGCCCACAGGTTCTCGAAGTAAGCAGACAGGATGGGCACAGATTCTGACTGATGGGTAAATCATTCTCCCAAAAGTCAAGGAATTCCACAAACACTGAGACACACCAGGCTTGGACAGACAGGTGAGGAAGCAAAGGACTGCTTCATAACCATGACAACGATGCCCAGTGGCTAGACACAGCCCGCAAGGGGAAGGGCTATGTAAGGACAAAATGATGCGGGTGCCACCGCTGCTTTGATTTTACCAGGCACATCAAGGGGAGTCCTGACATTTCCTGCCTCCCTTCCCAAGTCACAGCACATGTCTGGACCGAAGTTCCTCTCAAGCCCAGCACAGAGGGAAGGCTTACCTTTCTTTTTCTTTGCTGCTAAAAATATCTTCTTCAGGCCCTCTTCTAGGGCTGCCATCTTAATGCCAGACAGGACATTGGTGTGATCACGGTGCTGAGCCACAACCAAGGCCAACTGCAGGAGTAAGGCATGGCAGTCATCCTACCAGCAAGTGAGCGGCCACTGAGGAGCACAGGCTGCTACGGAGGACCAGGGCTCAGCCCTACCGCGCTGGATGCTGCCTGCCGCCTGGACAGTAGCATCCTACAATGTACGGCATGATTCATGCCCGTCTTATGTCATGGTAACTTATGTAGGCCTTTCTTTCTTGTTTCAAGATAAGGTCAAGCCAGAGTCTAAAACACGGACTTTCCTAACTGTTCTCCAGGGAAGAGAAGCTGCAGAATCTCGGCTGCTTTTTGTCAGAGTTCTATATTGCAGCCCTCTGACTGGTGCCCATCAGCTCCACAGCCCCAGGACAAGAATCATCCCATCTCCATTCTAACAAGCCCTGTGAAGACAGTGCCAAAACTACCCCCCCCCCCCGATCCTCTGGGGAACTGCTGAGGCCAACGCAGTCCACCCAGACTGCAGCTGGCTGTACACTGCACCCTTCCTTATGCAGTGCTGGGTGAGACTAAACCCAGGCTAGGCAAGCATGTGACCACCGCCACATTCACAGCCACCAGCTTGAGCCACTGGACTCTTTCTTTCTTTTCTTTCTTCCTTCCTTTCTTTCTTCCTTTTAAATTTTTATTATTATTATTTTTTTTAAAGATTTATTTTATTTATTATATGTAAGTACACTGTAGCTGCCTTCAGGCATTCGGGGCGCCAGATCTCATTAAGGATGGTTGTGAGCCACCATGTGGTTGCTGGGATTTGAACCTATCACCTTCGGAAGAGCAGTCGGGTGCTCTTACCCGCTGAGCCATCTCACCAGCCCTTCCTTTTTAATTTTTAAGATTTATTTATTTTATGCCTATGAGTACACTGTAGCTATCTTCAGACACACCAGAAGAGGGGATCAGATCCCATTACAGATGGTTGAGTCACCATGTGGTTGCTGGGATTTGAACTCAGGATCTCTGGAAGAGCAGTCAGTGCTCTTACCCACTGAGCCATCTCTCCAGCTCTGGACTCTGTTTCTTAAGCACAGATACTGTGGTCCCCTTTCTGCTCACTTCATGCAGTGCTGCAGAAATTACTGAGCAAAGAAAAAGAAAACCCTTTGCTGTTAGCCACACAGGTCTTTGAGTGTGAGCGTCTCTCTTGGCCTCTCTTTCTAACTCTTTTTCTAAATCAGCAATGATGTGGCTCAAACTGCATGGATTTGGCCCTCAGACAGAGTCAGGTGGATGTGCTAAAAAAATAAAACTCACTCCAGATACTCCAACTGACAGGCAAGGAGGAACGCTTCGGATGCAAAGCAGAGGAGGTGTGGGCTGCTTCCCGCCTTCTGCCGGCTAGAAAGCATAATCCTTTACACGGATTTTCGTATAAACAAAAGTGAGGAACCCTGAGAATTTTACATTGCACTTTCTTATTCTGCTCAGGAAATGCTTCGGGGCATATTCTATGAGCCAGCACTGCGTGAAGTACTACGATAAAGAGAACAGAGAGGGCTGGCTGCCAAGCCCAGGACCCGAGCTTGATCCCAAAGACCCTCCTGGTGGAAAGAGAATGGACAACTGCAAGTTGTCCTCAAAACCAACACGCATGTGCACAGGCAAGTACACACATACACACACGCTGCACAAAATAGATAAAAATGTAATAATTAATAAATTTACACAAATGATTCAGAGAAAATAAGGATCTCCATATATGACGGGCCTGATGTTTAGGCCAGGGAAGGACCAAGGAGCTGTTCCAGGGACTGTAATGGGAGGGAGCCCGGAGGCACAGAGAAAGATGTGCAGTGGCCTGACGCACCTGCTGC
The DNA here is from genome assembly GCA_902729485.2 of Mus minutoides. Taxonomy (NCBI): domain Eukaryota; kingdom Metazoa; phylum Chordata; class Mammalia; order Rodentia; family Muridae; genus Mus; species Mus minutoides. Next base: position 804,123 of record LR749696.1, on the reverse strand, counting down.
CTGTGTTGGATGGATCATCCATTTCCCCAGATGCTATGTGGGGGATCCAAACCTCTGGGACCTAAACTGTGACTGCAGATGAACCTAAACTGTGACTACGGATGGACCTAAACTGTGACTGCGGATGGACAAAGTCTTTATGAGATGAGATTAAATGAGGCTGAACCTTAATCCAAGCTCATGCGTGTACTTTTAGAAGGCTGGGGAAAACCTGAGAGGCGAGGGAAACTGGCTCTAGGGGCAGTAGAGTGCTTGCCTCCTGAGCTCATCCCCTGAACCCACATAATAAGTAGGGCGCTTGTAATCCCAAGGTGGGGAGCTGGAGACAGGTGGATCCCAGGGCTTGCTGGTAAGCTCTAGGATAGAGATCCAGTCTCACAACAACAAGGTGGGTGGCCTGAAAACTGATAAGTGAGGCTGGTATCTGGCTTCCACATGCACACATGTATCCTTGCATACACACACACACACACACACACACACACACACACACACACACACACACGAAATTAGAACATGCAGAAAGGCATCAAATACATGCACACATAGAAGACAGACTTAGAGGGCACAGTGAGAAGGTAGCTGGTCATGTAACGCTATTGGCCCCAAGGATCCTGTCTGCAAGCATAGCAGAGGAGCATTAATAGTGTCTCTCAAATGGGATGGGTCTCAAGTTGGGACAGCCATTGGTTGGCTGTTCCCAAAGTCTCTGCTCCATCTTTATCCTTGCACATCTTGTATGCCTGAAGACAGGAATTTAGCATAACTGTCTCCTGAGAGGCTTTACCCAGCAGCAGATGGAGGCAGTTGCAAACACCCACAGACAAACATCAGGAAGTCTTATGGAAGAGTAGGAGCAGAATTGAGCAAACCAGAGGGGTCAAGGACACCACAAGACCTCCTACAGAGTCAACTGTGGGCCCATGGGAGTTCAGAGACAGGGCCATCAACTAGGGAGCAGCAGGGGCTAGACCTAGACCCCTACACTCTGTAGCAAATGTGCAGTTTGGTCTTCACGTGAAACCCCTTAACAAGTGGAACTGGGCTGTCTCGGTCTCTGTTCCCTGTCACTGGATGCCCTTCCCCTTCCTGGACTACACAGTTGGGCCTCAGTGGAATAGGATGTGCCCAATCCTGCTAGGACTACATGTCCCAGGTTGAAATGGTACCAAAGGGTGCTCCCCTTCTCTGGGGACAAGGGGTGGAGGCACTGCAGGAAGGAACTTGTAAGGCTGAGAGTGGGAGGAGGGAAGGCTGGGACCCAGGTGTAAAGTGAATAAAAACAGAACAGACTGCTACCCCATGTGGTCACACTGTCTCCAGCAACACTCGAAATATGTTTCTAAGGCTGAAGCCATCCAGTAGGTGGCATAGATGTGCAGACCTAACAAGCTACTGTGCTCCTGCAGAGGCTGGGCAGTGAGCATGCACAGGCTGGACAGCAGGGGTGTCAAGAATAGCTGTCACGAGCCAAGCTTTAGTCCTGGCATGTGACAGGTTTTTTTACTTACCAGATCTTGTCCCTTGTCTCGTGACTCTTTATCATCGATAGGAAATAAAAGGACATTGCCCAAACTCAGGTCTGAGGTTTTAAGAGAGAGTAAAAAGAACATTAAGTTTCTGAAGGGTTCATTTTCTAACTCCAGTCATATTTTTTTGTTATTTTCTTGCTTTCTGAAATATGATCTCCCTCTGTAGCTCAGGCTATCCTTGAACTTGCAGCAATCCTCCTGCCTTGACTTCCCCGGTTCCAGGACTGTAGGCTTGGGCCAGCATGGCTTGCTCTGATTAGGTGTGGCACTGCACCTCCCTCGGAATTCTTTACAGCCTTTCCCCCGACTTGTCATCACCTTCGGCAGGTAACCAGCTGCTTCCCTCCAGACTCTGGTCCTCACACGTTACCAGCCTGGTGCCCCTATGGCCACCACAGTGCTTCGGAGAGGAGGGATGAGGGTGCCCGAGTTCCTGTTTGTCTTAAATCACCCCCACACTGCACTCTAGCGTTCCACCTGTACATTTCCCTCTCTCCGAATCCAGTCCAGCAGACGCTCCAGGCAAATGGGCCTATTAGATCTGGGCTTTACAGACCCAGTGTGGATCTTCTGTTCAAAAATGATAAATAACCCACAAACCCTGATCTTTTAACTCATTTTCCGGAGCAGATTTCCCAGATAAGCACCTGCGAATGGTCTCTAGGACGTGGCTAAGCTTCCCCTCCCCCTTGGATAGTGGCTCTACCCTGGGCTGCCAGGGGCTGTCCCTGCCCAGATCTTCAGGCATCAAGTACTGGGAATGCTAAGTCTGGGGAAGATACAAGAGTAAGGCAGCGCTGGAACCTCTAGCGTCACCTCTCTCCAGCGTCTCCTCGTCTTCTCAGACCCAAGGCAGCACTCTCAGCCTTCTCCGGTCGCTCTAGCTGAGCTCCTTCCTCTGCTCTGCTGCCTACTTTAATCCCTCTTCAGAAATGATGCGCGGCTCCTCTCTGGCTACACTGACCGTTACTCTTTAAGTCTGTGTAGCACATTTCAGACTCCAAACTCCTCCCAGTGTTCCAAGGAAACGTGGCCACCAATAGGCTGATTCCACTTCTGTCTCTCTGCCTTCATCACCATCTCTTTAATTTTGCAAAGTGGGTATCTCTAATCTAGAAATCCAAATTCAAGGAGTGCCAATACGAAGTTTTGAATTCAGATTCTCACATGGCATCAGAATAGGAAGTAGCCCACTTGACTGCCGGTGGCGGGTACATTAAAAATACTGCTGTGCGAAATTACCCTCACATTGCTTATTAGACATGAAACATATATGAATTTTGTACTTAGACTTGGATCCCAACACCACAGACTCATGATGTACACACATTTAAATCTGCAATTTGAAACATTTGTGGTCCCAAGCATTTTGGATGAGGGCTACTCAACCTTAACTCCAAACACTACACTCTCCAGTTCCCTCTTTTCTCTAACAATCCCTTTCCTTTTCCTGCCTCAGGGACTAGGTGGCTACATTTCCCAGGCTCTGTCATCTGTGATCTCGTTTCTCCCTCATGACTATAATTCAGGACTTTACAGAGGGTCTCCTCCATCCACACCATGAGTTCCTCTCTCTCTCTGGTTTCCCAGATGGCAGGTCAGGATCCAGATCTGCAATGACTTCTCTAACAATCTGTCACTAGAACCAGCATTTGCTCCGCTTGTTTACCCCTCCAGACAGGGCAGAGCGTGAGCTAAACGCAATCTCTAGCAAAGTCTGTCAGGTGTTCCTCCTACCAGAGCTCTTACCTGCTGCAGCCACCTCAGGAAAGAACAAGGAAGCCTTCATCCCTGCCTCCACGCTGTGACTGCTGCACATAAAAGCAGGTGCCTTTTCCCAGCTCTGGTACCAAAGGCTGACACTGCCCATCAAGGCCCCCGGTCCTCACTCACGCAACCTTACTTCTGTCTTCAGGGAGTGTGATAGCCCTCCATCCCCACAGCACTGAGCCTGAGCTGCTGTGAACAGTTTAAAAGTGTGTCCGATTTCTCTCTACTAGTTCTGATGTTCTAGGGAGATGGTCAGGATGGCGAGCGGGGACCCGGTCTTCACCCAGGCCGCGTGCATCTCCTGTCCTTACTACAGCCCCAGGGAAGGTGGCGACAGTGTCAGACACAAATGATGAGAAAATAAACAGAGGGGGATCTGCCTCAAAGTCACACACCATGGGCAACCCGATGGCTGGCGCTTCTCATTCTGCAGCGCACCCTAGGCCACCCGATGAGCCACTTTAAGTGTCCTCTCTGCCCCTGACCCTCTCCTCCTCTTCTCTGCTTCTTACCTTCCATTTTCCCAGCCAGTTCGTATATTTTTCTTGGTTCAGCTGACCGTGCTTCCAGAGCTGTGAATAAACCACCTCTGCCCCAGCGGCCAGAATCATCTGACAGGAGAGAGAAAACGTCCATTTACAGGAGGCAAGGCTAGTCCATGACTTGGGAAACCAAAGGCACACACAGTAGTGTTATGAAAGAGAAGCTCCAGCACCTCTGACTGTGGGAGGTAAGAGGCGGGATGCAGATGACACAGCAGATGGACAGAATGGAGTGGACACCGATAAGCCCCCAGCGCACACTTGCCCATGCAGTAAGGAGGGAGAAAAGCAGAAGGACTCAGTTCAAGCTGGCTCTCGTCCAGCTGGCTGACCCTTGTATTTATACTCATTTACTCTATACACATTGGCTCATAGGTCTGCCATGTCAGGAACTATTCTAAGCACCAGGCTCTCATACCAGGGAACAACAGCAACGTTAGTCCTAGCTCTACGAAGCTCACTTTCTAACGCAATGAGACAGTCAAACCGATGTACGTTACCACGTCAGGTGACTGAATGCATGACAGAGGAGAAGAGGACAGAATACGACAGAAGGCAATGACGGAGACCTCTCCGCTTACAGGGCCAGGGATGCAGGTGCTTGCACATGCTCAGTGTGATTACTGGGGAAAGAGGATTCTGGGCGAAGGGAGTTAAAGTGTGCCAACTGCAGGAGGAACACTCTTGGAGTTTTGCTGTCCCTCATAGGATGGATTTACTTCCCAAGTGTCACCTCATTCCACCCTCTTAATCACCAGGATAGAGCTGATACCAATAGCCCATGTGTATTAGGTGGCTGGGGCCCAAGAAGGTTGGATAACTCAACCCAGTAGAGAGCCAACTCTCACTGCTAAGAGCCACGCCCCATGACCTTACAATGCTGCGCTGGGATGGTCACTTTTAGGTCGCATTTGACCTTACCCTTCCAACTTCTTCGCATCATAAAGACAAGGCAGGCACCCTCAGGGTCCCAGCCTACTACTCTTACCTACACAGTGCACAATGACTGCATCTTCTTCGCCAGCCTGGGGGTGGGTGACATCGCCACTAACATAGTTAATGGAGGTTGAGTCTAGATCTTCATAAGCTAGCTCGGCAGAAGACTCATCTCCGTCCTCCAGGTCCTCAAGCTCGCTGTCCTCCGAGGGCAGGCAGAAGGACTGGTAACCGTTGGATTCCCACCAGGCCATCCTTCACCAGACCAGAGAGAGGGGGGCATTAATGATCCCTTGGTCATCTCCTCACAGGAAGTGACACGTGAACTCCCCCTGACTGAAGTGATCTACCCACGTGTAAATAACCTGAGCTCAATCCCAGAAACCAATAGGGTGAAGGGAAAGAAGAACTGACTGCCTGCAAGTTGTCCTCTGATGTCTCCTGTGTGCGGTGGCTCATGAACGTGCGTGCACACACATACACACACACCATAAATAGATAAATTGACACACAGGTAGATGGACAGACAGACAGACAGACAGACTTGTTGGACAGAATGCATCTTCACCTTGGCACTGAGGACTAAACGTAAAGGTCTAATCTTTAAAACTGTACTCTGACTCTAGTTAGAGCTGCAGAGCGGTCAAGGTGCCCCAGCCTTAAAGCCATGTCAGCGGTGGGCTCACTACACAAGACCCTCCCCACTTAGCAACAGGGACCCCCCCCATTCTGATCTAATGTAGACAAACTTCTTCCTGTGTTCAGCCTCCTCCTTCTCCTTCTTCTTCTCCTCCATTAGTCTCTTCCTCTTGGCCGCTGCTTCCTGTCTTTTCTTCCGTCTGTCCTCCAGCTCCTCTGGGCTAAGGATCTTCTTCCTTTTGATGGGCCCTTCTGCAAGGCCTGGGATAAGAACCTGAGAGATGAAGACCCAAGGTCAGGAAGCTCAGGCCTGCCTGCTCCTCTGCAAGCTCCATCTAAAGCCCTCACCCTGCATGGGAGCAACGGGAACAGCGCATCTCCACACTGCCTGCATCTCCGCACTGCCTGCATCTCCGCACTGCCTGCATCTCCGCACTGCCTGCATCTCCGCACTGCCTGCATCTCCGCACTGCCTGCATCTCCGCACTGCCTGCATCTCCGCACTGCCTGCATCTCCACACTGCCTGCGCGGTGGGCGCTGACCGTGGGTCACTGTGCTAAACATGACATCACACAGGCACTGTGGCCAGTGGGCACCAAACTCTGCCAAAGCACTGAGGTGGCAGTCACAGTCACTTCATGAGGAAGCGCCAAAGCACTTCCAAGTAACTTTTCCTTCTCAACTGAAACCATGGCTTACAGGATGCCAGCCCCAGCTTAAACAACTTTAGTGCAACTTTCTACAAATCATTATATGATTCCCTTTGAACCAGGTCATTTCAGCAGCCTCGTTATTTAGTGACTGCTCTACAGAACATACATAAAGTGCCATCACATGTTGTTTATGACTGCTATCCTACGAATGAGTGAATGAATGAGTGAGTGAGTAAATGAATGAATGAATGAATGATGACTTAGGGTCACAAAGGCCAACAGCAGGCATGGCATCTTCTTGTAACAATGTGGTCCCTAAGGGGACTTGGCTTAGAGGACCAACAGCTGCTTTTACTTGCATGAAGTCATAAAATATACACACCATCCTAATGTCTATTTGGAGGCAGGGTTTGGAGGCAGGGTCTCATGTAGCCCAGGCTATCCTTGAACCCCTGATCCTCTTGCCTCCAGTTCCCAAGTGCTGGGATTATAGGCATGCGCCACAATGCTCAATTTCTTTACTCTTTTTTAAAATAAATTTTTATTTTATTACTTATGTATGTGTGTGAGAAAGAGCGTTTATGTGTGTGTGTCCACATGTGTGAGTGTGTGTGTGTATGGCATGAGTGTGGAGGTCAGAGCACACTTTTTGGGAGTTGGGTCTCTCTTCTCCCATGGTTCTGAAGTCCCCCTCAGATGGTCAGGCTAGCACAGCAAGTGCTCTGACTGCTGAACCATCCTGCCAGTTCTTAATGTCTCTTAAAGATTTATTTACATTATATTTTATGTGTATGAGCACTTCCCTTGCATCTATGTGTGTGAGCCATGTGTGTGCAGGAGCCTGTGGAGGATCCCCTAGAACTGTAGTTACAGGAATGGGAGCTGCCATGGATGCTGGGAATCTGGGCCCTCCTAAGAGCGGCAATGGCACCCAGCCAGTGTGCCATCTCTCCAGCCCTCCCCTGCCTGGCCAATGCTTTTAGAACATTTTATAGTAATTATACCAGAGTGCAGTTCATTTATTACATTCAGTCAACACAGGCTTGTCCCTTAACAACCCATCCTAAGAGAGCAAAGTGACCCCAGCAGCACCCTTTGCTTCCTTAGGTAACAGTTTGGAAGGATCTATGGTGTTATAGAAAAGTAATGGCTCTTACGCTGCCTTTGTTCCGGAGGGTCCGGCCCCCATGACTTGTCTTCTCTAGAAGTGTTTTCTGAAGATTCACCAGCTGTTCAAATGACTTTCTGTCTTCCTGACTGGGCTCCTTAGAATAGTCTCTACCTTCAAATAAGTACATATGGTTTTCTAAGAACACAAAACCAAAGAAATGGACGTTAGGCAGAGGGAAACGGATTAATACTATTCAAATCAGCTATGCAGGAGAACAAGGAAATGGACCATGTTCTAGAAATGAGACAAGACCAGCTTATGACCACACTGCTTCCTTTCCTGTCATGAACACCTTTGGGTCCTGCATGGGAATCCTGTGTGTTCTCTTTTCATAGGACAGAACACAGTTCCTGGCCCCGTTGGTCCATCCTTGATAAACAAAGACTGGGGAATCCCTTCACCCTGCCAAGCCTCCATCCAGAATGGGGTGAATACACCATTCTGCTCCTCCACACGAATCTCACTGACAGGAAGGCTCATTCCCTAGTGATTCCCCATCCTTAATGTCAAGCACACATTTAATACTCTGCCTACTCCCAATAATATTGAAAGAGCAAACAGCATATGACTGGAGAAGATGAAGCTCTGCAGAAATGACCCCTGCACTTACAACTCTGAGGCTCCCACACTGCACCTTCCTACCTTGCATCTGGGCCCTGGCTAGCACAGGCTTGCCCAGGGATGGAGGGCTCCCTCAGTTCCCACGGCTCAATACTGAAGGAGGGACGTGCTGATTTTGAAGGAGGCCTGAGTGCTAGACTACTATACAGAGAAGACATTCCTGAGCGGCACTCATTCTGTGAGGTCTCTGTTTTATTTTTAATCGTGGGCATCCATGCATGTGTGGGTTTGTACACATGAGTCCTGTGCCTGTGGGGACTAGAAGAGGGTGTCAGGTCCCCCAGAGCTGGGGTTAGGCAGCAGTGAGTTACCCAGCACAGAGGGCAGAAACTGAACCAGACGAGCATCGAGTGCTCTTAACATCTGAGTTTGTAACTGTGTAAAAGGACAGAGCACGCATTTGTGCTGTCTTACAGACAGAGGCTTGGTGAGGAGGGGTGAACGGTCAAGATCAGTAATCAAGCGAGCATCATCCGTGATCGACACCCACACACAGGACAGGACAAGAAACCAAGGCGCACCTAACAGCGCACGTTACCAAGCCGTGTATTTTCCCAGCGTTGGGAAGTCAGCTATAAGTATGTTTTCCCTGGAGAGTACAAAGGCAAAACATTTTCATTCCCAGGAGATCAATTGCTTCACACTTGTACCAAACTCTAACCAGCTGTAATTCTAATTGGCATTTGCTAATTAAATCAGCGGGGGGCTTTCAGAGAGAGGCTCCATCAGCAAGGGGAAGAGGAGAAAATAAAGACCTGAGAAGTGTCAAAACACAGTCAACATGCGTAGCCACACACACCATGAAAAGCTAAGTTCTAGTGTAAATGTGCCTTTGAAAAACCCTGACATTCCAGATAAACCAATCATATTTGGGGAATTTCTGTTGGGCTGCTTACTGATTAGTCTTTCATAGCCACTGATGCCGTCTTAAATCCTGCACCCTCAGACTGCAGCCAAGAGAGGCCGAAACCACAGCCCGGACCATCGGTCCTCAGCCTGGGTCTCAACCCTTTGGGGGGTTGAATGAACCTTTCACAGGGGTTGCCTATCAGATATGCTTACCATCAGATATGCATGTTACGACTCATAACAGCAAAAATTAAAGCTATGAAGGAGCAACGAAAATAACTGTATGGTTGGTGGTCACGACAACAGGAGGAATTGTATTAAAGGGTCGCAGCGTTAGGAAGAGTGAGAACCTCCGCCATAGACCCTCATATATACTCTGCCAGTTCAGCCACCTACCACACAGGGAGACGAGACCCGTTCATCAAAGATAAGCTTCCAAATGTTAATTCTGTGGGGGATTTTTTTCCTTAGCAGTTGGCCTGCCTAAAAATATATAATGTTTTAGCAGTCAGATTGACTTAGAAGTGTAATGATCTTTCTGAAAACATGACAATTTTATTTTGTTCTGGCAAATGTTGGAAGAATAAGCTGAAATTAATCTAAGTGGGTGAAGAAATGGATGTAAGCTTTGGTATTTAAGGTAATCAAATGTAACTTAAAAATACGGCCACGTGCATCTATTTCTCCCTTCACCTGAGACCTCTAAATGACAGTAACGGGGTTTTAAGAGAGACACATGAGGTGATGGTAAGTGGAAAAAAGCTCAGCTCTCAGGAGGGCGTGCAGTGGCTGAAGGGAACACCAGAACAGCATGAGCCACAGAAGCAGAGGGGCAGTGCTCAGCCCGGGTTAACCATGAGGACAGACCCTCTCTACCCTCCCAAAGCCTAGAATTCACAAGGGCAGAGTGTCACAGGTGGGGCCTGAAAGGAATATCTGCATGCCCCAAACATAGACACTCTCAGCCATGGATGATACACCCTTCTTTTCAGCTTAAACCAGAACTTACGTCAACCCTCACTCTTCACGGATAATATTAGAGAATTTGTCTCTACACTGGCCAATTAAACACTTCAAATATGAGTGTGTAGGACGGCTCCCTCTGTGCAAAATCTGCTCACCCATGTTGGAGGCGGGATCCTGGCAGCATCTATGCACTCATGGCAGGGCATCCTGTTAGCCTCCTGTCCCCATACAGGCACCCTGGCTAGACAGCCAGGGGACACCAGGTGTGTTCTATGAGACTGAGCAAGAACGAAAAGATTCCAAAACAAAAGAGAGAGAGAGACAGACAGACAGACAACATGAAGAAAAAGAAGCAATGCCATGGACAAGTGGGCAGGGGATCTTTTTTCAAAATACAACAAATGTCCTGGTAATACACATCCTGGACCTGCAACAACTGTTCTCAAGGAAGAACAGGGGCAGCATCACAGCCTTGAACTGACAGCAGGATACAATTAAATCGGAAGACAAGAAAGTGTCTCAAAGATGCTATCATGCGAATTTTAAAGATCAAACATGACAAAGGTCAAAGAGCAGTGTCCCCTCAAGTGACCAGCTGCCTGACATCCCATAAGAACACCCCCCAGTCCACGCCTACTATGAAACAAGGAGTCAGGAAGTCCTAGAGACTCGCATTTGCAAGTAGAGAGATGGGCACTCAATCCAGTGCCAACAGGTCCAGAGCCAGGTACACACTAAACAGGTGAGCGAGCAGAGGGGCTCCAATAGCATGAGAGGCAGTGCGGACAGGCTGAGACCTGGCACCAGAGCAATAGCCACTAAGGAAAGTTAAGAGACTAGGAGGTAAATGCAAGCAGACGGTTTGGAAAGCACCGTGTTCTGTGTGCGTTGGGGCTGTGGGGGTGACTGTCCCCTTCTCACCGTGCTACTGCAAAGGGAGAGAGAAGCTAAGTGGTGGAAAATCAGCTTCTGGAGAAGCCGGGGGGTGCCCAGCCTACATGTCGCCCCAGTTTATAAGGGCCCAGTTAGTTCTCAGGCAAAAGGCGGTCTGAGTTAGAAACATTTACTTCCAGTCGCTGCTGGTACAAAAAAGCAGTCACTGACAACAGCCATGAGACATTGGGGAGACACACTCCACGCAGACACACTCCAGTGGGCTAGAAATGTAGCCCAGTTGGCAGAGTACTTACCCAGCATGCACGAAGCTCTATATCCAAGCCCTAGCACCCCAACAACCAGCATGGGAGGACGTGCCTGTCATTCCGGCACGCAGGTGGGTGTCGGCGCCTCAGAATTTCAAACCTAAAGATCCAATAGTGGTTTGAGGCCAGCCTGGGATACACAAGACCCCAACAAATGAATAGACAAACACTTCAAATCCAAAACTTTGGGACACTGACCACAGTTGGGGGTGCAGAGTGGACCACGTACACACACGAGTCTCATGCACAACACAGCCTGCGCTGCTCATCAGCCTAAGCTGGATTTACCACTCAGGACTGAGAGACGGCTTGGCACTTAAGAACGCTTGCTGGGCTATACAGAAAAACCCTGTCTCGAAAAACCAAAAAACAAAACAAAACAAAACAAAAAAAAACACTTGCTGTCCTTGCAGAGGGCCTGCTTCAGTCCCAGCATTCACATGGCAGCTAACTATTGTCCATAACTCCAGTCCCAGGGGACCTTGCGACCTCCTCAGGTGGTGCACGAATGAGGTGCACAGACACAAATGCAGGCAGGACACTCACATGCATAAAATAAAAATAAATCTTTAAAATAAACTAAAAACGTATTGGGGTTCAGTTTACCCCATTCGGTTTGGGGTAAGATAGCAAACTAAAGGCTGTCTCTTTGTGACAACAGTCAGAGAAAAAGACTTTATTTCAAAGATGGAACTAGAGGAGGAGCTTTGGAAATTCAGGAAGGAGGAGAAAGCCTTCCAGCAAAGAGCTGAGAGAAGATAGCTGCATGGAAGAGAAGCAAAGGCTCCAGCAGGTGAGGGGTGTAGGGAAGTAGGAAGGGCAAAAAACTTGGCACAGAGGTAAGCGAGTTGACCCTCCAGACAAGCCCACAGCTCTGGGCTTTGGTGAAACGGTAACTCCTCTAGCCACAGGTCAGCCTCAGAGAGAAACCACTATACCACACTTGGAAGGCAGCAACCTGAATGCCATCTTGAGACTCTACTGATAAACCAACCAACCAACCAACCAAAAACCTACTCCATGGGTCTGAGATGGAGAGGCATGACGGGTGGGGAGCTTCAAGTTGGCTGGCCCTAACCCAGGTTAAGGAAGGTCCTGGGAGGCAGCTATGGCAAGCAGGGAGGCCAGCCACGGACAAGCAGATGCAATGCAGGTGGCAGAAGGATGGTTCAATCTAAGAAATGCACAGGGAGAGACAGCCCTGCCCTGATGGCAGGACAGATCTCATCAACTGAGCTTACCTAAAATTGACAGCTCTGAGGCCAACTGGCAGATCAAACTCTCAAGCTACCTATTAGTCATCTACTACAATGTGGCCCGAGATATTGGAACACAGAAAAAAGAAACAGAACGGATCTCCCAACAATCACAACTCAGCTACTGAACTCAAAGGTACTAAACTAAGGGCAAAGCCAGAGAAAGACTGCAGCCGATCAATGACCCGAGGCTACATTCAAACTGGAGGAAAGTCAGTAGTAACACAGAGGAAGGTTTCAAAACAGATGAAAAAAGCAGTGACGGGGAGTTAAAGGAATAAAATTGAGGAAAGAGATTTTGAACAAGGAAAAATAAAGAGAAACAAAGAGAAATGTTGAAAATGAGAAATTCAATGAATCATATAATGGGACAAAGGATTCACCAAAATACTAACCAAGCAGGAAGAATCTCAAAGATGGCAGCCAGGGTCAACGAACACAACATCCAGGGTCTGGGGAGATGGCCCAGGGGTTAAAAGCAGCTGCTGTTCTTCCAGCAAACCCAGGTTTGATCCCCAGCACCCACATGACAGCTCACAGCCATCTGTCAATCCCAGGAGACTCTATACTCTTTTCTGACCTCCTCGGGTGTGTGGTACACAGAAATCCAAGCACATAAAATAAAATAAGTAAATCTTAAAAAAACAAAAACAAAAAAACTACATTCAAGCACAGAGAGCTGAGTTTGATCCTTGAAAACCTGTCACCCTCACACACCTGTCACCCTCACACTGTTGGGTAAAGAAGAGAAGAGAATTGCTGTGCCTTGCTGGCTGCCAGCCTAGACAGAAAAGTGAGCTCCAAGTTCAGGGAGAGACCCTGCCTTGAAGGAATAAGGCTGAGAGTGAGCCAGGGAGACATACAACGCTCTTCTAGCTCTACATGTGCATCCACACATCCATGTACACACATGCACCTGTACCACACACACACACACACACACACACACACACACACACACATCCATATACAAACATGCACCTGTACCACACACACACACACACACACACACACACACACACACACACACACACACACACACACCCCACACACACACACACACACACACACACACATCCATATACACACATGCACCTGTACCACACACACACACACACACACACACACACACACACACCACAGAGGGGTGGAGGAGTGAGTAGCGTGGAAGAAGGAGGACATTTCAAGGCAAGCACAAACAAAAGTAGTTCATGACCACCAAGCCAGCAGTGCAGAAGGTACTTACCGTAATACTCTACACAGAGGGGGAGGAAGAGAGTCTGTCATGAACACACAGGAAAGAATAAAAGTCCTGAGAAGAAGGATAAGGGAGAGCAGGAAAGGAATCCCTCATACCCAACGTAGTACACAAGCGAACCCTAATACTAACAGAAGACAGGAAAGACCAAAGAGCCAACAAAATTACAGTATGGTAACGATCTCAATAACAACCGAAATGCAAATGAACTCAGAGAGTCACAGATGAGCTAGCTTGCAAAATATATATATTAAAATATAATAAATCTTAACTATCCATTGTCTCCAAGAAATACACCAGGCTGAGATACCACAACTGCGGGTAGAGTGTGGAAGACATCTGTCAGGGAAGCAAACCGACAGTCAGGAAAGAGGCCCACTGTACACTGAGGAGAGCTGGGCCCACTGTACACTGAGGAGAGCTGTTCATTAGAAAGATAAGACGATTTAAATACGGACACCAACACTGGGGCTCCCAATTTAATAAAAACAAACAGTACCAGACACACAAGATCAGACAGGACCTGATTTGATAATAGTAGAGATTTCAGTAACCCACTCTCAACTCCAGAGAGGTCAACCAAACTAAGAAACAGCAAAGTGACCTCAGAGATAAACTGTTGCATAGAACAAACGGAAGAGTTCCTCCAACAGGAGCAGGATACAGCCTCTGCAGCTCACAGGACGGTCTCTAAAACCAATCCATCCTAGGCCACAAATCAAATCCCCCTGCTTGCTTGTGACACAGTCTTGCTATGTAGCCCAAGCTGACCTCTAACTCAGAGATCCACCTGCCTCTGCCTCCCAAGTGCTGGGATTAAAGGCATATGCTACCACCACTTATTTAATCTTTGACATCTTATCAAATGTAGAAAAAAAAAAAAAGAATAGTTATGTCTTGGATCTTATGAGATCATAGTTTGAGAAAACTAGAACTCAAAAGCTAGAAAAATAAACTACATTGGGTGTGGTGGCGCACGCCTTTAATCCCAGCACTTGGGAGGCAGAGGCAGGTGGATTTCTGAGTTCGAGGCCAGCCTGGTCTACAAAGTGAGTTCCAGGACAGCCAGGGCTACACAGAGAAACTATGTCTCAAAAAAAGAAAAGGAAAAAAAAAGAAAGAAAAAAAGAAAAGAAAAAGAAAAACTACATACATACACAGAAATAAGGAAAAGGACAAACCCAGTAAAGGAGGTGGAAGAATTCTGGAAATGTACAGACATTAAAGAATGAAACTGAAGAAACACCAGAAGATGGAGACCTCTTGTGCTCGTGTAGTGGTGAAATTAATATTGTAAAACTGGCTACATTGGCAATCAACATATTCCCTGCAATCCCTACCAAAATCTCAACATTTCTCCTAGAACTAGCAAAAAAAAAAAAAAAAAAAAAAAAAATTCCTAAAATTTATAGGGAAGCATACACACCCCAAAGGCCTGAAGCAATCCTTAGCAGAAAGAATGCTAAAGGTTTCAGAATATTCAAATCTTACGGCTGAGCCACAGTTACACACACAGCATGGCACAGACCTCAGCCGAGGGCCCAGAACTAAGCCAGGACAGCTACGAAGGACAAAAACACACTAAGAAAGACCCGCCTCCGTAACAGACAGCTGGGAAGACCAGAGCTCCTCAAGAGGCCTGAGAGTCCCACACCTCCCGCCCTGCACACAAGTCAGTGCAGAATGGATCGCACACCGTAAGACCTGGATTCCAACTCACTTCCTTCCTCTGGTTCTTGGCTTCCTCCTCCTCCTCCTGCTGCTGCTGCTGCTGCGGGCAGAGCATCAGGGGTCCACTGGCCATCTTTGGTTTCTCCCAGAATGGACTTCAGGTCTATATCCTCCATGGAGCTCCCCTCTGAGGACAGTAGCTTATCCAGGCCAAATTTGAGAATCTCACTTAACTTGGATGGAGAAGACAAACATCTAGTTAACTCTGATGAAAAGAGCCGTGGGGATGCTGGTGACTTGCTCACGGCTGGGACACGTTCCTTCTCTGATGGACAGCCAGCGTTTCCTGTCCGTCACAGGTGAAACACGCCAGGCAGGCTTTAACAGCTGGTTGACGGGTAAGCAGATGGGTGATACGGGATTATCATAGTGACTGACTTTCTCAGCCTCCATAATGATATACTTAGGATAAGCTTCCAGTGCTCTTTGGAAGAAAGTCAGACTCGGCTGCACTCTCCCCACTAACCCTCCGGGTCTCATCATCGGTGGACTCCTCTGGCAACTTGCTTTCCTACCCCAGTGCTCCACGGACACCACTGTGGCAAAGGCCAGTTCCAACACCTGGTCAGAGGCTCTCTTCTGCTTCTTTCCTTCACTGTTCCTTGAGTCCCCTCATCCACTCACTATGACATCCACACAAGGCTCAGATCTCCTAGCTCCCAACTCTGCATATTCTCAAACAGTAACTCAGGCTCACTTGCATCTTGCCTTTATGAACGGTTTATCTCTAGCTCACTGGATCTGTAACTTGGAAACCTTTAAGGTATACTATGATAGCTTGTAAATGCCTTA
The DNA here is from genome assembly GCA_902729485.2 of Mus minutoides. Lineage (NCBI taxonomy): Eukaryota > Metazoa > Chordata > Mammalia > Rodentia > Muridae > Mus > Mus minutoides. Next base: position 788,204 of record LR749696.1, on the reverse strand, counting down.
GACAGTTCATTGATGCACCAACATCTGGATATATTTATATTTATATTTAATATTGCTACACATAATCAATGCAACTGGCTTTGCATTTGGCGCTAAAACCCAAAGAAAGCCAACTACTTGTGATAGGACTCGCAGGAAAGAGTCTGCACTCAAGCCATCCAGCCACACCGGAAGAGCTCGTGATTAGGTTCACTGAGGTGGGAGGAGCTGCACCAAGAGTGGGCATGGCACTTCCTGTGTTTGTATCCTGGACCGTACAGAAAGGGGTTATGCACACACAACATGGCTCCTGCCTCTTTGCTGTGGCTATGACGTCACCAGCTGCTTTGGGCTCCTGAGAATTTGACTTCCCTGCCATGCTGGATTTGAAATGTGAGCTCAAATAAACCTGTTAAGTTGATTTTGCCTGGTGTTTTGTCAATGCAAGAAGAACAGAAACTAAGACAGAGGGACAGAATTGACTGCTGTGATTTCCTTGGGTTTTGTTTGTAATCCTCCAATTTTCAGCGTCCTCAGACATAACTAATAGAACCCTCACTTTGAGGAAAGCAAAGAAAGTAGATCCCTGAGGTTATGGTGTGTGCTTCAAGCTGGGCAATCAACGACTCATAAGGCTCGGGTTTAAATCCAGGTTAGACAGCCTGGCACACACACATCTCTCTCTCTCTCTCTCTCTCTCTCTCTCTCTCTCTCTCTCTCTCTGCGTGTGTATGCACACCCATACACACACACACACACACACACACACACATTGCGAGAGTGCACACACACACACACATGTATATCATGCTCATTTTTTACCCCCACAGCTCCCTGCACATAACAGGCACCAAAGCAGGCACAACTTAGCCAGGCGCCAGGTCCGATGAGCCTTCAGATAAGAAGAGATCCTAACCTGGAAGTCGGCCTCCGAGGAAGGTTTCTGGGCTCCTGGTGTGAAATGACCTCCTTTTATGACCATGTTGGTAAGCTGCAGTTTGGAGGCCGCCTTCCTATACACGATTTCTTCCACGGTGTCGCGGCCAATCAGCCGGATGACTTTAACAGACCTGTGAGCAAGTCAAACAACAGCGGTATGATAAGCATGTCAGGAAAAGACACCTGAAAGGAAGCAAAAGCAAGCCCCGTACACTGGGCATTCTTACAAGGACGCTTTGATTGGGCCTTGAGGACTTGCAAGACACACAGCTGGCCTTCAGTTACCTCTGAACCTTTCCAAATAGTGCAGGCAAGGATGGAGATAGGGAGGAAGGTACGCCATCAGTGGCCAAGGAAAACCTCTCAGGTGCGTTATCATCCTCGGGGCCAAGGGCCTACCTCCTCCCAGCTCCTCCCTACCCATCCAACTCCAGGCCGTCTTTCACTCTTAATAAAAAAGAGAGGGGGAAAAAAAAACCCAAGAGCAAACCAGAAAAGAAACCCACAAGAAACACGTACATATGTGTGCATGCACACAGATACACACACATACACAAATAAAACCCATAAAAAAACTCAATATTGGAAACCATAACATAAAAGCAAAAGACCAATAAGATGAAAAATGCCCAAATTAAGCAGTACGAGACAAATCTGCGAAAACACTACTGAGTTCATTTTGTGTTGACCTTGGTCTGTCTGTCTTTCTCTTTCTTTCTTTCTTTCTTTCTTTCTTCCTTTCTTTCTTTCTTGTGAGGTGGTTCTTAGCTCGCTGAATAAATAACTTCTAAAGATTCCTTATAATCCTTTCATGATCTGACTTTTTGTTCAACAAAATGAGTCAGGACTACAGTGTGACCCAGCCGATGCAGCTGCAGGAGCTGGCAGCGACGCTAGGCTCACATTGGGGTCTCTCCATTCCCCATTTGGTGCTGTCACCAAGGACTATGTGTCTCCCTCCTTCCGGGCCCGGCCTGGCCCGGCCCGGGAGTGTCTAACAGACCGAGCAAGTGGAAAACCACTGACACCCAACTCACTCACTTGTTCTGGCCAATTCGGTGAGCTCTGGCAGCCGCCTGCAAGTCATTCTGAGGATTGAAGTCGCTGTCGACAAAAATCACGGTATCTGCTGCTGTTAAGTTCATGCCCACTCCGCCTGGAACGGGGTGGGAAAAGTGTCATCCAAGGCAGACAAGGACGGGAGAATAAGACGGCCCAGACAGGCTGTCACTGATGACCCGAGATCAGTCAGATGCTCACACACAGTTCCAGAGCCCGGCATGGTCGCACTTGCTCCCTTAACCTCCTGCGGCCTGATTTGGGAGGACTGAATCATCACACACAGCAAACGGGGGAGTATTGACAAGCAACAAAGGAAGATGCTCAAGTCGGGAAAGTGAAGCAGTTTTATATCGGCCGCCCCTGCCCCCCATTTAAAACACTTGGCTGCATTTTGCCTAGGACGGTCTGCAGAGAAAAGGACATTCCCTCCTTCAGAAAGGAGCCGTGAGCACGGGCCAACCTATGTGGGCATTCGTAAGGGGAGAGCCCTTAACCTACACTCACAAGCCAGGCTAGGTAACAGGATCTCTGATAAGCTGAGGAGGAGGGGTGTTGCTGCTCCTAGGCAGAACGAGAGACTGTGTACAGTGTCCAGTCCCCCGACATCCTGTGTCGTGTCCCCCACTAACTACAGAAAACCTTCGCCAGGCGTTCTGTAACCACTCTGACCAGAGGCAGTGTGACAGAAACACCGTCACTTTCTGGCTTTTCTTTGGTGCTGCAGGGAAAGGGGTGAGGAGAGACCACAGGTTCCGGGAATTAAAAGGACCATGAAAGCACATTACAGCCTTTTCTCTTTGATTAATGTGAAAACTAATACAAAATGGACCGGCTCTTGTCAGGGTCATTAGAGATCATAGCTGAAACAAGGGAGCCTGATGGGGCTTATTCCGAGAGCTTGAATTAAAGGCTGCTTCTCAGAAGGACTACCGACTCCCAGCTGGGGCTCAAGACCAGCCGGGCAGGAATACTTTAATTAAGCTTTCATATAAAACGAAACCTGGAATAAAGGGCCGATAATGACTGATTACTGAGCCGTGCCAGGTTACCTAGCAGGGCTAGTACAATAGACATCATTTGCTACTTTGGAGCCACGTGCTCAGACCCTCTCTTATATCCCACACAATAACCTATGGGCTCCGTCCTTTCATCATCACCTTTTGTTGATATGGAGGTGGGAGCACAGAGAAGTCAAAACACTTATTCAAAGTTGCACAGCTAGAAGATAAAAGAGCTAAGACTGAGTCTTCCATGTGTGGCTCTTGGACCATTTTCTGGGCTTTTGTGGTTGTCACTGGAGTTTTTCTTTTCGTTTCTTTTCTTTCCTTTGGTGAGACCAGGGTTACCTCTAGCTTCTGGCTGAGGCAGTCCTTAACTCTAAGCTTCCTGAGTACCCAGTGCTGCAGGCTGTTTCACCTCGTTAGCTCCAGAGCCAGTTCTTGTTCTTTGAACACCTGGAACACCTCCCAGGCACTCGTCTCATTTAGAAATTTGCAACGTCACCACCGGTGGTTTGGTGATTGGATACTAAGGTGTACGCCATCTTTCCTGGTTAAGGCTATCAAATGCAGCTCTCCTCAACAAGGGGTGAGTTCCCCTTCCTCTGCAGTGCCAGGGAAGGCGCCTAGGGCTCTGTGCCCGCCACACAAGCATGCATGCTACTCTCAAGCCCAGGAGTGACAGCTTTTTACTAAGTCTGCTCTTAATTGTGTGAGACATATTCATGAGCTATCACTGCCCCCTGGTGGCCACACGACTCACTCACAGAGACACTTGAACACTGGAAGGTGAACCACTAGACAGAAAATGCTGCAGACCTGCAGCAAAACCATGACAGCGAGGCCCACAGTCTGCTTCTGCAAAAGGGATGCCCAGGTGCTTCTGCTCCTACTGGATCTGCTCAGGAGCCTCCAAGGAAATCAGCTACAATGCGTTCAGCTCGTCCTTCATAACCTCAGACATTTCCAACAGAAAGCTGTTCTCTGAACAGGGGATGATCTTTAAATATCACAAACAGAACTGCGTCCCCGCTATGGTTGACCTGACTGAAGCTTTAGGTTCCTCCTCAGACTACTAGAGACAGATGATGATAGAGACGCAGGAATGAGACGCAGGCTGTGGCCTTGGGGGAAAGGGAGGCCCAGAGTATCTGATTACATCATGCATTATTATCTTTATTATACAGATAAGGCATACTCTGGCAAAATAATCTCTTCTCCACAGAGTCTATCTAGTGCTTCTCCTATATGCCCTTATTACACCAATCACTCAATGAATGCTCCCTAATAAGACTGAACCTTTTCACTGAGATGCTGATCTCTCTCTAATAGAGGGACACGTATCTCTGTATTCACCACGTCTATTCCAGGAGGATTTTAATTTATCAAAAATAAGGTAATGAAGGGCTGGAGAGGTGGGTAGGAGTGCGCACTGCTCTTGCAGAGGACATGCTCTTGCTCATGCACGTATCTGTAACTCCAGTCCCGGGGACCTGACACCCTCTTCTTCCCTCCAAGTGCACCTGCATGCAGACGACGCACACAGAAACAGGCAGGCATGTACACATAAGTAAACATTTTCTTAAAGAAATAAAATAACGAAACTAAGACTATGAGTTAAAGTTACTTAAAGACTATCCAAAGTGTGAAAAAAAATCACTTCCAAAAGCTAATGCCAAATTATTTAAAACAGAGAATGCACGCTCATCTTGATAACATAGCACAAATATGATAAATAATACCTATGACTGAAGCTATATATATATATATATATATATATATAGTCATAATTCTAAGTAGCTAGCAATTTTGCTATAACCGAATTTTAAGCTTCTGCTGTTAGAGAGGTATTCCTGGGGGAAGAAAACTAACAGAGAGACTCTCACTCCCCAGTCACAGCTGGGAGGAAGATCCGCATCCATGCCTGTGGGTAAAACTTCCCACAGAAATCTCTCTAGACCTCCCAGGGCAGGAGTCAAAGCAAGCTAGAATGATTTCTAAGGACTCAGGCTTCAGTCCCACTCTTTGATGGGGCCACAGCTTGGGTATAAGGTCCCATGCTAGAAGTCCATCCCCTCCATCAACCGTGGCAATGGCCTCAATTCTCTCCTTTTACCCCTGAGTAATGGCCTCACCTTTCAGAGATGTCGGGAAGTGTTCTAATGGTTGAAATACAAAGGTTCCCTACCAGATCAGTTGCCTGCTCTCATCAAGACCTGTGTGGCCTACCTGCCCGGGTGCTCAGGAGAAAAACAAAAATGGGCTGGTTTCCAAAGTTCTTAATGGCCAGGTGTCTCTCCTCTCCTCTCACGGAGCCATCCACACGCTCGTAGCTGTAGCCTTGACAAAGAGGAGAAAATGGGGCAACCTATTAATTCTTCTTCAAGGACTCTGGGAAACAAAGAATCAGTCAATCCAAAAGCAGACTTCAGTTTTACCCTTTTCATATAGAGACAGAAGCCCTAATTCTAATAATTCCCATGGGGGAGAAAGTCTAAATGTAGGGATACAATACTATCATTTTATAAGAGAACACATCATAACATATTTGAGTTCTTTTAAATGCAGTTGAAGTGGCGTTCATATGTACTTTTGACCATTCCCGAGTAATCCTGAACGGTCGCTCCATGGCAGCCTGCGCTTGATAAGCAGAAGTATGGGGAGCAGGTGAGGGGACGTGACTGCCGGCTCAGTGTTTGCCTTTCCCTGAAGCTGGAGCAGGGGGTCTCCTCCTGTCATCACGCTCCACACCCAGAGAGCGCTCTGAACGTGAGCTCTGCTTGTTCTCCAGGATCCCTAAGAGTGCCCTGCCCTAGGTGCCCCACGGTCCTAGAGCATCAGAGGACTTAACTGCAGTTCAACTCGAACTGCAAGGTCTGGAGCTGACCCTTCTTCACCAGGGGGCTTGAGGTCAAAGTCACAGCTCTTTCCCATGATCTCATATTCGTTTAGCAGAATACTCAGGCAATAACCCCGTCCCTCAGTGTTAAACAGTAGGAACTGGCGCGGCCTCTCCCCTGTTGATTTGTGGGATGTCTGTATTTACATCTGTCTAGTGGTTCTGAGTAAGTGCTCAGCTGCTGAAATGAATGTTTCATGACCCTGAGTTACAGCCACTGAAACTTGTCTATTATACATGGAACACTTCCCCAGCATTCGCCCCAGCGCCCATCACTGCAAACCACACAACCAGTGCCAA
>LR749696.1:576689-782022 GCA_902729485.2 Mus minutoides | reverse complement strand
CTGGCGCGGCCTCTCCCCTGTTGATTTGTGGGATGTCTGTATTTACATCTGTCTAGTGGTTCTGAGTAAGTGCTCAGCTGCTGAAATGAATGTTTCATGACCCTGAGTTACAGCCACTGAAACTTGTCTATTATACATGGAACACTTCCCCAGCATTCGCCCCAGCGCCCATCACTGCAAACCACACAACCAGTGCCAATGTGGCCGCTGATTTCCGGCCATACATCTCCATAGGCCGCAGGGTTTACTCCACACGTCTCCTCTGCTTTTGTTTCTGAGTAACGTGTGTCACCATTTTCTCTCCCCGCCCAGTATGACTGTCATAAATGTGATGTTACATTCATGTTACATTCAGGTACTGTAGTGGGCAGGGGGAGTCACCTCTGTAATCCATATAGTCCTGCAGAATGTCCAGCATGTGGGTCATCTGGGAGAAAAGTAAAACCCGATGGCCCCTGGCAAGAAGAAAGAAAAGGTGACAATTCTAGTAATATTTAAGGTACATTTTTCCCTCAAGCAAAATGCTTTGGTATGAAAGAATCCAAGTTTATAAATAAATGGAATACTAAGGCAGAAGCACAATTTAAAGCCTTCTTCAGAAACTCTTGAAGTACTTTATGTAAATAATATAAGTAAACCTGGCGCTGTCCCCTGAAAAGTGGCAGTTCTTAAACTATAGTGGAGAAATCCCCAGGGGCATCTGTCAATGCATCACAGGCTATGAGAAGCCCCAGATGAACCAGGGACCTCACCGGAATGTCAACTCATTCAACCGAAAGAAATACAAGCTTTCATGTCAAGAGCAAGATAAAACACATTATTTATAGGGAGCAAAATGTAAAATTCAAACCCATACACACACTCTAAGACCTTGAAAATCATGACCAGCCACCTATCACTAATCTTACTTGGGGAGAAAGTCACTTGTGTTTAGTTATTTCGGTTAAAAATTCAGAGATAACCCTCATAGCAGCAGGGAGAGGAGGGATGGATGAGGGGCTTCTGAAGGGGAGACCTGGGAAGGAGAAAACATTTAAAATGCAAATAAAGAAAATATCAAATAGAAAGAAAGAAAGAAAGAAAGAAAGAAAGAAAGAAAGAAAGAAAGAAAGAGAAAGAAAGAAAGAAAGAAAGAAAGAAAGAAAGAAAGAAAGAAAGAAAGAAAATTCAGAGATGACTCCTTTAGAAATGGGCAAACATCTCATCCCCCAAGATAGATGACAAAAGAAGAAAAAAGGTAAAGAGTGGATTAGGAATGAAGTCAGGGGCTGGAGAGATGGCTCAGCAGTTAGGAGCACTATCTGCCCTGTGCGAGAGGACCTGGGTTTGAGTCCAAGAACTCATAAAGCAGCTGACAACCGCAACAACTCCAATTCCAGGGGTTCAACACCCTCTTTTGGCCTGTGTATGGCCACCCACCGCACATACATGGTACACTGACACCTGTAATAAACATGCAGGCAGAAGTGCCAACACATAAAATAAATAGGTCTTTATAAATAAATAAATAAATAAGGAGGATGAAGTCACAGGCTAGGGGTGGGTTGGGGGTAGGAGGGATGGCTCAATCAGTCAAGTGCCTGCCCCACAAGTACCAGGGCTGAGCCTGAGCTCCAGAATCCATGTAAAAACTGTTGGGAGTGGTGGCATGCGCAGCACCCCGGCACACAGCACCCCGGCACACAGCACCCCGGCACACAGCACCCCAGCACACAGCACCTCAGCCAAGACCCCAAGAGTACCTGGAAGGAATATTAACTGAGCCCCTGTGATTTATACTGATTCAACACAAGCTTCCAACAGGCAATCATGGAAGAAAAGATCAGTGCTGCCTCTGTCCAGGTGGGACAGCAAGGTCACAGTGATAGGGACACCACACACTGGTGAGTCAGACAGACATCAGGATACTGCCAGTGCCGAATTAGGATCCTAAAGGTTCTAGGAATCCTAACCAGAGGATGCCCGAGCAGGGGTAAGGAGGGATAGGATGGCAGGGCCAGCAGCAGTCAGGGAAGGCGGACGCCTAACCAAGGCCCTAAAGAAAGGAAACTTGGACCAATCTCAAGACATGGCTCTTCACCCTTTAGGTTTTAATAGTTCAAATTGCTCAAAGTAATAAACGTAAACCCAGAAATGCCAGCAGCCTGTCCAGGGTAAACCCACTGCCTACTCAGAATACAGAAACGCCAGCAGCCCGTCCAGGGTAAACCCACTGCCTACTCAGAATACAGAAACGCCAGCAGCCTGTCCAGGGTAAACCCACTGCCTACTCAGAATACAGAAACGCCAGCAGCCTGTCCAGCAGGTGAAGCTTCCCACTGGCCTCAATCAGGTGCTCTCCAACCTCAAAGGGCTCTGGTTCCACACCTAGGAAAGAAAGAACACATTTCCAGTAATGCACCTGGCTAGGTAGGAGCAGACTCCCTGACAAGGAGAAGTGGACCGCAGGGAAACACTCTGGCAAACCCAAACTACAGCTCTGGAGAATCACTGGTTTTGACTCTCTAATATCAATACTATGAGAGAGACAGAGACAGACAGAGTGACAGGAAGAGACATAGAAGAGAGAGAGAAGTCAGCAGGAAAAAAAAAGCTTAAGAACATGTCTACCTTCTCAGAGTATAGACAGGACAAACACAATGTAGGATCTATGACTGGATCTTGGAGTTAAAAATAAAAGGAAAAGCATAATCTAAGAGGATATTAGGAAGAATGGAGGGAAATCTGCATAGATGTGTCAGACCTGCCACCCTCATTGCAGCCAAAGACATGAATGGCACACCTTGCTGAGAGGCACACCTTGCTGAGAGGCACACCTTGGTCAAGGGCACACCCCAAAGAGAGGCACACCTCGGTCGAGGGCACACCTAGCTGTGGTTTGAGCGACAGACTGTCAACAGACCGGTGAGGAAGGAGGGAGGGAGCGTACTACCCCACTCACCATCGAACAGATACGGGTGGTCCACACACTTCCGAAGCTGCATTAGGATGTTCTGGAGCTTGACTTTCTTAGCTGTCTCGTTCTCAAATGCATCTGAAATCATAAGGACATGGAGACATATCTGAGCACGCATGCCTCGGCTCTGGACTGAACACGCATGTGACGCCTGCTTAGCCACCCTCTGGCTTAAGGAGGAACACTAAGCCGTGAGATGAGTTGGACACCTTGGCTACCCCTTTCCCAACCTTTACACTTCCCACTGGAACTGCTCTGGAGTCAGGGAAATCAGGGAAATCGGGAGATGCTCCACTTCTGCCCCTCGCCCCTCACTCCCAGCCTCCCCAGTGGGTCTGAGTCAACAGCATTTTGCAGCTCGTTAGGCCTCCAATGGGCTGGAAAGACAGAGGGCGCTCACAAGTGCTTGCTTCAAGGCAGTAAGGGAAATGGGGCCAGAGAAAAGAACAAACTGTAACAACCAAGTCTGAGCTACTCTTAAGGGTCACAGCTATACTCACTGCAAGCCCAGCCCACCCGAGAGTCCCTCACAATCTAAGACTCAGGCCCTTCTTGTACAGAAGGAGGGAGCCTGATCACTGAGCACTCCCTCCATGTCAGCCACTCTCTCTCAGCTTCTGACAGCTACAGCTGCGTACCCAGGTCTTTCATCAGGATGGCTTTGTAGTACTTTTTCTGCAGTGCGGACATTCCGTGGTACATCACCACTTCTGTCTTCTTGGGAAGCTCCGTGGCTACCTGAGCTTTCACACGCCTCAGGAGAAATGGCTGCAGGAGCCTATGCAGCTCGCTTGCTGCGTAAGGAAAGATAAATGTGTAAGAGTGGAGAATCGAGGGGTTCCACGACTGAAAACAGTCTAAGTTCTGAGACAGGGCAGTCATTTTTCATACTGCAGGCGCTCCTGGACTTACAATGCAGTTATGACCCCGTAACTCCATCCCAAGTTTGAAATACCCTAAGTTGAAAATGCATTTAACATTCTGAATCTACCAAACATTGTGGTTTATCCTAGTCTACCTTAAAAATGCTTTAAAAAGTCTTCAGTCAGGCAAAATAAAATTGATATGGTGCTGAGAGCCAGCAAGACAGCCAATGGGTAAAGGCGTTTGCTGTCAAGTGTGATGACCACAGCTTGATCCCAGAATCCACATGGTAGGAAGAAAACACTGACTTTCATAAGTTGTCCTCTGATCTCCACACGTGTGCTACACTGTACACACACACCACACACACACACACACACACACACACACAGAATGAATGAATGAATGAATGAATGAAATTTTAAAAGCTAAGCATTTCATATAATTCATTGCCAGTTCTACTCCAGCACTTCTGGCAATGCACCACGAAGCCTTATTTTCACTCTCATGGCTGGCTGGGAATGCACCACGAAGCCTCACTCTCATGGCTAACTGGGAATACACCAGAACCCTCTGTCTCATAGCTGACTGGGAAGCTGTGCGTGCTGACACCTGCCCAGCCTGACCAGAGAAAAATCTTACGTCACTACTCCAGGAAAAGACAGAATCTTTGATGGTTTTTATGGCTAAGCAGTATCCTGGTGCGTATTTGTGCCTTGTGATCTTTATCTAGTCATCTCTGGTGGGCGCTTAGCTTAGTTTTAGCTTGCCTATTCTGAGGAGTAGGTTGTGTGTGGGCACAGTTTCGTTTCCTTTGGACATGATGTGGATTGTTCTATGATGGTAGTTGTGTTTTTAGCTCTCTTTGGCACCCCAGGACTGTACTGTTTACCCTGATTTCTATTTTCCCCATTCTCCATGCCCTTACTGGCATTTGTGATTTGTGTGGGGAAGGGGGAGGGGGGTTAAATGGTATTTTATTATGTTTTTTTGTATTTTAATATTTATTTGAATTTTGTGTATATTAACATTTTGCCTACATGTATGTAAAGGCACCAGATGTTGTTTAGTACCTACAAAGGTCAGATGAGGAAGTCAGATCCCCTAGAACTGGAGTTACAGATGTTGTGAGCCTTCCTGTAGGTGCTGGGAAGCCAACCTGGGTCCTCTGGAAAAAGCAGCCAGTGATGTTAACCACTGGGCCCAATCTCCCGCCCTCACTGTGGCTTTGATTTACATTTCCCTAACAACTACCAACACTGAGCACTTAAATACATCTAACAAATAATGTGTTATATAGCTCAAAGTAGTAAGAAGAAAGCATTTTTATATAAACATTTACTGATTTCCTTCTTTGACAATTTCATGTACATATACAATGTACTCTGGCAAGAGATAGCATTTGAAAGCATCCATCATAAAGAGATGATGATACACCAGTTACCTGGGCTGATCGCTACCCAATGTATCCGGGAATCAGCCCCACTACACTGTACCACATAAATCTGTACAAATGCTGGTGTCAACAGCCAGTCACAACTTGCATACATTTTCAATTGAGTGTGCACTGTTCACAACATAAAAACCCCATGCCTCACCACAAGGAGAGGACTGGCTGCGCTACCTGCTCCTCTAGCTCTTGGCCCCTTGAACTGTCATTAGCTCTTAACCCAGGAACTGGGAACAGGTAAGAACTCTATTCTTACTAATGGTCCTGGGTTTGGGAGGCTCTCCTATTGGAGGGTGTTTTGTATCTAGTCCTATTGGTCAGTACTACAGCTTAGAAAAGTGGCAGGCAGCTATGCCCGTTTTAATATCAGAGTCAGGTACACTCCAAGGGCGAAGCCCGTTACTCAAGGCCACAGAGTTGACTGCCAATATCATCAGCATTCAAAGCTATTTCTTTTGGCATCAAATCCTTTGTTCCCTCACTGGTTATCTTGAACTTCAAAAGCCATCGTAAATCAGAATCGCAGGACAGGTAGGATAAGTAACCAGCTAAACTGGAATCTCACATAACAATAAGCAACACTGTAATACAGCATGCCCGTGTAGTATTTGACTGGATGTCTAAAACTTAGGTGGCAACTCTAAGCATGGGAGTTATGTAGGAGAAATCTCCAGCCTGTAGTCTGGAATTTCTGCTGGGAAAAGCCCCTCCAACTTATACTTAACCAATACATACAAAATCATTACAGCGTACAAGCATCCTAGGGTAATATCACGGGGACATTCAGATAATTCCATGGGACAGAGGGACAAAGGTACAAGAGAAAGCTGCCACCTGCATGAAGGATAAAGCATGCTCCCAATCCCAACACACACAAACACACACTTCCACGTCCCATCTCTCTTAAACTCGTCATTTTGCTGCATGGTTAAAAAGAAATACCAGCGAGCACTACAGGACACTGAATGACGGTATGGCCTGTGGCAGGCACCCTCCGACCTCTTCCAAAAGTGACTCAAACAAGCCCCAGAGAGGCAAGCATAAGCGACAAATGAAGACAGCGAGGCATTTAGCCCTGGCCTTCTGTTTGTGGCTCCTTGCCTCCCGGGTCTTCTGGTTGTCTCTTTTCTTTTCTAACTGTTAGACTTGATGGCAGCTTCTGCACCAAACCCTCTTGAGGATGATTGGGAAGAGAGACCTGCCTGATTTGAACTCTTTCTCGATGTCCTGGTAACGCTGAACGAAATCTTCCACCTGCTCCCTGCAGAAGAGATCAGGCTCCACGACACAGAGGAGGGAGTAGAGCTCCCGGAGGTTGTTCTGGATGGGCGTTCCGGTGAGCAGGAGACGGAAGACCACTGAGAACTCAAACACACGAAGCAGCGAAATTAAACCCCACACTGGAGGAAAGACTGGGATACCCAGCAAAGAGCAGCACGTCTTAGTGGGAATGACCAAGGTACACGACACACGGGCAGGCTCGGAAGTGACTCCAGTTTCAACTAGAAGAAGAAGGAAATAGTCCTACAAAGAAAACAGCGTTGTACGGAGGCAAGTTTACACCACTTCCTGCTCAAACGCTACAGAGTATGGGATACAATGATACTACTCAGTCTTAAGAGAGTTAAATTATGGGTTGCACCCTACTTGGGGGAGCTTACTGAAACAAGTGAGACAAGTATGTATGTGCACATAGAGATGAAGAAGCAAACAGGTAACACACCGGGCCCTTCACTACGGGCAAGAAGCAAGATCAATACTAAAACAGTGCCTTCTGTAATCCTTAATGACATATCAAGACTTCTGCATGCTTCCAGGCTCTATGCTACAGGACATTCCCCAACAGTCAGGAACAAACGAGAAAGAAAAAAAAAAAAAAAAAAATCCTTATCAGTAATTAAATACTAGTAATTAGCGATGAACTTAAAAGTGGAGAGAAACAGTAACAGCAGAGCAGCTCCCCTGGGACACCGCCGGCTCCTGGGAGCTCTTTTTCACCCTCCCTCAGTAGATCAGCTCGCTTTGATCAAAAAGAGAAAGAAAAACCCCTGAGCTGACATAACAGGAGCTATCAAAATTAATGTAACTAGACAAGCCATGTACCATATGTCTGTTATTTTAAATTTTAAAATACAGTGGGCACTGTACAGATATTCACACACACACACACACACACACACACACAGTGCACATACAAGATATGCCGAAGTGTTACTGTGGGAGTGGGTCGTGGCATCATACTCTCTCCTTATCTTTCTAGATTTTGGCTCAGAGGCGGGTGGGGGGAATCGTAAGAGGACAAGCTGTTTTTGCAGTAAGAAAAGATGACGTGACATGACCAATTTAAACTTACTACACAAGTCTTGGCAACCTCCTTTTGCTCTTTCTGAAATGCCCATTCACTATCTACCCATCTGCCCCCGTTCTGCTTGTTGGACAGTGTTTTTAAAGTACTTCAACTATCTGGACTGAGGTTTCTTTGTTTAAGAACAGTAACCAGAAGTCACAAGGTGTATTTCAGTAAAGAGTTGAGAAGTTCAAAAACTGCAGGCTCACACAGGTCACACTAGTCACGATATTTAGCTTTTTCTAGGACATGAGTGAAATTTTTGATTTAAAGTAGAATCCTTTTTTTTGCATCAAAACTTACAGCTTCAAAATAAAAATCAGAAACAATCTGCCTTTATAGTATTTTACAAGGTCTGTGTATAAAGTAGTATGTAAGTACGTTCCTTATCAAATATTAAGTATTTCTCCACATAATGGCCACTCTGGTTGGTAAATGCACTGTAGGCACGACATATAAATTCTGGCACTGACTCTGTTTTCACATTTAGATAACTTCTGACTTTCATAAACAAACTGAAAACAGTATTAAAGTAGACAGATATGAAAACAGACAGAATCCCCTTCCCCACCTTTCAGTCCAACAAATAAATGGTGTTGGTTGGTTGGTTGGTTTGTTTGTTTGTTTGTTTGTTTGTTTAGACGGGGTCTGACTATGTAACTCTGGCTGTCCTGGAACTCACTCTGTAGACCAGGCTGGCTCCAAACTAAGAGATCTGCCAGGCCCTCCTCCCAAGTGCCATCATGTGCCACCATCCAATGGTCTGTAATCCAAATCTCACCTAAAGGGACCTAACACACCCCACACCTCACTCCATCCTCTGAGCCTTAGCTTCCTGATGAATACCAAGTGCAGGCTCTGAAGGCGCAGCAAGACTGATCTCCCCGGATCAAGTCCACAAGCCCCGGGTCCCTTACAGTCCTGTCTCCTCTCACCGTACGTCAACAAACTGGCACAGGAGTTTATGACGTATTCTCTTACAAGGATAGAGACCTAGAATATGACAACTGCTATCGCTCACTGGGCTCATGTCACAATGTGGCAGGCAGTATCTAAGAGGTAACTAGGCCATAGCAGCTCCTTTTGAATGGGATCAAAGCCCTTTTAGAAGAATCATTAAGCTAGCTTTTTCTTCCCTCTCTTGCCCTTCAGCCATATGAGAATGCAGTACAAAGTCCCCAACACCTTGATCTGATTTCCCAGCCTTCAGAACTGTAAGGTAAATAAACATCTGTTCGTTCTGACCCGGCCTGTGGTACCGTGTTGGAGCCGCACAAATGGACTAACGTGGAAACTTCTTGGGAAAGAGACACTGGGAAGGGTCCCTAAAACGAAGGCCATGGTGCCAGAGAGCAAGAGGATGCCCTACGAGGAGCAGCAATCTTCACAGAATGTATCTGCTTTTGAACATTCAAAACTGCAACTTCTAGGCCAGGAACTGCAGGACCATGATCAAAGGCTTTCTTTCAAACGTCTCTCTGGATGGGATTTATTATGGGATGGGACCAAACTCCATCACCACCAAAACGTAGTCTCATGAACGAGCAAGCCTTTCAACTAGGAGAAAGACAGTCCACCTTTCCCAGGCCAATCATCCCTGAGGCTGAGAGACGATTGGGAGCAATGCATCATACTTTATAACAAAGACTATAGAGGACGAAGGTGATACTCAACGGTATGGAACTGGAACCGGTCTGCATGTGGGCTACTAAATTCTTGGAACAGGTACAGTGGGAAAGAGGCACGACATGCCCACTGTATCTGCTAAGTAAACAGATTTATAGTGAGGTCATTTCTGCAAAGATGATCAAAGAGAGGTGAAATGCTTCCAAAAGCACAGTGCACTTTCCTGGCCTGGGGTCATGTCTGATAACCGGACTTTAATAAACGTTGCCTTACAAAAGATAAAAGGAAAAGACATGACATAATCTGTCTGCCCTGCTCACCCCCAAATGATCACTTAGCCCTGCCGTAATCTGACTGAAAGAAAAAGTCTCAATTAAGTCTCCACTGTTCAGGTCTAACTATTTTTTACAAAGGCCTGACTTGGCAGCCCTCCTCCATCACCCTCCTGAGCCATTACACCGTTGCAGGCATGCGCCTGGGTAACGTTCATTAGGGGAGGGCTGAGGAAGCAGGGCCCCAGAGTATTGTCAGGGCAGTGACATCACCATGCATGATACCGCAATGGTGGGTAGACGTCATTATCTATTTCTCCCAACCAAGCAGCATCTACAATATCAAAAATGAGTCTGTGAGCTACAGAGTCTGAGTGAAAATCTCAAAACTGTTCCAGCATTTGCAACAAATTCACCGCTCTGACCGGGGATGTTGGTAATGAGGGAAGATATGAATAGATGGGGTGGAGGACGGCTCTGCATCTGCTGCTCAACCTTGTTATAAAACTAAAACCACTCTTTAAAAGATTATCTTAAACAGCAGCAGGCTGCCCTGTGAATTTACCTCGGAAAGTGTCCTGTGCAGCAGGGAGCTCTGGTTTTTCAATCTGTGAGCTTCATCCACAGCAAGAACGCTCCAAGAGAAGCTGTGAGAGAGAATCCACTTTCAGCTGTATGTAACTCAGACCCATCTCACAACTGCTACAGGACTGCTCCTACTGTTAGACTACCACAAGCCTGGCCCTGGAAACACGTCTGAATCACCTCCCTACCGACTGGATGACAGCTGCTGCACGAGGGGGTGCACGCAAGACAGAAAAGATGGCAGGAAGGAAGGAGCCAAGGTCAGAGAGAGAGAAGAAAGATTTATAACCAAGTGCCAAGTACTGAACTTGGGACTGTGTGTGTTTAGTACAAAAGAACAAAGTGAACAGACAGGATGGGGCCAAAAGGGAGATGAAGGCTCAGAAAGGTTAGGCAATTTGATCAGGCTCACCAGGGCAGAACTGAGAGTCAAACCCATTAAAACATTAAAGAGACAGCTGTGCCACAGAAGACAAAAAAAAAAAGCGGGATTTGAATTAGTCCTGAACAGAACCAGGCACTTCAGAGATGGCCCTATCGTTCCTCCTTCGTTGACCCTGAGATCCCCAGTGACGACTGCAAGGTGTTATTTGCTGTATGTACGTAGCTAGAACAATATATCAGTAAGTTCCAGACAAAAAGCACATACATATACAACATGCATGTGTCTATTTCTATATTACATGTATCTTACTATACAGCTCCAACAAGCCTCAAATTTGCAATCCTCCTGCCTCAGTCTCCCAAATGCTGAGATCACAGGCATAGATCACCACTTCACTTTGGCTATAAAAGCACATTTTGACAAATACTTCTGGAAATCTGTTGCAGTCTTCCCCAGATATGGTAAATATATATTCATGAGTATGTTCTAGAATATATTAATTAAAACTGCCAAAGTTGAAAATAAATATGTATTAATAGGTGATAAAGCATACGGCTATATGAAAAGGCACATATGGTCACTGTAATACAAATGTTAGCTGGGTGTGGTATAACACATCTATAACCCTGGCACTTAGGAGATAGGTGTGCAAGGAGACCACAACTGTGAGGCTACCCTTAGCTACACAGTAAGGCCAGCCAGGGCTACATGGAAAAGTCTCCAAACAAAAAAATTAAAACCAACCAAACAAGACATGAATATTGTACGTCATTGAAAATTGCAAAAAAATAAATCAAGCATAAAGTAAAATGTAAAACATATTAAGACTGTTAATTTTGCTTTGAAGCATCACAGAATATCACTTTACATTTAAAATTTTTAGATGTATTTATCTGGGGGGGGGTCATGGTGTGTGTGATCAGAGGACAATTTGCAGAAGTTGATTCTTTTCTTTCCCATGTGGGTTCTGGGGCAGAGCTCAGATCCTCAGATTTGGCCCACATAGGACAAGTCTATACCAAAAACAGACAGACATGGGGATGGAAAGAAAATTCTGCAACAAGAGATGGAGAAGGAGCACAGGGGCCTGTGTCCTTCATCTCATTCATCTTCTGCAGATGGAGGAAGGACTAGGGACCCAGGGAGCGCACAAGAGCAGGGTGCACTCCAGGTGGATAGAGTGTGAGCGTTTCCACAGTTGCACAGTGGCCATGAGAGAAGGTGTGCCAGTGCCCACAGGACAGTGTCACTACAAACGAGTGGCCCAGTGCCCTTTTTATGAATGCAAATATCAAAAAAATGCTTATTAAATGAAACAAGGGTACAGAGTGGTGAAGGTGGACACATTAAGAGAGAGAGAGACAGTCAAATGACCATCAAAGGACGCTCTCAAGAGGCTCCTGGAAAGAAGATAAAGTTCAGGGAATTCCAGCACCCGGAACAGTAAACTCTAATTCTCTTGATTCAGACTGTGTAAGGCTGTAATCCGAAAGATTCCAAGCAGCTGATGCTGCTACCATGAGCATCTCTAATGTCCACAATGCATCTCTGTAGTACAGGCGTTAGACAGTTCCGTGCCATTTCCAGTATGAACAACACAGCAACAGGAAAGTAATCTCAGCTAACACTGAAAGAACACAGCTAGGTTGTGGGAGTCAATTATAAATAGCCGTCAATCATTATGTTCTTAAACCCTCCTATCAATGGGCTTAGAGGAGATGATCTGAGATAGAAAGGCAGCACTTCTCCTGAGAACTGCGGCACTTGGTGCAGCTACATACGTAAAAGGAGGGTTGACAGTCGAGCGCTGTCGTTGAAGCCTTGCTTCGACACTTATTAACATTAGCTGTAAAAACAGCTAATCTTGGATATCAACTTGATACATCCAAGAAGGGAGAACCTCAACTGAGCCATTGCCCCCCGCCCCCGCCATCAGATTTGCCTGTGACCACATCTGTGATGCATTTCTTAATTGCTAGTTGATATAGGAAGGCCCAGCCCACTGTGGGAGGTGCCAACCCTAGGCCTGCTATATAAAAAAAGCTAACTGAGGAAGCCAGGAAGAACAGGCTGTAAGCACAGTTCCTTCAGTATCTCTGCTTCAAGCTCCTGCCTTGTTTTCCCTCTATGATGAGCAGTGAACTGTAAGATGAAATAAGCCCTTCCCTTTCCAGGTTGCCTTTGGTCATGTGCTTATCACAGCAACAGAAACCAAACCAGGACCTTATTGGTTTGGGTTACCTACGCGTCATCTTTTTCATCTGTAACGTAGAAGAACCTGCCTGAGAGGGGTTTTATGAGTTCTTAGTTTTGTAGTGTGTGTGAATGCACATGTGCGTGCTCCCAAGCAGGGGTGTGGTGGTTTGAATGGGTATGGCTCCCATAGACTCTTATGTGTTTGGACTCTTGGCCAGAGGGAGTGGTACTATTAGGAGGTGTGGCTGTTTTCAAGTAGGTGTGCCTTGGAGAAAGTGACGTCATATATTTGCTCAAGCTCCACATCCAGTCTCCTCCTGCTGCCTTTAGATCAAGATATAGAACCCTCGGCTCCTCCAACACCAATCTCCCTGCACACTGCCCTGTTTCCTGTCATGTTGATAATGGACTGAACCTCTGAAACTATACACCAGTCCCAGTTAAATGCTTTCTTTTATAAGAGTTGCCATGGTCATGGTGTCTGTTCACAGCAATAGAAACACTAACTAAGATGGGGGATGGGAGAGAGATGTATGTGTGAGAGAATAGGTATGGCCCTCATAGACTTGTGTGTGTGTGTGTGTGTGTGTGTGTGTGTGTGTGTGAGAGAGAGAGAGAGAGAGAGAGAGAAAGAGAGAGAGACAGAGAGACAGAGACAAAGAGAGACAGAGAGAGACTGTGCCAGCAAATGCACACCACGGTACCCCTATGAAGGTCTAATATTCAACATTTATGGCCTACTTTACTGTCCTTTAAGATTTCACACTTATTGTCTGTTTTTTAATTACATGTATGTGCACATGAGTACAGGGGCCTGCAGAGGCCTGGAGCATCAGATTCCACTGCACTTAGAGTTAAGTTACAGGCAGCTCTGAGGCAGTGGTGTGGGTTGTGGAGGCTCGTTCAGGACTGCTGAGCATTCTTGAAGCTCCTTTCCGGTGACAGACCATTAAAGGGGTCAGGGAGCTGGCTCAGCAGATAAAAGTTCTTCATGTGCAAGCCTGGTAACCTAAGATAGGTCTGTGCAACCCAAGTAAAAAAGCTGGATGTGGTAGTGCATCTGAGGTCCCAACACACCTACGGCAAAATGGGACATAGAGACGAGAATCAGACAGAAACTCAAGGGTCAGCTAGTCTGGAGTGTGCTGCACGTTGGCAGAAAGAAGAGACCCTGCCACAAAACAGTGGAAGATAGAGAATCGACTCACACACACAGGCAAGCACACAGACCCAGACACACACAGTGGGAGAGGGCAGGCGAGCAGGGAGAGGGACCACTTGGAAAACAAAGAAGGGGTGGGACGCTGAGGATGACGCAGGAGCAGCACTCTTGCCTAGCATGGGAAATCCCTGGCCTCAACCTCTAGGACTCCCTCCCCCCTCCAAGTAAAACTCTATTAAAATAGACACAAAGGGAAAACAGAGAAAAGCATACATTCCTCTCGTGGCAAAGATACTATGCTCATTTAAATAAAAGAAACCGTTAAACAGAAGCCATAAAATCTATGTTAGGCATCAAGACTTCAAACTAAGACAAACGAGGGAGAGGGCAGAATTTCACAGTATGAAAGGAACATGTGACTTTCACGGCTCATGCGACAGGTCCTGGGGTGGCACGATCTACTCACGATTTTAGAAATGAGGCATCTTTCAAGCAAATCTGAAAAAGTAAGGAAGACAAGTTAAAAAAAAAAAAGGCTGGTGCTGAGAAATTCCTGGGCTGACAAGCTACTCTGCCGTCTCGGGGACTCTTTCCAACCAACAGTTCTGCCTTTCCTTCCCTAGTGAGACACAAAGCTCTGAGCGTCCTTTCTAAGTCCAAACAAAAGGGAGTATGGCTAAGGGGAAGATCTCACTTACAAGGGCCCAAGTCTTCATCTAACAAGCACTCACAATGAGACTGTAGCTAAGGGTGATGGCTAGCTTTGTAGCTTTGACTAAACTGCACACAAGCCAGAGCCACCGGAAGGACCTTAGTTGAGAAAGTGCCTCCACCAGAGCGGCCTGTGGCCAAGTCTGTGAGGTGTTTTATTGATTGATGATTGATATGGGATGCCTAGCTCACTGTGGGTGGGGCCACCCCCGGGCTGGTGGTCCTGAGTTCTGTAAGAAAGCAAGCGGAGCAAGCCACAAGAAGGAACCCGGTGAGCAGCACTGCCCCACGGCCTCTGGATCAGCTCCGGCCTCGGCTTCCTGACCTGACGCGCCTCGGCTTCCTGACCTGACGCCCCTCAGCGATGGACTATTACCGGCTCCCCGTGTTGCCTTTGGTATTGCTGTCATCAGAGCAAGAGAAACCGTACCTAAGACACTAAGTGTCCCCCACTCCCGTGCTACAATTACCAAACATGAGCCCCTTTCCCTCCACACTTCTGTTCATCCGACAAGAGGCGGCTCAAGTACCGCTTCTGAAACCACTCCCCATGAAGCAGCAGGGATGGCAGAGAAGGAAACTGACCAACACAAAGCCCCACGATCCTTCACTTCTACAGTCGCAAAGTCCCTTTGTGAATGTGGTGAAGGGTCACTTCCCTCCCTCCAGACCCCCTAAAGCATGCTCTGTGTAAACAGAATCACAGTGGTTTTAACCACATCTTTGGCCCGGGTTAGGAGGTCTTGTAGAGAAGCAGATGGCTACCTCATAGGTCGTCAGCAGCACGTGAAAACCTGACTCCTGTCTTAGGCCCTGCTGAAGGCGGGCTCTCTCTTCCTTGTCACCTGTGTATGTCACACAGGAAAGACCTGGAGCAAATCTGCAGCAAAGAAAAAGAGGACAGGGCAAATGTTAGAGTGACCCGGGGAACAGTGTGGGTTACCAAGCAAGCCACACTTCATGAGACAGTGCCACATGCAGACCCTAGGAGGCCTGGCACCCAGAAAGAGTCCTGGGGCCTCCAAACCATGCCTAAGGTCATGGCTAAGCCTCAGGTAAGACCCTGTTGTAATGTTTAGGCATTAGAGTTAGGTCTAAAGGCATTGTGTTGGCTTTTAAAAGGAAACCCTTTTCACCTTTTTCACATTAATCATTCCCTACATCAATATGAAAAGGATGGCCTTTCTTTTTTTTTTTTTTTTTGGTTATCGAGACAGGGTTTCTCTGTATAGCCCTGGCTGTCCTGGAACTCAGAAATCCGACTGCCTCTGCCTCCCCAGTGCTGGGATTAAAGGCATGCTCCACCACACCCAGCTAAGGATGGCCTTTCTTCAGGGCAATAAACTTCATTAAAAATGAATACTGACCTTTAAGTTGTCAAACACAAGTGATAAGACCGGGACCCTCCTATCCTGGATCCCCAGTGTCTATCTACCTTGCCTTAATTCGGACCTTTCTAGAATAAACTTATTCACTGTATAAGACACTATTATTTTATCATATTTTTTACACTAGCCATTTTATCTTAAGCAAGGCAAAGAATAAAAGTTCAACTAATTCACTCGGTACCTCTCCATCTCTTCTTTCCAGTTGCTCAAAACAGACAAGGGACAGAGAATCAGAAACGGCCCTTCATCATTCAGTCTCCCCACCAAGTAAATGAGGAGAGCGATAGTCTAGAACAAAGGAGAAAATCAGTTCTGATCACATTTCTCACTGGAACAGGTGTACAAATGCAAATACATACACGCACCTCTCAAAGGATAATAAGAGCCCTGACTGTCAGGACTGTGAAATGCTATCACCATGGCATTTGCATGTGTATCCTCACTACACAGACTTTAATATTCTATAGATTAGGACCTTCCCCCTCCCATGTGATTAACTCATGTGGTATGATGTAACTGGACTGTTTATCAACCCAAACCCACAAATGACATGTCAACCCATGGCAGTTTTGCTCACAGTCCTGGCTGAAGTGTCTACCTCAGTACTCTGCCTGCCTAACATCGTCCTAACAACCAGACTCTCCAGGTCTCTACGCTTTACACTACTTCCTCTAACCCCATTAGTTAGCTAGTGGATTTAGAAGCCACAGGGCACTACATTCACACGGAGCTATCCTGAGAGACCCAGAAAGCAGATACTGTAATATCCAAAATAAATTCAGGACTACCCAGTACCTTCCCCCTTCAAAAGGACTTTCCAAACTGTACTAGCAGGCCAAGTACAGAGCCAGATAAAAAGCTGGCTGACTAAACAAATAATAGAAACATAGTTTTAACGGCCAAAAACAAGATTAACAATTCCCCTGACCCACCTCACACTAAAAACCTCAAGGACAGACAAAATAAGAGTCACCCTATACAAACCAACCAATGTCTACAAAGGTTATTGGCCACACCAATTAAAATAAGACAAACTACCCTGGTGCCTATATCCGGACCTTACAAAGGTATACAAAGTCTCTTCTTTCTTTGTTCTGGGTCTCTCTCCTCTGGCCTGCGTGCTGAGAGGGGGGTTCCCCAACATGTTGGATAAGTAAAATCCTCATACGTTTTGCAATGATGACGGTCTCTGTGCTCTTTGTGGGTGAGGGTCTTTTGACAAGCTACAACAATGCCGTGGGAAACACTGCTAAGGAAGTCATAATCAACTTGATGCTAAAACAGGTAAATTATTTTTTATAGAGAAAAGCCCTGGACCAGGGCCATTGGCTGCTCTAATTAAGGCATGCCTTCTCCCAAACATGTTAAAAAACAAAAAACAAAACAACAATGCCCTCTCAAAAAAAAAAAAAAAAAAAACCCAGATCACACAAGGGCAATGGTACAATTTTAAAAACTCAAACTAGAGAACACAGCTCTGAGATGAGACTCCTTGAACATGCTACTTTATGTATTTTACGCCCTCGGGAGAAGCACGCTGCTGCAGTCACTGAGCATGCAGCGACAACCGTGAGCTGTGGGGAGGTGAGCTGTGCTCATTCCACAGCAGATACCTGGCAGGTCTTCCCCAGGCCCATCTCATCTCCCAGGATGCAGCCATTCTGGCGATGGAAGCACTGGACCAGCCAATTGACTCCTTCCAGTTGGTAAGAGCGTAGACAAATCCCTAGAAATTAGAAAACAAACAAACAAACAAAATAAAACATAAGCAGTCTGAAGAGCAGAAATTCCAGCAAGCGTCAGGTTCTATGATGGCCTCACCTCCCACGCTCCCCATCTGGCCAGCCACAGCACTCACTTCCCCCGATACTTTTTATGCAGACTTGGTCACCATCTGTCACTCATTCAAACTCCTAAAGCACCTATGTCTTCGTCACCTAATCCACCTGGCAGAAAGTTTACAGACACTCACATCCCTATAAGCGAACGGACGTGGTCGTCCTGGAAACGAGCGTTACAGAAGCAGCACACTGGCTGTGCGTGCGTGCTAGGGCAGAGATGCAGACAGGGCAGAGATGCAGACAGGTCTACTTCGCACCACGCTTCAACATGGAACGTGGCGTCATCATAAGGAGCATTTCACTGAGCTTGGATGTGAAATGTCTTCCACCAGCTCATTTACATCAGCTCTTGAGCCCCAGCAAGAGACACAATTTGGGTGGGTGGGGTGGCATAGGGGGTGGAGCTCAGCTGGCGGAAGTGGAGGAAGGCTCTTGAGAGCAGACCTTGGGGCTCCAGCCAGGCTCCACCTTTCACCCAAGCTCAGCTGTGCCACAGTACCTCGAGCTGCCTCCTCCTTGCCACCACCTCAGGGACCTGCTCCAACTATCAAGCATCCTGCCATGGACTCTTTCTCCACATCACACATCTGAATACTTCCCTCCTTAAATCACTTTCGTCAGATATTTTGTCACTGGAAATTGGTACCAAGAATGGAGTCGCTGCTGTGATTAATCTGTCCATGTGGTTTACAGAACTGGTTTGCAAGAGGGGGGCGGGGTTAAGAACCTAGAGCTGTAGATTAAAGATGCCCCAATATCCTGCAAGCTGGATGCTGCCCGGCATTTAGAGGACCAGAATGCCAACAGGAATTCAGGAGTATGGATGGGGGAAATGAATGTTTTAGGGGGAGAAGACTCAACCTGGTGCATGCTGGTAAATTAACCAGGCAATGAGCGGAGCTTACAGCACTGGAAATGTTCTCCAGCTTGGCTGTGTAGACAGGTGTCAACTCCTAACTGACATCTTATCTTGTAAGTTGGTATCACTGGGAGAAACTGGATAGAACCTACAGAGAGCTCTCTATATTACTTCCTGTAACTGCCATCTTAGAAAAGTTTAGTTTTCTTATTTAAAAAAAAAAAAGATTTGGGCCGGGCGTGGTGGCACACGCCTTTAATCCCGGCACTCGAGAGGCAGAGGCAGGCAGATTTCTGAGTTCGAGGCCAGCCTGGTCTACAGAGTGAGTTCCAGGACAGCCAGGGCTACACAGAGAAACCCTGTCTCGAAAAACCAAAAAAAAAAAAAAAAAAAAAAAAAGATTTATTTTGAATTTCGTGTGTGCTGTGTGGCTGTGGCTGTGGCTGGTTATGTGCACGTGAGTGCAGATGCCCACAGGGGCCAGAATAGGGCATCGGATGCCATGGACCTGCAATGATAGGCAGTGGTAAGCTACTTTTCTGTGCTTGGAGAACTTGGGTCCTCTGCAAAGGTGTGCCTGCTCTATCTATAGGTGATCTTTCCAGCTCCTAAAAGTTTAACTTTCAAAAATGAATTAAAATTATCAGTAGAGATAACTACACTAACATTTAAGAGTCAAATGCAGAGGTAGAAATNGATGCCATGGACCTGCAATGATAGGCAGTGGTAAGCTACTTTTCTGTGCTTGGAGAACTTGGGTCCTCTGCAAAGGTGTGCCTGCTCTATCTATAGGTGATCTTTCCAGCTCCTAAAAGTTTAACTTTCAAAAATGAATTAAAATTATCAGTAGAGATAACTACACTAACATTTAAGAGTCAAATGCAGAGGTAGAAATTATCCTAAGTAGTTTAGACAGAAAAAAGAGTTTAATACAGAGATTTAGGTCACCGTAAAGTTGTTGGAAAGACTGGAGGAATGGCCTCAAGGTTAGCACCTGTGTCAGTACCGCAGAACTGGGCCATCATGTCCGCCTCCATGGACAGGAATCCAGAAAAACAAAAACAAACAAACCAAAAACAAAGCAAACAAAACATAACAGGCCACAGTACAGCCAGCTCCAGAAACTGATACCTTTCACCTTAATCCACACCAACATAGATGTTCCACACCCTAGCCAAAGCCCATAGGTAAAAGCCACGAGGCCAAGAGAAAAACTGGAAACACGCATCCACCTCCACTCCAGACTGGCTGTGGCTCTCCTGCTCCAAACTACATCATACAGCCAAGTCATATCAGAACCACGGAGATCAGGGAAATGCATTCTGTTTTCTAACCTCTAGGGTCCTGGTTAGTGTCTCACTCTCAGGCAAAGGACTAATGTGTGACAGGGCAAACAAACACACAAACCAAAAAAGTCAGAAGGTGCTTTTTAATCCAAAGATACATAACCAAGTTTCCACCATTACTAACAGCCAAATAAACAGTCTGGTAAACCATTAAAAAAGCTATTTTTAACTTCTCAAATTAGAAATTACCAATGTTGCTCAGTGTAAAGAAACATACATGTTGCACTCTGTATTCTAGATACACTATGGTGAGGATTTAAGGATCCACAGCAATGGGCTGGAGAGTTGGCTCAGGGGTTAAGAACACTTGTTACTCTTGCAGGGGACTCAAGACTCCCAGTACCAAATGGAAGCCCACAACTATCTGTAACTCTAGTCCTAGAGAACCCGATACCCTCTTCTGACCTCCATAGGAGCCAGGAGCTCATGTAATACATACACATGCATGCAGGCAAAACACTCATGCATAAAATAATAAATCCAAACTATTAAATTCATAACTGTAGTAAGTATTTGACTGTGATAATATCTACATTTCATATCTATCCCATGCATTCACACCTGCAACCTCTTGTCTGCTCAGTTTCTTTTGTCAAGAATGCCCCTGCATATACAGGCTCCTCCTGGAGCATTACATGCGGCTGGCTGGATTTGATCTGTATACAGCTCTGGCCCTTCTGCATATTTTAAAGTATCAATCCCAAGGCCACTGGCAAGCATATAGGCAGACAAATATCAATCAAGATATGCTTAATGCACTAAGGCCAGTTCACAAAGCCAGATTTAAATCAGGTATGGGTAGGGAGAATGGTAAAGAGAAGGGGGGCACTCTCCTGGGAGGGAGGGGAAAGACTGGCTCAACAAGAGGGAAAACATGCCTGCCCTGTACTGGAAACCTCACTAACTACTCAGAAGGAAAAAGGAGGGTAAAATAGCAGTATGGATATCTAAAAAAGCCACAAAGAATCATACTATTACCTATCCAAAGCCAAAACAAACCTATAATAATGTATATCTGTGTATAAATATACATATGTAGCTTTAACAAACTCTTCTTGTCTGGGCTGACAATGCTCCCTCCCAGAGCCAAAGACCACTCAATAAAAACCCAAATAGAAGACATGAGAAACCCTCTCTTGAGTTGTTAGGACTGTAAACTAAAATCTCTTTTTCTGTAGACATAAATTATCTCATGAGCATGTACTGGGAAGAAAAAGGTCCAGACGGCTTTCAATGGCTTGACATCTCTGAATACTGCATTTATTCTATACAGATAGCTAACTGTAACATGCTGTCAGGACTTTCCGGGAGATCCCCAAAATAGACAGTCCATTGCTATTGACCTAGGTTGCATGCGCAGAGATGGAAGGTAAAGTCTGTATTATGGAAACAACATGGACTTGAGAAACAGGAATCAGAGAACCCTGAGCTGTAACTGGCCTGAATGCCAGTTTCTTAGGGCTAGCTTTCATGGTACCATAACCATGAGAGTGTCCAAAGGGGGGAAGTTACTAACAGTCTTCCCCAATCATGACACCTATGAATCACATGGACACCACGTGGCACACTAACCCTAAGGGTGCAGTAATGCCATGAATATCTTGGTAATCAAGAACTCTCTAAGTGGACGTGAGACGTGCTCAACAAGAGGGAGGCCATGCCTGATACTGGAATCCTAGCTAACATCTCATCACTATGGAAGTACTGGTGATTGGAAGAGAAGGCACATCCACTGATTTACTAAACCAGCATAAACAATCCCTAACAATCTACTAACACTTGCCCTTATACCCACAGATAAGTGCAGCCCTCACCCCTCATGGAGGAAACTTTCCTTTGACAGAGATGGGAGAGCAATAGAGGAGACCACAACCAATTAAAATGCAGAGTGTGGAACTCAGTCCCAATGGATACAGCCACACCTAAGGTTTAAAGGGTATTGTGGAAGAGGGGACAGAAAGCAAGGTCAGAGACTTGGCTGTCAAACTGTGTCTCCAAGTAACACCAGATGCTTCGTTTACACTGTCACCGACATGACTGCCCACACATGTGGATAGTACCAGTGAGAATGCCAAAATGAACAGAGAGGAGCCCTTGAGGCCTCAACCCTACACAAAGAACCACAGGCAACTAAGAAAAGCTAAGAGTGAGAAAAGGGGTCTTCTCGAGGGAAGAAGCACACCAACTGGCTGTCCAGTGCCAACCAGTCAGCCCTGAAACGTACATACAAGTGACAATAAACACACTGAACAAGTATATCTAGGAGTATTTATGTACATAGGTATATGCATACGATAACGATTAAGTGGAGGGGGGGGAGAGGACATGGATTTGAAGGAGAGAAGGGGAGGGTTTATGAGAGTGTTTGGAAGAAGAGGAGGTGTATAATCTCAAAAATAAAATTTTAAAGTTGAATATAAATGGAAAATATTGATATGAACCGCTTGTCTTTCTCTTCAATCTCATCGTCATCCATCCCTCCTCTAAGCTAATGGAACTCTTTTTTAAAGAAAGAGTCTCTCTATTACATAGCCCTGGCTGTCATGGAACTAGCTATGTAGAGCAGGCTGGCTTTGAACTCAGAGATCCACCTGCCACTGCCTCCCAAGCGCTGGGTTAAAAGGTGCGCCACCGCCTGGCGGAAATGCACATTTTGTTGCCTTTCCAAACCCTCACCTTTTGGTGGTACTTGGCACGTGAAAGTCAAGTGCTTCCTTATACTTTCAAAAGCACTTATCCGCTAGTAAAGAAACTGGGTCCTAGGGCCGCTATTTATTTTGTTTATCTGCTCCCCATACCCCACAGTACTCTCTCGACAGCAATAAATAACGACCACGGGGTGACAACTGGTGAGCCATTATGACTTTCCGTTAAACCAGCACTACAGTCCCAGCAGACCTATAAGGAAAGGAGTCTAGGGATATTGGATAGAGAGAACGCGGCGGGATGCGGTGGCTCCAGGTCCACTGAGGTTTGCACGCCTGCGGTCTCCACATCTGGAACCTACCAACTGAGGTCTACACATCTGGAGCCTACACACCTGGGGTCCACACATGTGGGATCCCCTCACATGGGACTCGTAATAGCAAGTGGGCTTAACAAGAAAGCACAAGAAGCACAGGACACGACAAACTTTGCTGGGCAGCGCTTCCAGCCCAGCTTTGAGAGTTCATTAGGGAGCCGCAACAAGTGAGTGCGCATGCCCAGTCGGCAGGGAAACGGAGACTGGGAGGAGCTAGAGCGGTCGGGAAGCTGCTGGCTCCCCCGCTGTCCCCGCGTAGGCCTGCGCTGCCGCGCGCCTTCCCGGCTCCCGCCCGCCCCCGGGCGTCCCCGGCCCGCTCACCAGTCAAGCCCCACTGCTGTAAGTCCTGTTCCTGCACCCGCGTCCGCACCGGCTCCGGCCCTTCCTCGGCCGGCAGCGCCTGCAGGAAGCGCGGCAAGCCGCCCGCCATCCCGAGAGGCCCCGCGCCTTAGCTCCCGCGCGCGCGGAGTACAGCGCGCCGCCGCCAGAGGGCGCAGCTCGCGCGCCTCCCACGCTTCCTTAGCACGCAGGTGCGGAAGACTCTGGTCTAGCGGCTGCCTTTGCTAAAAGCTCTGACTCCTAACTTGGGTTGCTTGGGTAGCTAACAGCAGGCTCAAAACTTAGCAAACCGCCCCCCCCCCCTTAATTTCTTATCTGTCTCCTTTAAACTTTGGGTCAGATTCCTGAGCAGCTTTCCATGTTTTCAGTTAAGATGCACATGCCTAAAAACTGGTCCTACAAGGTCGATATGTCCTATATTATCTAACCTTTTTCCTCATGTGAAAACACCAAAATAAGATTAGCTTTATCTCTTAAAATGTGTTAGTGACAAGATACATTCAAAGAAAAGACCCTGGTGGTACATTCCTGTAATCTCAGCACTGGGGAGGCTGAGGCAGGAGAATTTGTGAGTTCAGTCTAGCCTGGACTGCAGAGCAGGAAGGTGTCAATAAATAATAAAGATCAAAGCTCAGCAGAATGCTTTCCTCGAATGTACCAAGCCCTCGGGTGGGGCATGAGGGTGAGCACCTGCAATCCTAGCCCTAGGAAGGTGTCAGCAGGAGGACCAGAAGCTCACGGTCAGCCTCAGCTACACAAGTTTGAAACCAGCCTAGGATGCATTAAACCTTGTCTTAAAAAGAAAGGGCAAGAGAGCTTCCCCCCACCCCCTCAAGATTCCAAGAGTAGCCATTCAAACAGAACATCTATGTGTGATACAAAAAAAACTAATGGCCACGTTGTCCTATGAAGGACCAAGGCTGTCCCCACTATGCAGAAGTAGCCCTCTAATGACTAAGGGACTTTACCCATCCCGTTATACAGACTTTTCCAGGAACACACAGAACCAGACCTGAGGTACTTATCAACCAGATCAAGAGGGGAGGTGTCAGATACACCAAGGTCACAGCACCCCTCTGTGATCAAGTCACCACTAGTATTACATGGATTATGTCGGGGTTAAAGATTAACTCAAAACAAAAAAAGAAAAACAGTTCTCAGTGGGTACTTGAAGTTTCTTGTTTATAATATGAACTACTAGTGGGCTCTTATAAGAACATAGTATATTATCTGTTCCTTACCAGTGGAACTGAACACACTTGCCCCGTTTTCCAATAGAGCTTTATTGGATACATTCCTTTTCTCACTAGTTGTTTTTCCATTTGATTTTTCGGGGAAGGGGCAAATGGCTGGACCTGGTTTGTTGAGAGCCCCACCCCCACCCCCACCCCACCCCCAAATCAAAACTCTGGCAGCACTTCTGGCCATACTCTTGAATCCCCAAATCACCAGAAATGCTCACCAAGGCTTGGCTTTGAGAGTCAGTTGTTATTTAACAGACAGACACTGCCATCCTGTGCCAGATTTCCCCTGTACTGGGGAGATAGAATCCAGTTAACAATCCAGGCAGACGATGCTAAAGCTGTAGCCTGAGGCACTCCTGTTCTCCCGAAGTGCTCTACACACACACACACACACACACACACACACACACACACACACAAAACTGCATTCTTGTGTTCACTTAAGTACAGAAAACAGTTTCAGGAACCGTCTGTATGAGGCGAAGTTTGAGACTTTTTTTTTTTTTTTGAGAACATGGATGAGAGAAGTGTATCGATTTAAGCTATTTTGGCCTTAAGCATGATTTAATTAGTCATTTGATGTCGCTCCCTGAGGTGGCTCAGAGAGTAAAAATGCTTGCTGCACATGCCTGAAGGCCTAAGTTACATCCCTGGAACCACGTGGTGGGAGGAGAGAATTGACTCTCACGGGGTTATCACACACACTCGATCTTGCTTTCTTCCCCCCCCCCCTCTAGTAATAAAATTAAAATTGGAAAGAAAGTGATTGATGCTGACCAAAGCGTGGCGAAGTGAGACTGGACTGACCCTATAGGCCAGCTTGTCTGCGGCAAGTCCTCTTCAACCCCCTGAGAGGAAGGTGTGACTTTCAAGGGTTTCTCTGGAGTGATTTTGCACCTGGTCTCTCTGTCTCTCAATGCCACTTATTCAAAAGCATTCCTATTGTTTTCTAACTTAAAGTAATCCAGAGATAAGAGTGTAGCTTTAAAGGAAGCAGACTGCTGATACATTGAATCTGGCACTTAAAACACAGCTAAGAAAAAAAAAAAAGTAGCTGGGAAATTCCAGGTCTGTGCATGAGGTAACGTGAAAGTTTTACTCTGGGTCTTACAGGAAATGAATCTATAGAGGGAGAGGTGGAAGCAGAGAGACAGTTCAGAGGCCATCACAAAAGCATGGACAGGAGGTGGTTTATGGTCAGTGTGATACAGGGTACCTATGAGGAGTGGATACACTGAACAGGTCAAGCCAGTAGGGGTCACCTAGAGAGAAATGGAATGGAGGCGTGCTTTTGGAATTCAGCCAGCATACATGGTAAAAAAAACGTCACATGAAGGAAAGAAGACAGGACGAGGGATTCGGAGACTGTCAGGAATCCCCATGTGTCCTGGAAGTGCATGAAGACAGAGGGACTCCCCATTCATTACTGGTGGGGACACAAATCAGCACAATCATGAAAATGGAGAGTTTCTCATACATCTAGGACTAGAACAGTAATATGACGGAGCAGTTCCCCTGCTTCTAAAGAAGCGATCATCTATTTCAGAGCGCTGTCTGCACCTCCATGCTTACTGCAGCTGATTTTCTAACAACAGCCAAAAGGTAGAGTTGGGGGACACCATGCAGGAGGGACGGCAGTGGGCCAGTGGAAAGGCACAGCCCCGGGGGCTTCATCTCTAGCTTGCTTCTAGCTGCAGTCTGCCATTGCTGTCTTTCTCATATATCTAAGGTGGTGGGAGTGGGTCTGGGAAGACCCTCACTGCCTATAGTCTGGTGTGGTTGCCGCTTGGGAGACAGCCCACTCTATTGGGCAACTTTCCTACAGATCGGTATGAAGATGAACTTTCATAAAATAATATTGTTTAGATGAAACTAATGATTTTAGAGAATTCTTGATTTAATTTAAATAGTTTTAGGAAGCTAGAGTAGTTGATAGAAAGTTTAAGGAGAAGCGGTTTAAGTCTGGGCGTGGCGGCGCACGCCTTTAATCCCAGCACTCAGGAGGCAGAGGCAGGCGGATTTCTGAGTTCGAGGCCAGCCTGGTCTACAAAGTGAGTTCCAGGACAGCCAGGGCTATACAGAGGAACCCTGTCTCGAAAAAACAAAACAAAACAAAACAAAAAAAAACAAACAAACAAACAAAAAGAAGCGGTTTATGTGGTTTTCCCAGAAAGATACAATAAAGTTAGAATTAAGAGTAGAGTGTGCCCCCTCCCTTGTAGAGAAGTAAGGGCTGCATAGGTGAGAAAGGGAGCACGGGGAGCGTTTATGCATTGCAAGCACGGAATTGTACTAGGAAAGGAAACACAGGCTTGCCACAGCTAATGATCAAAGAAAACAGTCATTCCCAAGTTGGTTCTGAGTTCCTGGAGCTTATGATCTAGGGATGTGGCCACAGGTTTTGGTGTGCACCATGTAAAGATGGGGTTATGAACAAAGAATAAATCATTCTATAATGACTATAAGAATAGAGAATATATTGTTAGTCATTTTAGCTGAACAAGTCTTTAAAACTAAGACATAAGATAGAGGATGAGCTGTTTCTTATTAAATACAAACTGTCGTCAGCTAAACATAGGGAAAAAACTTGCTACTCTAGACTAGCTTGCTTAAACTTTGTTAATCAATGACAAAAGAAGTATTGCTTTGGGCTTATGATGAACTTATAGAGAGAAAGATAGATGGGAGATGTTTAATTATGAGTTTCAAAAGAACGCATTAATAATCCTGTTGTAAGTTCCTTTTGTGTAATGATTTTAAGCTGTTCTTGAAGGCTATGTTCTTATGGTGATTGTTTTAGAGTGTAACTTATAGCTATGAGGTAATCTTTTTTCTTGCATGGAATATTTTTGTTTTAGATGGTGTAAAAAGTCTAAGAGAAAAAAAAAAGTTGTTGAAGCCTGCTTGTTGAAGCTTGCCCCATCCACCAAATGCATGTTATATGTATGAAATGCTTGTTATATATATGTATGTAAAATGGTTGGAGCTTTGCTCCATCTGCCCAATGTGTGAGTATATGTGTGTGTGTGTGTGTGTGTTTGTGTGTGTGTGTGTGTGTGTGTATAATGAAGTTGTTAGACCTTGTTAAAGCTTGCTTTATCCACTGAGTTTGTGTGTGTGTGTGTGTGTGTGTGTGTGTGTGTGTGTGTGTGTGTGGTGTGGCATACATACATACATATTGTAATACATGTGCCTACATATATAGCATGCAAATATAGATATGTGTGCACATATACATATATGTGTCTTGCTGTGTAACCTAAGCTGGCTTTGAACTCATGATCTCACTTCTCAGCTTTCTGAGTGCCAGGATTAAGGGCATGTGCCACCACACACATGATGGACTATCATTCAGTCATTAAGAAATGAAATGCTGTCCTTTACAACATGAATGAGCCCATAAGGCTCATATTAAATACAATAAATCCAGCACAGAAAGACAAATACTGAACATTCTCAGTTAAATCGGACATCAATAATCTTGGTATCATAGATACAGAGGATAGAACAGTGGATACTAGAATGTCTTAATTACTTTTCTGTTGCTGTGATAAAACACTAAGACCAAGGCAGCATACAGAAGGAAGGCTTTATTTGAGATTCTGGTTCCAGAGGGATAACAATCAAATGGCACTCAGGGCTTAAACTGAAAGCACAGAGTGAGCCATCAAACTGGAAATGTGAGTCTTTAAGTTCTCAAAGTGTTCTCCAATGACATGCTTCCTGCAGCAAGGCCACTTCTTCTAAACCTCCCCAAACAGCGCTGCCAGTTGGGAGCCTGTAGGGTATATCCCATTTCAAGGGGCAGGTAGAGAAGTGATGGAGAAAGGATGGAGGTGAGGCAGTTAGAGGAACGCGGTATAGATGCATAGAAAGAACAATCTTTAATGTTCTTTGCACAGTAAGGTGCCAGTGCTTGCCAAAAATTAATTGAAGATTTCAAATGAACCAGTAGGAATAATTCTGAATGTTTCCAACAGAAAGAGTAGATATTTGATGTGCCAGAAATGCAAGTTTCTACCATTAGACACTGTACGCACTACTGAAATGTCTCAACATATTGGTTATGTGTGCATTATGGTTACTAAACAGTGCCTGCCCCAGAGTAGGTACCCAAATGTTTGAATCACGTGCCTGGAAGCAATTTCACATTTAAGAACTGTGTTTGTTAAAACTTTGACACAGAGGGAAGATATTCCTCGGGCGGGCAAATCACGGCACAAAAAGCTTAAGAAACACAATGATGATTCTCACAAGTCATCCTTTTTTTTTTTTTTTTTTTTTTTTTTTTTTTTTTTTTTTTTTTTTTTTTTTTTTTAGATATTTTCTTTATTTACATTTCAAATGCTATCCTGAAAGTTCCCTATACCCTCCCCCAGCCCTGCTCCCCTATCTGCCCACTCCCACTACTTGGCCCTGGCATTCCCCTGTACTGGGCATATAAAGTTTGTAAGACCAAGGGGCCTCTCTTCCCAATGATGGCCGACATTTTCTGCTACATATACATCTAGAGACACGAGCTCTGGGGGTACTGGTTAGTTCATATTATTGTTCCACCTAAAGGGTTGTAGACCCCTTCCGCTCCTTGGGTAATTTCTCTAGCTCCTCCATTGGGGGCCCTGTGTTCCATCCTATAGATGACTATGAGCATCCCCTTCTGTATTTGCCAGGCGCTGGCATAGCCTCACTCGAGATAGCTATATCACGGTCCTTTCAGCAAAATCTTGCTGGCATATGCAATAGTGTCTGGGTTTGGTGGCTGATTATGGGATGGATCCCCAGGTGGGGTAGTCTCTGAATGGTCCATTCTTTCGTCTTCGCTCCAAACTTTGTCCTGTAACTCCTTTCATGGGTGTTTTGTTCGCTATTCTAAGAAGGAATGAAGTATCCACACTTTGGTCTTCATTCTTCTTGATTTTGTGTTTTGCAAATTGTATCTTGGGTATTCTAAGGTTCTGGGCTAATATCCACTTATCAGTGAGTGCATATCAAGTGACTTCTTTTGTGATTGGGTTACCTCACTAAGGATGATATCCTCCAGATACATCCATTTGCCCAAGAATTTCATAAATTCATTGTTTTTAATAGCTGAGCAGTACTCCATTGTGTAAATGTACCACATTTTCTGTATCCATTCCTCTGTTGAGGGGCATCTGGGTTCTTTCCAGCTTCTGACTAAATGGGACTTCATGAAATTGCAAAGCTTCTGTAAGGCAAAAGACACTGTCAATAAGACAAAAAGGCCACCAACAGATTGGGAAAGGATTTTTACCAATCCTAAATCTGATAGGGGACTAATATTCAATATATACAAAGAGCTCAAGAAGCTGGACTCCAGAAATTCAAATAACCCCATTAAAAAATGGAGTACAGAGCTAAACAAAGAATTCTCAATTGAGGAATACCGAATGGCTGAGAAGCACCTGAAAAAATGTTCAACATCCTTAATCATCATGGAAATGCAAATCAAAACAACCTTAAGATGCCACCTCATTCCAGTCAGAATAGCTAAGATCAAAAGCTCAGATGACAGCAGATGCTGGCGAGGATGTGGAGAAAGAGAAACACTCCTCCATTGCTGGTGGGATTGCAAGCTGGTACAACCACTATGGAAATCAGTCTGGAGGTTCCTCAGAAAATTGGACATAGTACTACCAGAAGATCCAGCAATACCTCTCCTGGGCATATACCCAGAAGATGTTCCAACTGGTAATAAGAACAGGTGCTCACAAATCATCCTTAACTGGCAGATAAAGTCGAGTCCTAAACTGGGTTATACAATCATTCATTTTAATTCTTCCTGTTATTCATCCACAAGCATCTGGCAACAGCAACTCAGTGAGATTAGCAGTCATTAAATTACCGCTTTGATAACCATAGCATTTTGTAGCTCCTACCAAAGCAAGCATGATTAAGCACAGGTTACCTGCAGGTTATGTTTACTCTCTGTGTCCTTGCTCTGTTGGGTAACAGTAGTTCACTGGCAGCATCTAGTGAGGCTGACACAAGGCTGTAAAGGCTGCAACCACAGAGAAAAGTTTATACAGACCTTTACTTTTGGACTGAAGAGGATGTCAGTCCCCTACAGTGAATGAAAGAGACTTCAGTTTTCCTTCTCAAAAGAGGAAAAACTACATTCTAACTTTAATGTGATTATACATTTTTGGCATCAAATAATATATATTTTGGAGGTGTTTGGTTGGTTGGTTGGCTGGGGGTTTTGTTTGTTTTTGTTTGTTTGTTTTTGTTATTATTACTTTGTTTTTTTGTTATGTTTTAGTTTTGGATTTTGGTTGTGTGTGTGTGTGTGTGTGTGTGTGTGTGTGTGTGTGTGTGTGTTTTGTTTTGCTTTTTTGGTTTTTCGAGACAGGGTTTCTCTGTGTAGCCCTGGCTGTCCTGGAACTCACTTTGTAGACCAGGCTGGCCTCAACTCAGAAATCCACCTGCCTCTGCCTCCCAAGTGCTGGGTCTCTCTACATAGTTCGGATTGTCCTGGAACTCACTCTGTAAACCATAATAAGGGCCCATGAAGGCAAAATGGTCCCCAAACACCCTTGGGCACTTTTCTCTAACCAATACCACAACCCTAAGAAATCTTCCAGCCTTCTTTTTCTTTTTCCTAATCAGCAGGAACCTCGAGATGTCCTATGCCTTTACTCCATAGAGCCTGAGTCTTAGGTTTGAAAATGAACACACCTGGTTCATATGTGCTTACGTTCCTAAGACACAACTAGAATGGGGAGCCCAGGGATACCCCCAGTTCACCCCAAACTGTCCATAAATACTGTACAATAATCTTTATAATCAGGCAGTTTCAGTAATTAGAAAAGACTTCAAAAAGCCCGTGTGACATAGTCATTTAAATGAGAAATAATGTTACCTATCATATCAGGTGAACATTTGTTTTACAAGAAACTAAAAGTGAATTTGAATATCCAAGGGTATTGTGAAGCACCCAAAGACTTTAGTTGAGAATCACAGTGTCTTGAATTTCAAGTTAAACCTCCTTGTTGAGGTTTAATGGGAATCTCATTAGCTGTGGGGAGAGTGTCCACAGAGATAGTCCTTCCCCTATTTTCATAGCCTATAGGTGTGGATGCTGAAGAACACACATACACACACACACATACACACGCACACACGCACACACACACACACACACACACACACACACACACACACGCATACACACATACGCACGTGTGCATGTACTCATTTGGTCATAGATAGCCAGATTTGGCACATTACTTATTTTCAATTGTCCACGTTCTCCTCTGTAATATGGTTGAGTATCCAAGCCCTCACTTATGTGACTTTGATGACTTAAAGTGTTTTCCAGTAGGAAGAGCCTGTGGATTTCTTCTTTGTAATGTGAATGGATGGATATGTTGAATATAGGGAGCAGAGGAATGGAGTGAATGAATGAAGTCTTGAGTCAGTGTGTGCTGTTGACGTAGGCAAAGCCATGTCAAGACCCTTAGCCTCAGACCCGTGGGAAAATGGCAGAGCCTTTCTTGGGCTAGACTTAGGGAAATGGCAAAACTTTCCCTTATGGTCCATGGATGGGTGTTCACCATGCCTGCAGAAAAGAGCTTCCTCCCTCTGGATATTTATGGCTTGACAACTGTTACCTCACAGAAACTGCTCCCACAAGATTAGCTCGATACACCTGTCTCCTCATCCAACTTCGTTCGTATCACAAGTCCCACCTCCTTGTGTGCAGCAAGCCATTGTCAACGAGCCTCATCTTTTCTTACACTTTCTGGT
The DNA here is from genome assembly GCA_902729485.2 of Mus minutoides. Classification (NCBI taxonomy): domain Eukaryota; kingdom Metazoa; phylum Chordata; class Mammalia; order Rodentia; family Muridae; genus Mus; species Mus minutoides. The sequence continues at coordinate 749,662 of LR749696.1, read as the reverse complement.
TGGTATAGATGAAAGTTAAAGAGTCACGTGTGTTCTTGTTTTCTGTGGTGGCCGTGGTTGGTGTATTGGCAGGAGTTTATTGAGTCTACAGCAAGTGGCAGGAAGACAGTGGAGCATCAGATTAGACACTTGCACCATTTAGTAGAAACCAGACGAGGCTGCCTCAGAGACTAAAAGTTAGTTGAAGCCTCTGAGCTACAAAGGGTCCCAAGCAATACACATTTTGGGAGAGTGACTTTTGCAGAGAACGTGTGTTAAACTGCTCTGTTGGTTCAGTGTTCTTTGTTTGGTTGGTTGGTTGGTCGGTTGGTTGGTTGGTTTTTGAATGGATTTTGAAGAACAGGGTTTAATTTTGGACAAGTGAACCCAGGTAATAACTGTATGGACTTTGACAGATTGTCTCTTTCAATTGACTAAAAGTGGTTACCTGAAAGACAGCTATCGTTTGGTTGTTTGGGTAGGGGGTTAGGACCATATAGATGGTCACAGATGAACTTTTGAAAAGTCAGTTGAGTAGAGACTTTTGAGGGGCACTCTCAAGTACTTAAGTATTCTTAGCACTCTCAAGTAGTTACGGACTCTTAGGTACCTGATGTTGTTGGACTATGTGTAGGTGAGTTAGGATCACAATTAGGGGGCCTTTCCCCCTCTATTGACAATTCTCCCTATACTATGTGTACTGATTTAAGTCCAGTCTTTGGAGACTCCATGACCTTCCTGGTTAATAGGACACGTGACTTACCAGAGAGGCTCCGTAGTTCCCTGGGTCTTGATTGATCCCGGAGGTCAAGAGTCAGTCTATCGGCTATCCTTTTTGAGTGACTCATCTCCATGGGGTAAGCCTGTAATCTTTAGCAGCTATTTCTATCAGTTTGTACTTTAACTTGTATGTAATATTTAAATAAAGCTCTGATTTTTAAAATCTTTGTTTGTTGTTGTTGCTCTTGGACTGTTTTCTCAAGTGGCCAAAAAGCCTAACACATTTAGCAAAAACACAATAAATTATCTTTACTGAGTATATATTTTTATATCTTTAAGTCAGTTTTTATAAATGTTACCATGAATAGAGCAATATAACCTTAGGAACTTTAATATCCTTTAATCATTAACCATATTTTATCTTTAAGTTTCATCCTCTATAAATCTTGTATAACTTGGATTTCCTGTGAATTGGCTTTATTCTTTTGGGGGAGCTGTTTTTATTTTTAATATTTAAGACAAAAATCCTATATAAAATGTATATTTACTTAAAATATTTGCCCTTTTCATCACAAGTATAATCTTCTATAATACTCTTAAATATCTCTCTTCCCTACTTACTGTTCCTAATTTTATTTTTTGTAAAAGGAGGTTGATTCTAAATTACATACATGGCACAATGTAGCAAATTAAGAATATCTGTACATCTATAAGATGCTCTATCTGATTTAAAGAAGTAACTCATAAAAAGTGGGAGGGGGCTGGAGATCTGGCTCAGTGATTAAGAGCACTGACTATTCTTCCAGAGGTAGTGAGTTCAATCCCCAGCACCCACATGGTGGCTCATAACCATCTATAGTGTGATCAGATAGCATGCAGGTATACATGCAGATAGAGCACTCATATACTTAAAATAAATAAAATGTTTTCTAAAAATGTAAGGGGCCACGTGGGGGGTGATGATGAATCTGGTGATGAAGAATCAGAGGTGTACCTGGTGCCCCACATGTTCACTGCAAGGATTAGGAGGGTACATGTCTTAAGTGTCTAAAACTGCAATTATGGGGTAACATTTAAAGATCTTTGTCATCTCATAAGTGCTGAGACTCTGTCAGTTATGTTCTGAGTGGTCTGAAGAATGATTTATGATAGTCATTTTGGTTTTGATATGATAATAGATAGATTGATATGTGATAGATGTTTTGGTTTTGAATAAGTTTCTCAAGTATATAGCTGATGTAGCTACTGTTCTATTGCTGGGAAGAGACACCATGACCAAGGCAACTTATAAAAGAAAGCATTTAATTGGGGGTTTACCACTTCAGAGGAGCACGGCAGCAGGCAGGTAGGCATGGCACTAGAGCAGTAGCAGAGACCTTACATCTGATCCACAAGCATAAAGCAGAATGTGTGTGTGTGTGTGTGTGTGTGTGTGTGTGTGTGTGNTGAATATTTTGAGAATCAAATAATACATAAAAATGTGTTCAACTTTTATATTCATATCCTTTCATACCCTAAAAATATCATTAATGAATATTTAATGCAACCCATAACTGAGGATATTATATCTAATGTTGAATACTAAATTGTTTCAAAACATACAAAATATTCTTTGTGAGCTAAGCATAGTAAAAGCATAAAATATAAAAAATGAATCATTAAGAGATATATTCAAAAGCCCTTATATGATACCACCTGACATAGTGAGAGAGTATTTAACACGCATTATACATCTGTGTACATTGTCTAACAATCAGTTTACTTAAAAAAGATTATTAGTGTTTCTAGGAGAGAAATTATTTTATCAGTAAGTATATTTTTTAAATTTCAAAATAGCAAAAACTCTTTGAAGTTAAATATTAAGAAAACGCGGGCTGGAGAGATGGCTCAGCGGTTAAAAGCACTGACTGCTCTTCTGAAGGTCCTGAGTTCAAACCCAGCAACCACATGGTGGCTCACAACCATGCATAATGAGATCTGACGCCCTCTTCTGGTATGTCTGAAGACAGATACAGTATACTTAGATATATAATAATAAGTAAATCTTAAAAAAAAAAAAAAAGAAAATGCTACCTTTAAGCTGTGAAAAAATTATCAATATTTCCATAGTTTGTAGAACATGATTTTAATATTTTCAGTTCTTGATATTCAACAAACAGAATAGTTATTTTAAGATATACTTCATTGTTATGTCTCCCTTTTCATTTCTGATTTTATTAATTTGGATACTGTCTCTGTGCCCTCTGGTTAGTCTGGCTAAGAGTTTATCTATCTTGTTGATTTTCTCAAAAAGTCAGCTCCTGTTTTTGTTGATTCTTTTCATAGTTCTTTTTGTTTCTAATTGGTTTGATTATTTCCTGCTGTCTACTCCTCTTGAATGTATTTGCTTTTTTTTTGTTCTAGAGCTTTGAGGTGTGCTGTCAAGCTGCTAGTGTAAGCTCTCGTCAGTTTCTTTTTGGAGGCACTTAGAGCTATGAGTTTTATTCCTACCACTGCTTTCATTGTGTCCCATAAGTTTTGATATGATGTGTCTTCATTTTCATTTCATTCTAAAAGACCTTTAATTTCTTCCTTTATTTCTTCTTCTATCATTGAGTAGAGCGTTGTTCAGCTTCCAGGTGTATGTGTGCTTTCCATTGTTTTTGTTGGTATTTAAAACCAGCCTTAGAGTTTGAGGCCAGCCTGGTCTACAAAGTGAGTTCCAGGACAGCCAGAGCTTCACAGAGAAACCCTGTCTTGAAAAACCAAAATAAATAAATAAATAAATAAATAAATAAATAAATAAATAAAACCAGCCTTAGTCTGTGGTGATCTGACAGAGGCAAGGGATTATTTCAGTCTTCTTTTATCTGTTGAGGCCTGTTTTGTGATCAATTATATGGTCAATTTAGAGAAGGTACCATGAGGTGCATAGAAAGGTATATTCTTTTGCTTTAGGATGAAATTTTCTACAAATATCTGTTAGATCCATTTAGTTCATAACTTTTGTTAGTTTCACTGTGACTCTGTTTAGTTTCTGTTTCCATGATCTGACCATTGCTGAGAGTGGAGTGTTGAAGTCTCCAACTATCATTGTGTGGGGTGTGATGTGTACTTTGAGCTTTAGTAAAGTTCCTTTTATGAATGTAGGTGCCCTTGTATCTGGAGCATTTATGTTCAGAATTGAGAGTTCATCTTGGTAGATTTTTCCTTTGACCAGTATAAAGTGTCCTTCCTTATCTTTCTTTGATAACTTTTGGTTGAGAGTTGATTTTATTCTATATTAGAATGGCTACTCCAGCTTGTTTCTTGGGACTATTTTCTTGAAAAAAATTTTTCCAACCGTTTACTCTGAGGTAGTGTCTGCCCTTGTCACTGAGGCATTTATGTTTCCTATATGCAGCAACATGCTGGAGCCTGTTTATGTATCCAGTCTGTTAGACTATGTCTTTTGGGGGGAATTGAGTCCATTGACTGTTACAAACTTTCCTATTGTAGCAAATAAGTTTCCCAATGGTAAGTCTGGGTCATATCACAATCAGTTTACAGGTGGAGCAGCTGGCTTCCTCGGCTATCTTTCAGTCAAGACTCAGACCAACTTACAAGAAGTGGCCTCCTAAGGGGGATAGTTATTGATTGTAGGTAAGCAAAATGCAGACTTAGCAAAAAGAATTAGGAAATAAGAAAGCATTATGGGAGCTAGGGAGATGACTCAGAAGTCAAGAACACAGAAAACCTGGGTTCAGGTGGCTGGCAACCAAATGGCAGCTCAGAACCATCTGTAACTCCAGCTCCGGGAGATCAGGCACAGTCTCCTGGCCTCCAGAGGCACATGCTGTTAAGACACACATACAGCCAAAAGACGTATACTGCTAAGATAAAAGTCAATCTTTTTAAAGATTACAATGTGATAATGCTCTCACTGTGACTGTTAAAGATATTGTGGACACAACTACTATGGTTAATCTTCATTGTCAGCTTGGCAGACTTTAGAATCACCTAGGAGACTGGTGGGTGCAACTTTGGGAATGTCTGTGAGAGCATTTCCAGAGAGTGTAGTGGGTTCCCACTCTTTCTGTTTGCTATGTTTCCATTCATGTAGACAATGTACCCGGCAGGAGTCTTTCTGAGACAGCAAAAATGATTCTCCAAGTCCATGAGTTATTTCTTAAATTCATTTTAAAGTGGTTGAAATAAACGAAGTGATAGCTTAGTTAAAAAGCAGGCTCAACTAACATAGGAACAGGTAACAGCTGGTGTTATGCAAAAAAAAAAAAAAAAAAGAACAACAGAGAAGTGAGGGAATGGGAGAAGGGCTTGTTGCAAAATCCCTCAGGAGAGCTGTGTGTGGTGGTGAGCCCTGGCTGGAGCCAGCCCGCTGGGGTTGCATGGCTGGCCTCCCTGCCTTGCACCGAGTTTTCCAACTGCACGCTGGAGGTGATCATAGTAATTTCCTTTATGTTATTTGAACCATATACAGTAAACCTTCATGTTGACCATTGGTCTGGAAGGGAGATACTGAACCCTGAACCATCAGAGCCAAGGATCTGCGTTGGTCGCAACCAAACTGTTGGTCGCAAGCAAACCATGTTGAGCAAAGTCAGTACTCGGAATGGTGTTAAGCTTCAGACACTGGTCTACAAAGTGAGTTCCAGGACAGCCAGGGCTATACAGAGAAACCCTGTCTCGAAAAACCAAAAAAAAAAAAAAAAAAGCTTCAGACACAATTCATGCCCTCTGCAAATGGACCTTTGCATACTGCCGCAATACATGAATGCTATAGCCATCATACTGACAGATTTACCCAATTATACATTTGAAAATTTTAAGTTACATTTCACTGCCCCCCACCCCGCTCTCCCCACCCCGCACCCCCACTTCGTCAGCTGAGCACACAATATCAAATTCCTACTGTAGTAGTGGCTTCAAAGATCTGCTCTCTGAATTGTGTAGAGGAGGAGCCAGGGCAGAGCACCTGCTTGAAGGGACTCTGGAGAGTGAACTTTCTTCTTGACGTGTGAGTTGGGGTTGCTTCTGAAGGGCTGAGTTTAGCCGGCCCTTATCAATTTGAAACAAAAACAGGAAGTTGAAAGTGAACAAACACTGAAAGAAAAGTGGTAAGGGATGAGCCTGGAGGGTCGCTCTCCCTATGCGGGTGCTGCCGAGAAGCCGTAGATTAAAACATATATAATATTGTTTTTTTTCCCCAAGCATTTTGAGCTGTTTCCCTTGCGTTTACGGAAGAAGGGTGCACGCCCCTGGGTGGGCGGGATAGGAGGTGGGACGGTACAGCCCCTCCCCATTGGCCACTGCCGTGTTTATCTGAGGCGCTGCTGCTCGGCCCTGAGTTGTAGCCCCAGCTTAGCTCCGAACTAGTGGAGCAGCGCCCTGAGTCGGTACCTCCCCGCGCCACGGTCCCCACACACCCCTTGTTACATTTGTTTGTGTGTCTGAGCCCAGATCTTTCTTGTGGCCACTCTGGAACTCTGTGTGTTCACTCTCTCATCATTCTTTCTTTAGGACAAGTGACACTGACCCAACCAGCGAAGCACTCTGGTGACCATGGCCAAGAAAAGGATTGCTATAATTGGAGCAGGAGCGAGCGGGCTCACCTGCATCAAGTGCTGCCTGGAAGAGGGCTTGGAACCTGTCTGCTTTGAAAGGTCTGGTGACATCGGAGGACTGTGGAGATTCCAGGTAAATCTCCTGAGCCCCTAAGACTTGAAGGACTCGCAACACCCTACCTACTACCGTATGGGCTGCCAAGGTGGTGACCTGAATTCCACCTTGGCAGCGGTCAGATTTAAGGTCCGCTCCCCTTTGTAGGCTGGCTGCAAAGTGAAATACAAATGCCACTTATTTCCCGTTTCTGTTGCGAAGAAAACGGACACAGACCAGGGGTTTTGTTTGCTTGTGTGTTTCTGAACTTCGCTGCTATTCAAAACAGGAAACAATCCGCGAAGTGGCGGAATAGCAAACATTAGGAGTTCCCTATATGTCCCCGGTTCCTGAAATATAGATTGAACCAAGTGTCTGTTTGCCACGCCTTCAATCTTTTTTTTTTTTTCTATTATAAGCAATTCCTGGAGTGGGGCTGGAAAGATGATGCGGCAGGTAGACCACTTGCTCTTTCAGAGGACCTGAGTTCAGTTTCCAGCACCCACAGGACGGCTCACTAGCACTGTGAGCCCAGCTCCAGCCACCCCCCGCCCCCACACACACACCCGCTTCTGACCTCAGACACCAGGTGTAAACAGAGCACATAAACATGCATGCAGGAAAAACACTTACACATAGAAATTAAAAATAAATACATCTTCTTTTAAAATCCTGGGGCTGGGGAGATGGCTTTTCTAGAAAATACTAAGTATTTGCTGCAGGAGCAGGAAGCTCTGAGTTCCCTCCTTAGCACTCACAGGGAGAAAGGGAGGGAGAGATGGAGGGAGGAGGAAAAAAGGGAAGGGAAGGGAAGGGAAGGGAAGGGAAGGGAAGGGAAGGGAAGGGAAGGGAAGGGAAGGGAAGGGAAGGGAAGGGAAGGGAAGNCACACACATGCACACAAATTTCATTCTCACTTGAGGTAACCCTGACAATCCTAGTCTTTGAACAGAATATAAAAATAAGATTGCCCAGTTTGCTTTAAACTTTTCCTTCCCTGGAGAAGAGAAGGTCAAATTCCTCGGCCTTTGCTCCCGTCTCTAGCTCTCTCCTTCAGTACACTAGATTTCACTTGAACCCTACCCATATACAGCTGGGCAAGGTGCTATTAAGAGTTTAAAATACTAGCTGGGAATGGTGCTGGATACCTTTAATCCCAGCACTGGGGCAGCAAAGGCAGGCAGATCCCTGTGGAGATGGGTTCAAGGTCAGCCATTACTATGTAGAGACCCTGCCCCAAACAAGCAAACCGCTGTCTGCTGCAGTGACTGTTGTGCTCATTAAGTGAATGTCAGCCACCTTCACTGACTTTCAAGCTGGCTCGGGCTGGGCTTGCTTCTTGAACGCATTTTCAGAGTAGTGTTGAAGTTTCATGAGTGTGTTTCATTTTTCATTAAATTTAGCAGTGCCAGCCACATCCTTAGTTAGCAGAGGTGCAGCCCTGCCTGTACTGTGGCTCTGGACAGAGGAGACATCCACTCTGTTAGCCATTACTCCTCATGCAGATGGGGCAGGGATCCTCTAAGGAGACCCCCATTCCTTTATCACAGCCTTGGGCTGAAAAGCTTGTTAATTAGGTTTGTTTGTTTGTTTGTTTGTTTTGTTTAGTAATCAATAGAAAAGTCTGCTTTTAAAATCCAGTAAGATTTCAAAAGGATTCCAGCAAGGGTAGGGGTTGAGAACACTATTTTAGTTCAAAGCCTGTGTCTGTCACCTTGAAGGAGTGTGATTTTGGGAACACTTACTTCTCTGTGTCTGCTGTTTCTTCACGAAAGAATTTACACAGTGCCTACTTCATAAAGTTCTGGTGAGCCGGAAGTGGCCGGTCACTTTTGACAATGCTGGGTGAGCGGTGAGGCACGCCATATATTACTCAATGGCATAGATTGGGACATGCACACTTGGTACCTCTGCTAAGCGTCAGAGCCAGGTTTAGTAATCCCCAAACAAGCATGGAATCAACAGATGGAGGGCGGAGGCTGGAGAGTATCCAACATCATGCCAGAAAGTCAGCTTTGTGATTTTTCTTGCTAACGTGTCTTGAAATGATTGATGTCTAAAGAGCTAATGACCTTTATTTATTTTCTGATTGTCCCCTTGGCAGAATTGTGACAACCTTGTCAGTAAATCAGTAAGCCATGTTTTGTCAAAATGCCCTGGCTTCTGTTAGAACAGCTACATCTGCATGGCTCAACATTATAAAACAGAGTCACTCATGATGCCTGGCATATATGAGCTGGCATGTATGATGCCTGGCATGTATTAAATCAGTTTCTGAACCAGGTGTAATAGCCCACATCCCTTATCCCAGCACTTGAGTGGTAGAGGCAGATGAATTTCTGTGAATTTTAAACAAAAAAACAAACAAACAGACTTTAAAATACTAGCTGGGCACAATGGCTCATGCCTTTGATCTTAGCACTCAGGAAGCAGAGATAGAGAGATGTCTGTGAGTCTGCAGCCAGCCTGGTATACACAGGGAGTACCAGGTAGAGATACATATATGACCATGTCTCAAACATACATACATATATACACATATACATACATACATACATGCAACATACATACATACATACATGCATACACATGTCCCTGAAGAACATACTGTCCTGCTGCCTGCTTAGGATGCTCCTGAAGCCACAAACCATCATTCTCACATTGTCTGTCACATAGCTTTGGAAGCTGAAGTACTATTTCACATACTCAGTAATTTCCTGAGAATTCGTCTACTGAAATTATTTCTGTCACCCCCTTGCTTATTATTTGGAGTCTTGCTGTCATTCTCTGGATGCTATTAAGTTAATTGATCAAGTTAATTGATCAATCAATTGTAGATATCTTATATAGGCTTGATCCCAGCACTTTGGGGTTCTACCCTGGGCACCAGTTAAGAATGCTGGAGTTCCCTTTTTAGCGATGAATCCCTGAGATTCAGGTGTTTTCCTTCCTTGTCATCTGCCACTGATACTTTCCCCCTCTTCCTTGTTTCTCCTGTCACATGAGCACCCTCCCGTATGCCACCGTTCGGATTCTCCTACCGCTGCTCTTCTGTCTCGCCTTCACGAGTATTGCTTCCTTCATGTTATAGATTAACACTTTCTGATACTAATTTTTATGTTTTCTTCAGGCATGGTGGCTCACCTCTGCAACCCCAGCTCTTGGGACCTTGCCTCACTCCCCTATTGTTAGCATCTTACACTAGTGTGACACACTTACCATGGTCAGTGAGATAGTACCCATAAGCCCATGCTTTGTTTAGATTTTCTTAGTTCTTCTGTTGCCTTTTTTGTTGTTGTTGTTGTTTAATGTCCCGGGATCCCCCTAAGACTTGGTAGTTGTATCGCTCTGGGCTCCTCTTGGCTTGGATGATTTCGTAGATTTTCTTGCTTTGTTGCTTTTATTCCCTGGGTTTTGTTATCCTTGGTAGGTTAGAGGAGGACTTGTTGGGTATTTTGTAGAGTAGCCTCCTTTGAATTTGTCTGGTGCTTTTCTCGTGGCTAGCCTGAAGAAGATCCTGGGGGTGAATTCCCGTTTTTGCTGTATTGTGTCAAGGGTAACCCTTCTTGCTATGATTAGTCCTGTTTGTGTTACGACTTTCAGTGGAGTCGGGTGGTGTAAAGTTCATCTTTGTTTCTGCCTTTGGAAGAAAGTTACTATGACCAGCCACACCTAAAGGACTTTTAGCCATTTCCAGAAGTCTCTAGAACCCCATTGCTGGGGTGCTGCCAGGGCAAGTCAGGAGGAGCAGGATCTTTACACAGTATCTACTCTTCCAATCCATGAAGACAACAGCTCTCATTTATGTCTATCTTTGATTTCTTTATCTGTGTTTTATAGTTTAGTCATATTGTTCTAGACTTTTTTAAAAAAAAATTTATTTATTTATGTATGTGAGTATACTGTCACAGTCTTTAGATACACCAGAAGAGGGCATCAGATCCCATTATAGGTGGTTGTGTGCCACCATGTGGTTGCTGAGAATTGAACTCAGGACCTCTGGAAGGGAACTCAGTGCTCTTAACTGCTGAGCCATCTCTCCAGCCCCTAGACAACTTTTAATATCTAAGCATTTAAGACCAGGATGGACTTGCAAATGGTGTATTTTTAAAATCAAAATTTACAATGGTTCATTTCTGACATACAGGTAGGTAACTGTCTTGTTTATTTTTTGAGGGTCTTGCTCTGTAGTTCAGGACGGCCTTGAATTTATTATGTAGTTCATGCTGACGTTGAACATCAGCAGTCTTCAGGTCAGCTTCTAAGCACTGAGCTTATAAACATCAAGCCTGGCTCTGTGTGTGTGTGTGTGTGTGTGTGTGTGTGTGTGTGTGTGTGTACAAGTGTGCACATGTACACCTCGTATGTATGCAACCTTAAGTGTTGCTCCTCAGGCATGGTTCATTTTTTATGAGCTAAGAATGAGGCTACCTGGCAGCGAGCCCTGGGGCTCAGCAGTCTGCACCTCTGTGGTGTTGCAGTTGTAAGCATATGGCACCACACCAGGCTTTTGGTTTGTTTTTTTTAAGGTTTATGTATTATGTATACAGTATTATGTATACATAATGACAGAAGAGGGTACCAGATATCTTTATAGATGGTTATGAGCCACCATGTGCATGCTGGGAATTGAACTCAGAACTTTTGGAAGAGCAGCCAGTGCTCCCAACCTCTGAGTCATCTCTCCAGCCTGTCCCACCATGCATTTCTTAATGTAGGTTCTGGGAATTAAACCTAAGTCCTCCTGCTGGGCATCTCTCAGCCCTGGTGCCTTGGGTCTGCTGGCTTTTGTGTGGCCTGGCTGTATCCTGTAGCTACAGGGTTAGTGTTTTATTCCTTGGGACTTGTTTTACATAGACATTCATGTAATTGGCCACAAAATTCGTTTTTATTTCCTTTCATGACTTGTAGGGCACACAGCTAGGGCTTCTAGTACAGTGCTCTCTGAAAGTGGCCCAAAAGGACATCCTTGTGTTCCTCATCAAATCAAAGCACTCAGTCTCTTGTTGTTAAGTGTAATGTTATCTCCTTGTGTGTTTTAAATTGTTTTTATTGACCTGAGGAAGTGTCTCTCTGTACTAGTCTGCTGAGAGTTTTTCTTTCTTGTGTTTTATAAATATTTTAATGAAAATGAAAAAAAAATCTATCTTTATAAACTATTTCCCTATTCAAATTATATGTACAAATTATATGTAATTAATACAGTATACTCAAAGGAGATATATTAAACAAGGGAGAGATTATACAGTATGTAATTATATAAACATAGGTGTGTATAATGTATACTAGATGATTAGGTTGTACATTTAATTTCAGGTACATATATTACTTTTTCATTTAAAGTTATAACAGGCCTGATACTTTTAATGTTCTTACATAGATGTAACATTGTAGGGGTGTGTGTGTGTGTGTGTGTGTGTGTGTGTGTGTGTTTCACTTAGATATGTTTTTAAATGCTCATTGGCTACTTATATTTCATGTAGTTGATTCTCAAGTTGCCATAAGTACTTCTTATCTGTCACAGGAAACCCCTGAGGAAGGAAGGGCCAGTATTTACCAGTCCGTGGTCATCAACACTTCCAAGGAAATGATGTGTTTCAGTGACTTCCCCATCCCAGATCATTACCCTAACTTCATGCACAACTCCCAGGTTCTAGAGTATTTCAGGATGTATGCCAAAGAATTTGACCTTCTCAAATATATCCAATTCAAGGTAAGAGATTTTGTTTTCTTCCTGTTTGAAATTGTTCATCAGGTCAATGAATTACAAAGCTTCATTTACCTGTGTCATCTGTCAAGACTAGCTTGAAATAGATGTAGATTTATATGACACAAAGACTCTTGTCCTCTTGGTACTTGGGAAATGTTCAAGGAATGCTATTAATCAGATACATTCTGCTGAAGAAGCAGGAAGCCATCTGCTAGGGCATTTACCCCTGTCATGCTGGCTTTAATAAAAACTGCTGAGGGAGGCTGGTGGGAGTCAGACCTTTAAAATCTCCTTGTCCGTTATCGCTTAGCTCCTTGATGCTTTATGATGCGCTATTTTATGTGCTCACAGCAACCCAGTGAAGTGGTTATTGGGCAGCCAGCGGGGAAGCAGAGATGTCAGCTCTGGTGAGAGGGAAGAGCACTGCATGAGGAGCAATGCCTTGAATAGTGGTCCTCGCTCTGGCAGCTTAACTTGTGCTCTTAGGCAAGTGCCTTTCTCACCTTCAGTTTCTACAAATCCCCTTGCTTACAAACCAACATGATTAGCCCAGATTCTTTCTGGTTCCTTCTTTCTCTGAAGTTTTCTGGCATATTTCTATAATTTGGAATCATGCCCATTAAAAAATATATATATTTATGATATCTGACCAAAAAAAAAAAAAAGCCCAAACCTTCCTGACTGTTCTGCTACATCATGATCAACGTAACACTCAGTGGCAACTTTTAAGCCTGGCATTTGCAGCCCATGGATTGTCCTCTGTGTGAGAGACATTTCTTGAGTAAGCTTGGCTTGGGCTAAGCAGTAAAAATGCAGAGACAAAAAAAAAAACCCAGAGAAAATTATTTTATATACAGGATTAATAAAACTGAAGAGCCATGTGCTGAGGAGAGCTCCCCACTGCTGCTCAGAGGAGGTTACCTCCTGAGAACATGAGGTACCAGGCTCCAGGGAAGGTTGACTTTAGAGCAGATTATGTCTGGGCTGAGTGAAGGATGAATAGGAGTGTGCCAAGTGAAGAGGGAACAGAAGTGTGATCCAAGCAGAGGCCCCAGCCTGTGTATGTACTCAGGACAGGGAGAGCACTATGTGGGCAAAGATATCGGAACTAGGTGTGGTCTCTTTCAGTCCACTGAGACACAATGCCTGAGGCTTCAGAAACACGTTGGAACACGTTCTTGGTGTACTTAAGCTGTGCAGAGGAACCTATATTTATTTATTTGTATACAAAGCTAAAAATTATGCCACCTATCATCTCATCTCACAGCCTCTTTAGAGTCCCTTGTAAAATGAGCATCTATAGAAGGCAGAGGAAGACTCTATCACACACAAGGAAGGCCACTGGGATGGTATTCTAGTCCCAGTGAAGGGAGACTGTATCTTAGTCATATGTTTAAGGCCAGCCACTCCTGGTTTGCACTGGGAGAAGCAGACATGGAGGTGGGGATGTTGAGATGGAGGAGGGATGGGCCGTTAATGCATATGTCTGTCACTAATGCTTGGGAGAAGCCCCGAGCATTTTTTAACTCAGGAACTATAGAGCCTTGGGGCATAAACCAAGAGACCTAGCAATTGATATTTGTTCTAAGAGCAAAGGTCAGTGCATTAGATTGTCTCCTCATTTTTGTAGCCTGCCTCATTGACATCTGTGGAGTGTGTGAATCAAATATTCATACAGAAGCCCTATAAGTGATGGTGCCTGTGACAGCCTTCATGTAACATTCTGTAGGGAGTTGTCTCAGGGGAGACATATACTCTCTAAGCTGTGGCTACAGGTCCCTGTCACTTTTTAGACTGCAGTGTGCAGCGTGAAGAAGCAGCCTGATTTCTCTACCTCGGGCCAATGGCAGGTGGTCACTGAGTGTGAAGGGAAAAAGCAGGTAGATGTCTTCGATGGAGTCCTGGTGTGCACTGGTCATCACACAGATGCTCACCTGCCCCTGGAAAGCTTTCCTGGTGAGTAACCCATCCTGAGAGAAGACGCTGCAGCCATGGCTATGATATGACCTCTGAGGACTGGGAGGGGTGTGGTCTTAGTGACTCTTACTGTGGGGTTTAAAAATAAAGTCTTACTCTAGTTAAATACATTCCCCTGTATTTTGTGACTTGTACTACTGCCATTTTGAGAGTGGAAAGAATTACAGTTTGGAAGGCTAGAGGAAGATTAGAAGTCAGTCTGTGGTCATAAGCCACAAATGTCACCTTTGTCAAGGAATGACTACATACACAATGTTAGTCCCATAACACTGTAACAGCTGAAAGTGTCCTGTTGTCTAGTAAGGGCTTAGCTACTGTGATATTGAAGCAGGAGACACTGTTTATGGTGAGACTGGTGTACCAATCTACTGTACTGTCAAGTTATTTAAAATTATAGCATGTATACCTGTTAAATACATAATACTGGGCAGTAAGCAACTTACTGGTTATACGTTTTCAGTACTATATTTTGCATAACCCTATGTACTTGAAATTTGTGCTATACAATCGTAGACCATATTATACCAATAATAGCCTCACACACTCATGTTTACTGTTTCTTTTGACTGACCTGTGCCATCTAGATGTGTATAGTATCTGTCCAGTGATGAAATCCATCTTTAACCTGCTTCTCAGAATGATGGTATTCCTGTCTAATAGCACATGACTGTATTTAAATTCATGGTGATTGTGTTTTCCCAAGGACCATAAAGAAGGCTTGAGTCCTTGATTTGCACTAATTGGAATTAGAGATTTTTTTTTCTTCAATTGAAGAAGAAAACTATGGAAATATTGAATTTCTAAGAATGAAGCAAAAAGCTTAAAGCATTTCATTTCATATTTCTGGACTGGACTTTTCCCTTTAAAAATACATTCTACATATGCCCAACATGCATGTAGAAGGGTGGGGTTGAACAGATGAAGGAGAAGGGAGGGTTTCTGTGGCCTCAGGACTTGATCTGCAAATCAAAATGCAGATGATTTATGTCAGGGAAATCACAAAGGCAATGAGAGAAGAAAGAAGCAAGTGTTCAGAAAGGCAAGACGAGTTGCTTAATGAAGGAGAATTTGGAAATATAAGTTTAAACTTTAAATTTCACAAAAGAGAACACAACATGTGCTTTGACAAATAATATCCCTCATTCAAACCAGCCACCCCCCAATAATTAATTTTTTCTTCTCTTCTAGGAATTGAAAAGTTCAAAGGAAAGTACTTTCACAGTCGAGACTATAAGAACCCAGTGGAATTCATGGGGAAAAGGGTCATTGTAATTGGCATTGGGAATTCTGGAGGGGATCTGGCTGTAGAGATCAGCCACACAGCCAAGCAGGTTTGTATCAATGATTGGTTTACTTTGCTTCACTCTTACCAAGGAAGTAGGCCCACCAACAAATATAGAGACCACCCATGCCCCACCCAGACCAGCAGCAAACACATGGGGTTTGTTCGTTGCCCAAGTTTCAGCAAGCCTGGGTGCTGAGTGCTAAACTTGGGTCTTCTGTGACAGCAGCAGGTGTTCTTAACCACTGAGCCATCTCTCCAGCCCAGCATAATTTTGTGAAGAGAAATTTTTTTGTGTGTTTATGTAATTATTTCCTAATAAGTGTAGAACTAACTGATCGGGTAATGCAGGAAATCACCTCCATGATTAGGCACGGAGACAGTACTGAGAAGCGGTATTATAGGCCAGAGTTGCTAAGCAAAAATCATTTAACAAAACTGTAGCATTAAGGATTTTTCTTAAAGTCCTTAATTTTTGAAGCATATCTGTAGAGAAACATCATCACATTTACTAAAAAACAAGTCGCCATTTCCCTGTTGCCAATAAAGCAGTGATTCGATGAAGATACAGGACTATATTGATTAAATAATTTCCTTACATAGTCCTTTAAAATATGACTTATAACCATGTTGCTTATTGTAAGAAGGTAGAGATGAGAAACTGAAGTTAAAGCGTAAGAGGCACCAGACATTTATCGAGCGTTTCCTGTCTATCACTGTTTACAAAAACACCATTTCTCACAATAACCTTGGGATATATGTTGTTGCTGTCACAGTTGAGTAAGTGGGGAACTCCTTAATTCCACCTCTGAGCACTGACCTTACTTGTCCTAAGGTGTGCAGCTTATACACAGAACCATCTGGTCCCTAGGAACCGTGTGCTTTCATCTGTGACAGGCAGAAGCATTTGATGTATGAGCCCTTGGGTTACCACTGGGGAAAATGTATGTGTGGAGGAAAGGATCCTCCCTCTGCAGACAGGCAGCCTGCTGCTTGGGGGCCCACACCAAAAGACCTTGAAACAGTATATATTTCCTACAGCTCTAGAAACCACTACAGACCAGGAGAAGTAATGATCTTGCTGGTAATTGAACATAGCCTGTAGTCAGTTTTGAACTTGGACTTTGGCCAATGGGCAACACAGGAAGGCTGTCTCCTATAATTCCACTAGAAGCCTTTAGTCAGGGAAGTAGTTCTTATACACTGCAGGAAGGTCAGCTTTGCTGCTTTATGACCTCAAGCTGTGTGGCCTGCTCTCTCTGTACCTCTCATTCATAAGTGGGGCTGGCAGTGCCTTCCTTAAGAGCACTGTCATTAAATTAAAATGTGAAGGACCAGTCACGCGACTTACTTATAGGTCCCAAATATCAGTAGGAGTGCTGCCGACATGCTGGGAGATCGTGCACAGGCTATAGCTTTGCAGAGGTCAAGAGTTATAAATAAGTGAGATCGATAGTTATGATATTTCTAATGGGGTTATTGGTAATGAGTGGTATAATATAAACTATACGAATGCTAAACAAGGGTTTGTAATACTGCAAGAAATGTCAGCAGCGAAAATTACTGAGGATTTTGGATGAAATGATATGCAGTTACTTTCAGCTTTAAGGTTTTATAGTTGTTTTTTTCACTGCTTTACAGTTGTCTGTTCTGTGTGAGGTAGGAGTGGTACACATGGAGCAATGCATGTGTGGAGGTCAGAAGATATCCCACAGGAGCTGGGTTTCTCCTTCCACCATGTAGGTCTCAGGGATGGAACTTAGGTTGCTGGGCTTGGCTTTACGCACTGAGCCATGTCTCTACACTTCCTAATGAGTTCCATAGGTGACAAGTGCTAGGAAAAATTCAGGAGATGGAGAGAAATGGTTGCCTTGAAAGGTCAGTGGTGGAGGGAGCAGATTTGATCTGAGGTCCCCAAACGTATAGATGTAGGAGGTTCTATAACAGTAGTCCTCTACCTGTGGATCGCGACCCCCTTTGGTATCAAATGATCCTTTTACAGGGTTCATTCTAAGAACCATCAAAAAACACAGAGTACACAAGGAGGGACGCAAGGCTCCAGCTGCATATGTAGCAGAGGATGGCCTTGTGGGACATCAATGAGAGGAGAGGCCCTTGGCCTTGTGAAGGCTCCATGCCCCAGTATAGGGGAATGCTAGGACAGGGAAGTGGGAGTGGGTGGGTTAGTGAGCAGGGGGAGGGGGGATAGGATGGGGAAGTTCAGAGGGGAAATAAGGAAAGGGGATAAAATTTGAAATGTAAATAAAGAAAATATCTAATAAAGAAAAAAAACCAGAGATTTACGTTATGGTTCACAACAGTAGCAAAATCACAGTTATAAAGTAGACATGAAAATAGTTTTATGATTGGGGGGCGTGGTCACCATAACATGAGGAACTGTATGAAAGGGTTGCAGCATTAGGAAGGTTGAGAAGCACTGCTTTATAAGCAAAGGGCTTGTTTAGCCAGTAGCAGGAGATCACAGCAAGATGTAGCCATGGCCAGTGCATGCACCAGCTTAGCCATAGGAGTGTATAGGAAGGAAGGAGCAAGGTGTTTTGCTTACAGGGCTATATGGGACTAGAACACTTGTGAGTTTGAACTTAACTTTCAGGAGAATGGAGCTGCTTTTGAAGGACTGTGAGTCAGACTGATCAAAGTAAGCCCTGTTTCCCATGCCCCAGGTATTCCTCAGTACCAGGAGAGGAGCTTGGATCTTGAACCGTGTAGGCAAGCATGGATACCCTATTGATATACTAGTCTCTTCTCGAATTATGTACTACTTGTCAAAGATCTGTGGCTCATCAATAAAAAACAACTATATGGAAAAACAGATGAACCAAAGGTTTGATCATGAAATGTTTGGCCTGAAACCTAAACACAGGTACGTTTCCAGGATGGGAGTGGGGCGGGAGATGGTCAAGGTCCAAAGACAAGGGCCACTGACATGGGTTCACAGTAGCCCTGCCTTTACCCAGGCTTTAAGAACAGCCCAGAGAGTCAGAAATCCTTTTTCCCACTTGCTGCTTTGTGGGATTTCTGCTTATTCCTTTGACAGTGGCTAGCTGTTCTTTCATGATATCGGTTCTTCACATGTGTCCCTCAACAATAAGGAAAACAGTGGTGGAGGGTAGGGCACTCACTCACTCACCCAACAAGCCTGCGGTAAGCCGGGCATTCATCACACTGGGCATGGGATAAGCGGGGAAAGGAGCAAACAGTACCACCTTGCCTTTGGAGGACTTTCGGTACCGGTAGAGCTAAGTGAGCCCTGTGCTCTCTTTCCAGCCTTTCAGCAGGTCTATTTTAATGCCCATTTCCTAAGAAAAAAAATAAAAAAAGGAATCTTATGAAAACAAAGTAACTTGTCTAAGGTCAACACAAAAGAAATGACACATATTCCAGAAAATTGGTGTTCCCTTAAAAGCGCCAAATGAGAAGAAAAATAACAAATATGGTTTTTGAAAATTCATACAGAGACAGACCTGGTGGTGCAGGATTATAATCCTAGCTACTGGGGAGGCTGAGGCAGGATGACTCCTAGGTCAAAACCAGCCAGCCTGGGCAACTTAATGAGGAGAGGTGAAAAATACAAACTGGTTGGGAATATAACTTAGTAGCAGATGACTGCCCTAGAATGAGTGAGAGCCTGCATTCAGTCTCCATGACTGTAGTGTGTGTGGTGGGGCAGGGGCGGGACAACAGCAAAGCCTGGAATACAATGGGAACATAAGATGGAATTATAATACAAAGAATGGACTTGGAGCAGTGACACCATTCAAAAGTAAAGGCACTGGCTGCCAAGCTTAAGGACCTGAGTTCGATCCCCAGGACCCACAGAGTGGAAAGAAAGAATTGACACCTACAAATTGACCTCTGACCTCTATATGCTACTGTGGCACACAAAACCGCACACACACACACACACACAGAGAGAGAGAGAGAGAGAGAGAGAGAGAGAGAGAGATACACTTGCATACAATCAATCATTGTTAAAACTTTTATGAAAGTATTTCTTTAGACTAATTTCAAATGCTTTATTTTTGTGCCCTTTTTATTTTATCTGTTTATGTGGGGGAGGGGCAGAATCGAATGTCAGGTCCACATGTCTAGGCCACGTGTCTGCACAGCTTGTGAGAGGCAGTCTTCTCTTTCTACTGTGTGGTTCTGAGGATCCAACTCGGGTCACCAGGTTTACCCCAAGAGATATTTACATGCTGAGCCATTGCCCTGGTTTCCGTTTTATTTTTGTTTAAGTGTTCAGATCTACAGAAAAGTTGCACAGTGAGCAGATACAAGGTCCAGTGAGCAGATACACAGTCACTCTAGACCTGCTACCGAGATTCCCTGACCTGCTACCGAGATTCCCTGACCTGCTACTGAGATTCCCTGTCAGAGCAGCTTGCTATACTTGCTTTCTTTTCTGTCCCCTCTTGAAATAGCAATAGGTCCATGTCTATACTGTGTACACACATACCTAGGTGCATATTTTCTTTTAACAGCATGAGAGTTGTAATCATTAAGGCATATTACCTAAAATATTTCAGCATGTATCACAGAAGAAAAAGAACATTCTTTGGAATATCATAATACAGGTATCATGGTCAAAAAAATTTTAATTGATAAATACATTTAAAATATTGGCATATTAAAGTTTCAACAGTTTTCTCAACAATATTACTTGTAGCTTTTTTATGCTTTCTAAAATGTATTGCTCATACTATTGCTGTATGTCATATATTTATAATTTCTCTTAATCTGAAATGATAATTCCAATTATTTTTTTTAGCATAGACCTTTTTAAAAACAATACTGATCATATCTAAATTCTGACTTGCTTAATGGTTATTCCTTTATTATATTACATTGAATATACTTATGTTCATGAGGCATGGAAGGTCTTCTAAATAAGGTTTAGAATGAAGTCAGTGCAAAGCCATTCAAATATTTCAAGTGGCACTGGAGAGAGATGATTGGGAGGTTAAGTACTTTCTCATCTTGCACAGGATGTGGGTTCCATTCCCAGCACCCGCATGAGAGGCTCTCAACCTCTTGTACCAGCAGTTCCAGAGGATCCAATGCCTCTGGATCGACAAGAGTTAGGTATACATATGGTGCACACACATACACACATGTCTTCTCACATACAGTTAAATAAAAAATAAATCAAACTTTAAGAAAAATATTAAGAAGCAGATAGAATGATAGTATCTTTAAGAATGTCCATTCTGTGGGCTAGAGAGATGGACCAGTGATTAGTAGCACTGGCTGTTCTTCCAAAGGACCTGGGTTCAGTTCCCAACACCACATGGCAGCTCACACTGTCTGTAACTCCAGTTCCAGGGGATCTGACCCCCTCACACAGACATGTGTGCAGGCAGAACACCAATGTGCATAAAGTGAAACTAAATAATAAATTATTTAAAAGAATTTCCATTCTAAAAATGATGTGGAAAGCCAATGGGATGGCAGTGTACAGACAACTGAACAGCCCAGGTGAGAGAAGGGAAAATGCCCAGGGAATGTCAGAGGCGGATATGGGATTAATAGTTTTGTGGTTTGCACAATTGTGTAGGTGGCTGATTTAGAGGAAAAGGATGGGGAACGGTTTGGAATGGAGAATGAGAAAAACAATGTTGTAATATAGAAATGAATCTACATAGTGGACAGAATCCGCAGATTAACTGTAATAAAGCAGATTGAAAAAAAAAAAAAGACTCAAGAAGCAGCTGGAGAGATGGCTCAGTGGTTAAGAGCACTGACTGTTCTTCCAGAAGTCCAGAGTTCAGTTCCCAGCAACCTCATGGTGGCTCACAACCATCTGTAAGATGCCCTCTACTGGTGTGTCTTAAGAGAGCAGCAGTGTACTCATATACATAAAATAAATAAATAATTCAAAAGAAGGAGAAAGGACTGGAGAAGCTGGAAGCAGGCATCTGGCACCTTACTCCCTGACATCCCCAGGCACACTGCTTACCCCGTCAGAAGTATACAAAGCTATTTTGACAGACATTCTAAGAGCTTAAGTTGTGTAATACTGGGAAGCCACTCAACTTATCCAGGCCTGGTTCCCCATCTATAACCCATGGATAATGACACCTGCCCAACTTCTGTCATGAAGACTGAGAGTCGAGTAATTTAATGGACAGAAAAGCTATCTACATATAGACTATAGATTGTTATACATACATGATTTAGTTTTGGTTTGGAAAACGATGATTTAGTCTCTCTTGGGCCTTTGGAACTGGGAATGGCACTGACCATAATGTTCATGGACTATTTCTGCCACTTCCTGAGAGTTGTCTGAAAACTGTTGGTCAGTATTCTGGCCCTGCTTTAAAACATCGCTATTAGAAACCACTTATACACTCCCCAGATAACATTCTTCGCCTTTCATTCCTCCAATACCCTCCCTTTCCACGCTATCCAGCCCTGACACCCTGATCTATGCCAAGCTAGTATAAGGTAGACCTTCTGCAGCTCCCTTGGCCAGAGAGAAGGGTGAGCGGGTGTGCCTCTGACCACCAGAGGTGACGCTTACACACTGATTATTCTCTCCCCTCCTCCTTCATGCTCACCTCACCTCTTTGTCCACCTTACCCATCTACAGGGCTCTGAGTCAGCATCCAACGGTGAATGATGATCTGCCCAATCGTATCATTGCTGGCTTGGTGAAGGTGAAAGGAAATGTGAAGGAATTCACAGAGACAGCCGCCATATTTGAGGATGGCTCCAGGGAGGATGGCATTGATGTGGTCATCTTTGCCACAGGCTACAGCTTTGCCTTTCCTTTTCTTGAAGACTCTGTCAAAGTAGTCAAAAACAAGGTGTCCTTGTACAAAAAGGTCTTTCCACCTAACCTGGAAAAACCAACCCTTGCGATCATCGGTTTAATTCAGCCCTTGGGAGCCATTATGCCTATTTCAGAGCTCCAAGGACGTTGGGCCACTCAAGTGTTCAAAGGTAAGTGATAATACACATAGACAGCTTGGTGAGATGCATGAGCTATACCTATACATGCTATATCTATACATGCTATATCTATACACACTATACCTATACATGTTATACCTATACACGCTATACCTATTTATGTGCTTTTAAATACCTACAGGGCAGGTATGATTTTAACAGTGCCAGGCACAATGCTTGTGCCAGAAAATTCATTTTCAATGAATATGAAGTAGTAGTTTATATCTGTAGATACACATCAAAATCACTTCAGAAATTTTTCTTAACTAGGCATACTTTAATCCCATGCCTTGAAATCCTCAGTTCGGAGGTGGGGTTAACTTAAGATCATTGGGGAAAATGTTCCCCAGGTGACTCCAGTGTGTACTGAAGACTAGAATCTACTCATCTAGACGGTAAGCAGCTGGTACATACGTGCAACATTAAATAATTCTTTCATTAGTGGTAAAGTCAGGTATAGATAAGCATGACTTAATTTCATCCAAATACAGAAGTTCTTAGCATGTGGGTCGTCCCCCTTGGGGGCCAAATGACCCTTCCACAATAGTCTCATATCAGATATTTACATTATGATTAATATCAGTAGTAAAACTACAGTTATAAAGTATCAACGAAAATAATTTTATGGTTGTGGGGCACTACAACATGGGGAACTGTATTAAAGAGTCACACCATTAGAAAGGCTGAGAACCACTAAACTAAGAGATGCTTAGAGAACCATCCAGATGTGGAATATTTGATTTCTCAAATCCTCACTTCCCCCTTCCCTCCGAGGCCCCTCTTCCAGCTTCAGCTTGTGTGAAAAGGCTTCAGAGTTTATGATCATAGATTTGGTTGTGAGTCAGCATAGATTTGGTGTGAGTCAGCATAGATTTGGTGTGAGTCAGCATAGATTTGGTGTGAGTCAGCAGAGTGGTAAGTCTTGCTGAAGACCTCCTGAAATTCAGCATCACTATGTAATCCTAAGGTCCAAGGATAATAGAACTGTTCTTTTCTAATCAGATTAAAACCCATACCTGAAGATAAATTTGGGGAGGAAAAAAGAAGCAAGAACGTCATGCACAGGGAAAGAGACAAAAATGACTTAAGCAAGGCTGGAGCAACAGCCCAAGAGTTAAGAGCATTTGCTGCTCTTGCAGATAACTCCAGTTCATTTTCCAGCACCCACATGGTGGCTCACAAACATCTCAACTCTGATTTCAGGGGAATCTGATGCCTGGCCTGCAGGGGCACCAAGCACACACATGGTGCACAGACAGACAGACAGACAGACACATAAAATAATAGGATTTAAGGGATTTGAAAGCACAACATCTGAATGTGTATCAAGTTGTTTAGGCTATGAGGTTAAAACCTGAGGAATGGTGAACATTTTCCTTTTAAATATTCAAATGGATGGCCCATAGAAGAAGTAGATTTATTCAGTATTGTTTTGAAGGGTCAAACCAGAAGCATGGAGTGAAATTTTGATAGATGCATAATATCAGTTTGAGAAGAAGAACCTGTCAGCCAGTACCATTTCAGGATAAAACAGATGGCTTCTGAAACCCTGAGGAGCGCAAGGAAACCAGAAAGGAGCGTCTGGCTGATGGCTTAATAGGCTGGGAGGATGATGTAATGCCGTACAGAACAGAGATAACCCACTAAGGTCCTTTATGTGGTTGTAATATTACAGTTCATTGCCATTTTTGTTTAATTTAAAATAACCGAAGGTTTTTGCTGGAATTACAGCTTTCTCTCCCTACTGAAAACTTCTCATGGCCAATGGTTGATCAAATTTTCCAACTTTTATCATTTCTCAATTTCTCCCAGTTCTATCCTATGGGCCATATGCTATTTGAGAACACTAGACCAGCAAATTTTAAATACGATTTTAAAAATTATGCTTAAACATGGGAATGCTTAAATTAAAATAGAGGTGATGAATCAAGAAAGAACTATATCAGATTATTCTACCAATCTTTCTCTCAGCCAAGAAATAGGCCTCTTCTATAATGTGTAACGTTATTAGAAGTAAAACTTGTGGTTAAATCAGAAGTGAGTTGTAAATCAACTCTTCACATGAGTTTAGTGAACACCATAAAGACCTGTGGTTGAAGCAAGAAGCATTCCAGTGTTTCCTGGATATCTGAACTGTAAGGGACAAGTCCCATGGCTCAGATGAGAGGACACATGGACAACACAGAAGGGTCTTCCTGGATGCTGAGTTTCTGGGTCGCATGTTTAGAGAGACTACCAGGAGAGTGTCAGGTGTGCTCAGAAGAGGGAGACCACCAAGGTGGCAGAGGATGTGAAGCTGTTATACAGGAACTTAGGATTGACCTAAGAATGAAATGATGTAAAGAATTGTTGTTTCTTGTTTCAAGCCCTGCCACGTGCTAAAGCTCAACCCTTGCCCCAGAAGCAGAGTTAGGACCAGTGTGTCAAATGGCATAGAAGTAGAACTGAGGGTTACTACAAAGAATGTTCTAGCAAGTAGAGCAGCCAAACAATTGTGTCATGGTTTTGGAGTAGATAAGGTCTCCATGACCACACATGTTGAAGGAGAAGTGAGATGACTGCTTGATACTAGTATTACAGAGGAAATATTACAGAGGGAAATATTACAGAGGGAAATATTACACTAGGGAAGCTCTATCTCAATCTAAAAGGAAACGTTTCAGAGTTTTATGGAGTGTGCCTAGTGCCTACTTTTCTGTGAAGAAGACAGGCTGGTCTGGAGTTATTTTGGCTTAAACACTATTTGGACTTTATCTACCATTGGCATCAATTTCCTACTTTTAGAACTGTTTGCACATCAGAGCTTAAACTTACTTGTGAAGACTGAGTTTATGAGTTGCCCTCAGTTTTACCCTCAACTCAGGCAGCGAGGCTGGCCTTCCGTGGGACGTTAGCATAAAATATCACGATGAGTGTTCTACCTCCTCCTTCTCCAGAAGTAGAAAACTTCTTTACCATCAGGATGCCAGTGCGTGGCTGTCTCCCTCTCCCTCGAACTTCGATGCTGTGCCTCGTCTCTTACCGGCTTTCTCGGTCTTTTATCATTTCCTCATATCTATAATTCATTTCCCAATTAAAAGATCACATTAGGGGACCAGCTGGAAGTCAGAGAAAAGCAAATATCTCCCAAGGAAATACAGAGCTGTGGAGCCCAGTTTCAATGGATACATCTACAAAACAGCCTTCACATCTTAGGCTCAGGGAACATTCCAGAAGATGGATTGGAAAGATTGTAATAGCCAGATGATCAGGATGTTTTCTGTGAGACCGCATCTCCTAGTAATGGCAGAAGCTGCACCCGGAAAGTCTCACCAACATGACCAGTCATGCCCAAACGTGAGCAATAACAATAGATATGCCTAAGTAGAAACAGGAAAGAGCACAAGACATCAATCCCACACAAACACCGTAGGCGGTGAGCAATGCCGAGAGCAGGGGATAGTCTTCTACAGGGAGAGCACTCCAAGAGCTTATGCAATACCAAATGGTTGGCCCTGAAAACACACACAAACAAGTAACATTATACAGACTGAACAGGTTATGTGGGGAACATATATGCATATGCATGTCATAATAACTGAAAAAAAAAGAGGTCATACATTTGAAAGAGCAAGAAGGGATACATAAGAGGGCTTGAGGGGAGAAGGAAATGTAATTGTATTATAATCTCACAAATCAAAGAAATAATTAAAAATATTTTGCAAGGCAGACTAAAGTATGACTATGCACATCAGTATACTTCAGAGAAAAAAGAGGATTTCCTTATCCGAAATGCTTAGGTCCAGAAGTATTCTGGATTTCAGATTTTGGACAATTTGCATCTGTGTAACAGGTTATCTCTGGGCTGAGACCCAAGTCTAAACATGAAATTAATTGCTTTTTCCATATACCTTTATGCATAGCTATTTTATGGGACTTTATACCACTGTACCTGCCTTTGAGTGTAACCTGATACTTGAGATCACTGTGGAGCATTTTTTTTTTACTAATAACATCTTCATGTGTGTGTGTGTGTGTGTGTGTGTGTGTGTGTGTAGTGCTCTGCCTGCATGTATGCCTGCGTGCCAGAAGAGGGCATCAGAACCCATTACAGATGGTTGCTGGGAATTGAACTCAGGACCTCTGGAAGAGCAGCCAGTGCTCTTAACATCTGAGCCATCTCTCCAGCTCCTTATGGCATCGTCTTAGTGCTCAAAAGAAATTTCGATTTGGGAACATTTCCAATTTCTGCTTTCCAGATTTAGGGTATTCAACCTTTACCATCACGTTTTGGCGGTGATAGGACCAAATGCATTGTATGGTTTCTCCCGAGGCCCTGTAGCTCTTTGAATTCTGCACAGTGTGGTGACTGCCCTTAGGACTGATGCTCATTCTGAAGTAATTAAAGCTTCTATTGTAATTTTTTTCTCTTTAGGGCTAAAGAAATTGCCCTCACAAAGTGAAATGATGGCAGAAATAAATAAGGCTCGAGAGGAAATGGCAAAAAGGTAAGAAATGCTCCCGGGAGGACATTCGGACACTAGGTATTCCTCAGTAAGGAACATATTGTGCTATACTTAGTTTCCGTGTGTGGGCTTAAGGATTTCTGTTACACTGTGGCACAGAGGGAAAGACAGTGTCTGTGGTTTGCATGTGCATGAGGAAGGAGAGAGATCTGGTGGGTCATGTTTAAAGGCTGTGTTTAGGGCCTAAAAGAAGTTGAGGAGGAAAAAAACCATACCAAGGGAACATTGGATGCATTTGTGAGGGCCACTTATCGATAGTTGTGCTGTCAGCTGAATGTTACACTAGAATGATGCTCCCCTGCCTTTAGAGGCAAGCAGCCAGCCTTTCTTTGACAGCTCTCTTACCAGTGGCTCTATTTTCCACCTGTTGACTGGTGAAGTTGTGTGGTGGAGTTGCTGGGTCCTGTGCCTTCATTTTTTGCCACTCCCCCCCCCCCCACACACACATAATAATTCTCTCCGCAACCTGCCACAGCTGCTGTCTCTCTTCATTTTCATTTCTACTTCTGTCTTAGATAGGGTTTTACTGCCGTGAACAGACACCATGAACAAGGCAATTCTTATTAAAAAAAAAAACAACAACATTTAATTGGGGCTAGCTTACAGGTTCAGAGGTTCAGTCCATTATCATCAAGGTGGGAGCATGGCAGCATCGAGGCTGTCATGGCACAGGCAGAGCTGAGAGTTCTATGCCTTCATCTAAAGGCTGCTAGTGGAAGACTGACTTCCAGGCAACTGGGGTGAGAGTTTTAAGCCCACACCCACAGTGACACACCTACTCCAACCAGGTCACCCCCATTCCAATAAGGCCACACCTCCAAATGGTGCCACTCCCTGGTCCAAGAATATACAAACCATCACACCATCCAACCTGAAATATTTACCTGAAAGCTTATCCATGTCTGACCTTCTGGGGCAGAGTGTTTATGCATTAGAGTCTGGTGCGTCTTAAGGTCCTTAAAGAAGGTGACAAATGTCCTAACTCTTCTCAGTTCTTAGCATGATATCAAACCCCCAAATAGACACTCACAAAGTACCAACTGACTGATTAGTTGCCTTGCTGTTTGCACGAATTGCTGATAGCTTGGGACTTCTGTCTCCTTTGCTTTAGGTATGTGGACAGCCAGCGTCATACTATCCAGGGAGACTATATAGACACCATGGAAGAGATTGCAGACTTAGTGGGTGTCAGGCCCAATATCCTGTCTCTGGCCTTCACTGACCCCAAGCTGGCATTACAGTTACTACTGGGGCCCTGTACTCCAGTCCAGTATCGCCTACAGGGCCCTGGAAAGTGGGCTGGAGCCCGGGAAACTATTCTCACCACAGAAGATCGTGTGCGGAAGCCTCTGATGACAAGAGTGGTGGAAAGGGACAGCTCTGGGGGGTCACTGGTGACAGTGCGTGTCCTCATGCTGGCTGTCGCTTTCTTCGCTGTCATCCTGGCTTATTTTTAGATGTGGTGGCACGGTGCTTGAGCTGTCACCGGAAGGCACCATTTAGCCACACCTTCAGAACCTGTCGAGACTGAACACAGCTTCCTACTGCACAGGAATCAATCACAATCTCTCTCTCTCTCTCCTCCCCCTCTCTCACTCCCTCTCTCTCCCTCTCCCTCTTCTCCCTTCCTCCCCCTTCTCTCCTCCCTCAATCATTAATCCTTCTTGATTTTCTTTTTGTGATATTGGGTTTTCACGAATTAACTCATCTCCCTCCCTCTCTTGAGCCTCTCGTCTCTCCCTCTAGTAATTCCCAGACCGTAAGCTCAGGCCCCCTTCGTCATCTTTGTATGTCATTAGCAGGGTCCTTTTAATGCTTACCTCTGTTGTGTTTCTAACACTGCACAGCTAGACCTCGTTGGATGATAACCCATCTTGAAAAGACTGCTTCCATTATCAAGCGCATATTGGCAACACTTAATCTTATAAGCAGAGCCCACATATCTATTTCAGGAATTCCCACAGAGGGCAGTCCAGAAAGAAGAACCTTTTAGTGCCGAGGGCTGGGAGTCCAAAATCAAGGGTGCAGACAGTGAGGAATTCCTGGCTTCATGATTAATACAGTGAGGGTATCACATGGGCAAAACAGAAAATCACTAAGTTCCGGCATGTGGCACATGCTGAATAAATGCTCATTGATATTTATGAAATAAGGTGGCATCTCTAAGTTAATCTAATAAATGGCTGACTCTATAGAACTCTTAATGTGATCCATTATCAATTTTAATAACATTAATTTTATAAATTAATTTTATAAATTATTAATTTTAGTAAATGAATACACCTGTCTTTCAGGTGGGTGCTGGGGATTTAAACTCAGGTCCACTTGCCTTCACAGCAAGTGCTTTTATTCACCAAGCCATCTCCCTCCTGCTTTTATTTTCTTAAAAAAGAAACTACTAGACTGAACATAGTGGCACATACCTATAATTCCAGAACGTGAGTTCCTGGCAAAGGATCTCCACAAGTTCAAGACCAGCCTAATTTCCAGAGTGAGTTCCAGACCAGCCAGGTTTGCATAGCAAGAACTTGGCTCAAGCAACAACAAAATATACAAAATCAGAAAAGAAATTGCTCTTCTAGTTTTGAAAGTCTTTTAAAGAATTTGCCGTCTTTAATAGGTTGATTAAAGAACTTGAGGCTTTTAGTTAGCTATCCTGGCTTGATCTTAAAGGGCTAGTGTAGGATCCAGCTGAGGCAGTAAGCAAGTGCCAGCAATGGAGGTGGGGTCAGCAAGTGTGATTAATCCCTCCCCATCCCCCTCCCAGCGTTGAGATGGGGTCAGCAAGTGTGAATCTCCCCCGGCCCAGCTCCCTCCTTCCTTCAGAGTCTACATAATAAGAATCAATGAGCTCTTCCACGTCTTAAGTTAGAACTAGTATTAGTATTAACTAGGGGCATTCTGCCTAGACCAGTTCTTCCTGTGTGCTACAGTGCAGTTCAGAAAGGCAGGAGCGGAACTGAACTGAAGGGTTTAAGAAGCATTGGCTGTCAGAAGCACTTGAACTCCCTGAGGATAATTTGACCCGCTGCAGGAATGGCATTAGAATAACACAAATACATGTAAGCAGATACGTGAGAATTCAAACTCCTAATTATACACGGATTTGAACAGCTGCCTAATATTTTACCCAGTGTACTCTCTGTGAACTTGAGCACTGAGCCCTGGTCCCATTTCTGGGGCCCTTTTCCTTCCACAATCCTTTAGCAACTGAATATTTGTCATTATTAAAATGGATCTGGGATTTTTTTTTTTAATCTGAAGATTGCTTTCGTTCAAAAATAAATGGAAGCCCTGCATCTTAACTTTTCTTCTTTTACAATGTAAAGCTCCTCTTGTTGAGCTTGTAAAGATATTGAAGCACTACACTGCCAAGAATGTAATCTCTACTTATTGGCACTAACACCACAGGCTTCTTTCAAAGCCTGTACTTTTAAGTAGCTTCAACTCTCTCGTTCCACTTAGAATATGCAAAACTATCATTGATTTCTAAACCAAGCTGAAGGTAAGGCTAGAATAGGACCTTGAACTTAAAACAACTGAAGATACAAAGCGTAGCTACTAATGGACATGTGGTGAAGTGTAGTTACTGATGAACATGTGCTGATTCACCAATTCACGCACTTTGCTCTTCTGGCCATATTAAAAGATTACATCACTTACCCAACTATGATCAATCTGATGATCCAAAAGATGTATTCTTGCAATGCCAAAGAATAAAGAAATGGCCCAAATGGACTGAGTAGCCCATGTCAAAGGGGCATAGAAATCATTTCAAAGTGGCCCCTGTGGCCAAATTTGAAATAAATGTCGAGCAATAAATAACCTAGTATTGGATTATAACCTGAAACACAAAGATACCTGAGTCTATCCGTTATAGGTAAATGATTGGAAACATTATCAGAATGGAATAAGTAAAGCTCCCACACAGAATTCTAAATATTTTACGTTCTTGGCCCTCAAGGAAATGAAGCAAAGCTCTCTCAGATGTACTGCATAGATTAACTTCCTTTAGAAATCTAGTGTGGGAGGGGGTGAGGGATAACTGCAGAGAAGTTAGACAGACTACCTCAGTCAGGTGCCCACATCGATACAAGCATTGGCAATCATTGGTAGTTGTATGCATGAGATGACCTCTGTGGTGTTTCTCCTTCAGATGATAGCCCAGGCTAGACACGAGAAAAGTACCAGGCAGGCAGCCTCAGGATGATCTAGGAATACCTTACTACCTTAGCACTGTTGAAGTCATCAAAAGCCAGTCTGAGAGAGAGGGCGTCCTAGCATACAGGAGCCCTGAGGGAGGACGTATCCATGGTGAGAATCCAAGAGGAGAAAAAGAGATACTAAATACAAATTGAAGGACTAGTAACAATTGTGTACCCTGGCTAAAGAATGATGTATCCATAATGGTGTTAACTGATAAATGCACCACCATGACATGTTCTCAGGAGGAAAACTGGGCGTGGAGCACGCAGAACCTCTGTGTCATCTTTGCAACTTAAATATAAAACTGTTGCACAAGATTTTTGTTTGTTTGAGTTGTTAAGTTCAGAGTTTGACCTGAATTATGGTGTACTAAAGACTTCTCAGATGAATGTTGGATAGAGGAAGATGGCTCGCTGGTTAGGAGTACTTGCTGCTCTTGCAGAGGACCTTGGTTTGGTTCCCAGAATCTACGTGGTGCGTCACAACTGTTTGTAACTCCACTTCTAGGGTAACATGCATGTATGTAACAACACTCTTAACAGATAAAATAAAAATAAATATTTTTAAAAAAAGAATATAGGCTGGGTCCATTTGTTTAAATGACTGTTTCTTCAATTGTGCTCAGATTACATTGCTCTAATAAACCATAATATAACTTATGACAACAATTGTGTTTCCTGTGATAGATAAGCATAAATTACAATTGGGGGCTTTGGTGGTTAATAAGGTTAAGACTTCTTGAAATCACTTAGATAAGTTGCTCCTCAAGGCTGAGCACATTAAATCAGTAGTCCCCAGCAGGAAAATGGGCATGAAGGACAGATTATACCTAAGCAAGGTCATTGTATTTATTATTAGTTCATCTTGCCTAACAGCAGGATGGAAACAACCCCACTCCAGACTTTCGACCTGGACCTCCCAAGGCACCATGCACTCATTCTCTGCTGTGGTGTTTTTAATCAATTCCCACTTTCCAGCCGAATAATGCCCACTAGTCTTCAAGATTCAGCTCCTCTGCTTCTCCCCCAACCCCTAAGAATAGCTTCCTGACCCCGATGTGACCTCTGAGCTCTCGTCTCATCTGGTTGATTCTGGTAGATTCAATTGTCTCATCTGGTAGATTCTGGTAGATTCAATTCCTCAGTCACTTCCCACCCACCCCCACCCCCACCCCCGCAAGTTTTTTGGTTTCTTTCTTTCTTTCTTTCTTTCTTTCTTTCTTTCTTTCTTTCTTTCTTTCTTTCTTTCTTTCTTTCTTTTCCAGACAGGTTTTTTTCTCTGTAGCCCTGGCTGTCCTGGAACTCACTCTGAAGATTCAGAGATCCACTTGCCTCTGCCTCTTGGAGTGCTGGGATTAAAGACATGCACCAACCAGCGCCCAGCCCTCGCTCACATTTGATGGATGTCCTTATCACATGACACAAAGACAGATTCCTTCACCTCATCCCTCTCTGGGTTAGGAACTAAGACAGATGCCTTGTAACTAATCTGTATTCCCAGTGCCCAGTGTAGTGCCTGGAGCATGGTGGGGCTTCAGTACATGGATGATAATTAATTGAATGAACATACTTAACATGAGAGGTAAAAAGCATGAATACGTTTTTAAAGGATTAAATTGAATAGTGAACATCACTCCCCTAAAAGGAGATTAAAGAGTGCTTAGTAATTGCATTTAGAACCAACTTTGCAGCCAACTGTTTTTGCAGAAAACTTTCCAGAGTAGACTACTGATGTGAATCTGGGCAGGTCTAATGCACTGTATGGTTTGAAACAGGTGTTGGTATACAACGTTTTAAAAAGCCAAAATCTTAAAACAGAAAACAGGACTTATCTCCTCCTCCATTCTCACCATGCACAGGTGCCTGCTGCTGTTTCTTCTTGCTTCTCCAGCTCTCCAGCCCACCAGTCCCCAAGCACCCACTACCTCTCCTGGCTGTAGTTATTTATAGACCTGTATATTCCCCTTCACTCAGTAAAGACTTTAGCACCTAGCTCAATGCTGTGTCTATAGACACAGCCATTCCTGAAGGTGACGTTAATATCTATGTAATTAGTACTCCATCAATCCAATGGATTAATTAAGTAGGATTAAGTTCAGCTATATTTAATAGAAAAGTGGTAGACAACACTGGTCTAACAAGACTGACATTCCTTTTCCCTTCATATAAAAAGTCTAAAATATATTGTTTATGTGATGATTCCATAGCTGCATGGTTCCTTTTTTCCATTCTTTTCTTTTTGTGGGGAGATGGGTGAGATAGGGTCTCACTATGTAGTTATGGCTGTCCTAAAACTGGTTCTGTAGAGCAGGCTGGCCTTGAACTCACAGAGATCTGCCTGCCTCTGCCTCCCAAGTGCTGGGATTAGATGTGCCACCATGCCCGACTCGGTTCCCTTTTTTATTCCACTGCTTTTAACTACCTCGTGGTTTGAAGTGGCTGCTGGAGTTCTGGCCATTCTATGGACATCCTATACATAAAGAAAAAGAAATAAAGAAATTCTACTTAACATTTCCCCCTATTTACCTATTAGGGAGGCTAAGAAATGCATCTCTGTGGAGACAGACAACATCCTAATAGAGTCAATGCTTTAGTAAGGAGGAAGGAAATCGATGTTAAGGTCGACCTCCAACTTTGCTATCTCACTGTTCCTTTTGAATATTTATTTTTTTAAAATTTTAATCTATGTTTGAGTGTTTTGCCTGCATGTTTGTGCACATGAAGGTGTTGTATCCCCTGGAACAGATGATTGTGAGCCACCTTGTAGGTGCTGGGACCAAATCCGGGTCCTCTAAAAGAACAGCAAGTGCTCTTAACCACTGAACCATCTCACCAGGCTCCCCTATGACTTCTTACTCTAATGGCTTTATGGTCGACCTCATCTCAGCGATCTACACCCAGGTCTAAGATTCTGCTAGTGCTAATGACTGTAAGACCACGGAAACCTCAATGGCAAACACGCTACTCTCACAGGACACCTCTCACGGTCTCAGCTCGCTCAGTCTCTCCTGTGCCCAGAATTCTTTGACCCCACTGGGTCCTCCATCAGCCTATTTTATCTTCACTTCCAGCCGACTGGTTTCAAAACGCTAGTCCAACAGTATATTCCTAGCCCACCCTGTGCTCTCACTCATTAGCTGTTTGCATTAATCCACACAGCTAATCACAGTAAGAGAAAACACCACTTTGATGAGTTGGGCATCACATAGAAGTAAGTCTTCAGCAATAACTGCCATCACGTGTCTAGTCAATTCTCTGTCCCACTCTTTATTTATACCTCCTGGGACAACTAAAAAGGTTGCTTGGTAGAGGTGTACGCGGAATATGAAAAACATTAGAATGTGGATCCACTACGCACCACTGTCTAGTCGTTTAAGGTGATCGTGTTAAAGTGCAGATTCTAATTCTGCACCTAGGGCACGGGGAGGCCTCGGATTCGGCTTTCCTAATAAGCGCATGCCCCAAGGCTAGACAAACTGCTTAGGAAGACAAGCCCGGCCACTATCAACCCCTGGGCGGACAGTTTCCAGCCCCAATACCTACCCGGACCCCACCCTCGACCCCGCCCCAAGCTGGAGCTGCGCACGCACCCACCACAGAGGCGGCTACGGAGATGGTGGCTAGAGAGGCAGGCGACCCAGGCTGAGGAGGGGGCGGGGCTGGAGCGCAGGGGGCGGGACAAGAGGCTCGATGGGCGGGGCCAGAGGCAGGGGCGGTACCGCGTCGCGGGCCTTGTAGCCATTTTAGGAGGAAACCCGGTTCGCTGGCTTGGGGCGCGGCTTCAATTTCAATAACTTTATTGGTCTCCTTGTACGCCGAACAGCCGGCGTGCGTGTAGCCACGCGAGCCCGGAGCGCATCGCCCGAGGTGAGCGGCGTGGGGGTGTGCGGGACCGGGGCTGTGGGGCAGCGAGGGCTCCCGGAGCGGATTCTCCGAGCCGAGGCGTCCGTGAAGCGGGTAAGGGAGGGGACCCCGTGTGCGGTCCCCTGCGGCGGGGATTCCCTTCCCGGGCGCAGGGGCGGGGCCGGGGCGCCCCTGACGCAGCCGCGGGGGTGTTCCCCGCCTGGTGTCATTCCCCGCTGCAGGTTGCCCCCGACTCGAGCTGCAGCCATGGGAAACACCACCAGCGAGCGGGTGTCCGGGGAGCGCCACGGAGCCAAAGCTGCTCGAGCTGAGGGCGGCGGCCATGGCCCGGGAAAGGAGCACAAGATCATGGTGGGGAGCACCGACGACCCCAGCGTCTTCAGCCTTCCCGACTCCAAGGTGAGGTAGCGGGGCTGCCGGCAGCTCCGCCCTTCTTGGTTCTTCCTCCTCATTCTCAAGGGTTACGGGCTTTTTAACTAGAAGGCTATTCCGCAGACAGAGATGTTGGGTGCTAATTCTTCCTAGATACTACCTCAAATTAGGATAGAGGCGCGGAGTTGTTTTCCTGCTACTCTGAGTAATCCGTGGGCCAGCCTTTTAGGACGAGTACCAAAAATCCATTCCCTGCCCGCCCCATCCTTGGATCTACGTGCAGGTTGCCCTCTTCTAGAGCTTGCAGGATGTATAGGTTGTGAGCGCGGGTGGAAACTTCGGAGGGTGCGTCGTCTGAGCTATTGAAAAGGGCTCAGTTGCTCACATTGGCCTCAAGACAGTTAATGACTTCTCCCTGAAAATGTCTCTGTGTAGGTCTCGTTCTTGCTCTCTCAAGTGTTCTGCACCATCTCTTCGATCCTCGTCCACCTTTGTGTGGCTCTGAGCCGCCATCACTTGATTACTTGAATACTTTCCCCTAGTCTTGGGATTCATATAGGACATCATTTGGTTAATGGCTCAGATTTTTTTGAACCGTGCCAGTGAGTTTTGCACGGGAGAGCTAGTCACTTTCCTTCACATCTCAGAAGTACTTCAAAATGTTGCCAAAGGCTCAAAACCACCCTCTACTGACCTGAAGCCTTTGCACTCAATTCCATAGACTTTGAGCCAGAGGCTACTTTTGGTCACTCAAAAGAAGAGCCAGATGGAGCTGACAGCAGTGTGATTGCTACCCTAATGTTCCTAATCACTTAGAAATGTCAGCATTAAATACATGTAATTTCTCCTGGGTAGGCTTTCTGGAGTGAAAAAGAAAACCCGGCCCTTGGGGATGGGGTGGGGTGGGGTGGTGGAATGTGTTTGACATTTATCACTTCCCAGTGAACTGAGGCTTAGGATAATAGAGTTGTATTTGCCACTTTGATGGCACATGAAATTTGAATTACACACCTTATTTTCTTGGATCCGGATTGAGAATGCCGTTAGAAAAGTGCGTCATTGAACCGGCTGTTTCTTGGGTTTCCCTCTTCCCTCTTTCCTCTCCTCTAGGATTCCGCCTCATTTGGGCCCTGGACTCAGCCTAGATTTCCTTCTCCAAAGCTTATCTAGGATGACAGACAGGCCGTGTATTTTTGCTCATCCCTACATTGATGACTCAGGATTTGGGTACAGTCAAACTGTGACTGCAGTAATTGGTGTCCTGAATAAGAGCCAGGCTGCTCTGTGTGAATTTAGGCCTCTTCTGGATTATTCTTTCCCTCATATCTTGCCGCTTGTGAAATGAGAAAAGTAGTTCAAACAATTACCCATGTCTTATCCAGATTGAAAACTTTATAGTTCGTGCCCCCCCCCCACACACACACTCTGAATTTCCTTAAACATCTGCAGGCGGTACTTTGAGTTGCTGCTTTGCTGCTGCCCCTGAGGATTTCTCTGATGGTTTAACTCAGGCAAACAGTTTCCTGCTAGTCAGCTGCAGTCATTCCTACCACAGAAATGTCATGTCATAAGTGGAAGGGCTTTGCTCCAAAGCCAGGCATATTAATAGTTTAGAGCTTTCAAATCCTAAACTGAAAATCCTTAAGTCATAAAAGTAATTGATAGGAACGGTGGGGCTGGGGGCATCTTTGCGTCAAAGGTCAGGCTTATCAATAGACTTAGTCAGTGCTTCTCAGTCCTTTTGTATGACAGGATCCCCCAAGAATGCTTTAAAAACCTTACGGAGAAATCTGACACACTTATAAAATGAACTGTGTGTATGTCACCCTGTTTATACCGTGCTGGAAGGTCATGAAAGACTTCCTCTGTGATCCGAGCAGCCTCTCCCGTACCAGCCACTCTGAAACAGATTTCAAACAGGTCAACAAACAGTATTTCTAACATGTTCCTCAAAGGTGACTGTTTAAAGCTGATATGATAGTGGCTCACACCTGTGATTTCAGCTGTTTCAGAGGCAGAGACAGGAAAAACCCTGCCAGGCTGGACTGGAGTGAGAATTTGACCCCTAGAGAAAAATAAGATATGCTTTTCCTTGTTTATTGTAATGTGATAAGAGTGTTGTTATCTGAAGGCTTTTAAAAAATATATTCGCAAAATCCTCTGAGGACTTGGACTCGGAGGCTTGTTTTGAGCCATATGTAAACACTCCCAACGCAACTGGTCAGCCCCAGGGCATGGCTTTGAGGTTCCAGAGGCCACCGTTTTTTGTCCTAATCCAGTCCCCTGAATAATGTAAAAGTCCCTTCCTTCTTCTTTCCTATTTGCTTTGGTCTATATTTGTACTGTGGTCTTAAGGACTATTGAAAAACAGATAGAAGGTAAACTTTTTTCATGTTGGAAAGAGCAGGGGAAAGCCCAAATAAATAAGCTAGACTTTTCTTACTCTAACCCTCATTATTTCATTTGTAATGCCTGACTTGGTACCATGAAGTCTTATTTACCAGTCAGTGAAGCCATCCCAAAGGAGGGATTAGCAAACTTTTTCTGTAACAGGCCAAATAATAGATAGTTGAGAGTCTGTGGGTCATACACTCCGCTGTCACTTTCCCAGGTCTGCACGATAGCAGTGAGCCGTGGGTGACAAACACATGGGTGGCTGTTTCCCAAATGAAAGCTTAGTAAGAGCAGTCTGGCTCCTGGCTGCAGTTGGCCCACGCCCGTCCTGCGGATGGCCTTGGAAAGAAACTAAGGGATTTGTTTTTCTCAGAATCCTGTAAACCCCATTTAGTAACGGATCTGATTTTGCTCAAGGAAGCTGCTTTTGCTCTTGTGCTCGTAGAGTTCCAGGATGCCCTGCATCCTCCTGAGGTGATTTTACGACCTGGCCTAGGTAAGCAAGGAAGGTTTCATAACCGTTTCAGCGGTACCGGATCAGTGACTTGGTTTCCAAATGTGTGTCGATTGATGGATGATGGTGCTGGAGATGAAACTCAGGGCCTCGTGCTCGGGAGGAAAGTGCTCTGCACTGAACTTCGTCTCCAGCCCTTAAAATGTTAATGCCCTGTTGTATAACCAAGAAGCTGAAGCAGCATTGCTAATTACTTAGGAATTTTGGTATCTCTAATTGTAATAGAAAGAGAACAGTTTGCCTCAGAAAAACATATAGCTGGCTTAATTTTCCTTTAAAGAACCATACTTGACTTTCTTATAGTTTCTTATGAGGTGTTCAGGAGCATATCCTAATTGCTACATACAAGCGAAGCCAATAATATAAAGGAAGGCTTTAGAGGTGTTTGGTTCTTTGAAGGGTGATGTAAAGATCCTACAAGAAGAATGATGCGGGCCATAGTTCTTCTCTATAGTTTGCCATACCCTGATTCAGTTGCTGAATTTGGGCAGGCTGACTTTAGTTGATGCCTAATTTAATGCCCCTTAAAAACCTTTGGGACCTCTTAAAAACCCTTGGGTCATAATTTATTCTAGGGATGACCTACTCCTTCTTACAGCTCCCCGGGGACAAAGAGTTTGTACCCTGGCAGCAGGATTTGGATGATTCTGTGAAGCCCGCCCAGCAGGCCCGGCCCACCGTTATCCGCTGGTCTGAAGGAGGCAAGGAAGTCTTCATCTCTGGGTCCTTCAACAATTGGAGCACCAAGATCCCTCTGATTAAGAGGTGAGGACAGGCATCTCTGTTGAGTATACAGTGTGCAGGAACAGACACCTGATTGCCTTCCTTAAGGAAGAGAGTGGGCCTCTGGAGCTTCTGACAGCGTTGTGTGTCCACGCTTCGGGACTTTGCTTCTCAAGCCATTGCTTGTCTGCAAGAAGTCTGGAAATAACTAATCCTATTGCTTTGATTTCTGTATTAAAGCAAAATACATTGTGACATTGTAGGTATAGCTGGGTGGTGGTGGCACACGCCTTTAATCCCAGCACTCGGGAGGCAGAGGCAGGCGGATTTCTGAGTTCGAGGCCAGCCTGGTCTACAAAGTGAGCTCCAGGACAGCCAGGGCTATACAGAGAAACCCTGTCTCGAAAAACCAAAAAAAAAAAAAACCATTGTAGGTATAATATCAGTTTATTGCTGGCACAGCAGTAGTGAATGATTTAAGTGGTTGTCAGAGTGACCCTTTATGTAATAGGTCATTTTCCAGAAAAGGCTCACCAAACTATGGGAAGAGTACCCTGAAGTATTTCCCAACCCAAACCTATCTTTTATGTTTTTCATACTTGTGGAGAGACTGTTTTGTGTGTAATGTGTGTGTGTGTGTGTGTATACATGTACATGTGCACCCATATGTGTGCATGTGAAGGCCACAACAAGACCCAGTATCTTGCTCTGGCCTTCAGCCTTGTTGCTGAGCCATAGTTTCTCCATTTCTACCAGCTTTACTGGCCAGCCGTTTCTCTCTCTGGGTCTGCTTGTCTCTGCTCCCCAGTGCTGGAGTTGCAGGTGTGTGTAGCTGTGCCCAGCTTTTTCCGTGGATACTGGGGGTTCACACTTGGGTCCTGACGTTCACAACAAGCACTCTTACTGGTTGAGCCGATCTCCCTAACTCTAAGAAATCTGAACGTTTTGTCAGTCACCCCCCCCACACACACACACACACACATGTTCAGGAACAGCGTTAGTGGGAGAGGTTGACAAGCACGTGTGTTGATTGGTACAGAGAATGGATTTGTACTGTGCAGGGGCTGGGATACGCACAAGGGTCGTAGCTTAGGAATGGACGAGGTCATTGCGGTGGCCCCATTCTTCCCTCTTACTTTTCCAGTCTCTCTCTCCTTTAAGGAGCTTGTCCTGTCTGACCTTCTGTTTTCTTCTCTAGTCATAATGACTTTGTTGCCATCCTGGACCTTCCAGAAGGAGAGCACCAGTACAAGTTCTTTGTGGACGGACAGTGGGTTCATGATCCGTCAGAGGTAAGGCCCGTATTGCGACGGAGCCTCAGTGGCCTCCAGTTCATG
This sequence comes from Mus minutoides, assembly GCA_902729485.2. NCBI lineage: Eukaryota > Metazoa > Chordata > Mammalia > Rodentia > Muridae > Mus > Mus minutoides. Next base: position 709,473 of record LR749696.1, on the reverse strand, counting down.
GGCACCAGGCTCCCTACTAGAGACTTGTCATAGCAGTAACATAACATAAGAGTAGAGTGATGATGTGGATTGAAAAGGGTATCCAGTTTCATTTTATTTATTTGTTTGTTTATATTTCTTCACTGTTTCAGCCTGTGGTTACCAGTCAGCTTGGAACAATTAATAATTTGATCCATGTCAAGAAGTCTGATTTTGAAGTATTTGACGCTTTAAAGTTAGACTCTCTGGAAAGCTCTGAGACATCGTGTCGAGGTAATGTTGACCTGTTGCTTCCTCTCGCTGTGTCTGTCTTACAGTGCCTATGCCTTCCCCAAACTGCTTTCTTACTTTATTTTGCATTTTTCTGTTTTCTCAGGAATCTTATAATCACACACACATGCACACGCATGCACGCATGCACGCACGCACGCACGCACACACGCACATGCTTACACACAAATCCCATGGTATAATGTCTGCCTTTCTTACTCTGATACACTGTTCTCCGTTTTACCTTTATGTAACCCACCAGTAGTCTGCGGTTTCAAATGCTATTTCCAGTAAGATTTCACACTTTCCGTGAGCATCTAATTTGTCTTATTAACCTGAATCAGCTAGTTTGAGAGCTCAACTGGCAATTATGATTTTATGAGAGCCTATGAGTATAATTGTCACTGACGGAGAGTGAGAAAAAAAACCCCAAATCAATAGTTGCTCTACGTAGAACTGAATCTACAGGGACCGTCCTGTACATTTTTGTCTCGCATATACTACTGTCCACAAGGCCATGTTCGGTGCTTGTTCACTCAGGTAACAGAGACGCACTGCAAAATCTCCACAGTCACTGCCTTGTTACTAAATGATGGGAGATGTGCCTGCTTAGAGAACTGCACACCTTATCCACTGAGCAGATCTCTTGTTTGCAAAGAGAATGAAACAAGATCTCTTGTTTGCAAAACCTGCCTTGGCTACTAGTCATGCCATCACACACCAGCTCCCAGCAGTAAACTTGAGGGCTTGGACCCTCGGTGAACCTCAGTCATAATAACTGATACAGAGCCCATGACAGAGTCTCTAGGACAAGGGACAAGTAGCCCATGGCACAGTAACTACCTACTTAGTGTTAGTATATAAACTCAGAACTAACGTTAACGGGAGCATTCTTACCTGCTGGAGGCACAGTGATCTTAAAAGGTGTCAGTTCTTAGACCACTAGATCTATGATTTCCTTTTGATCTGCAGGTAACCAGTGAGCATGTGACAGTCAGTTATAAATGTAGGGGAGGCCAGCGCACTTTGGGTGCACGCGGCTTCCTAACCCAGTGATGTAAGACATAGAGTGTTTATTAGGAATGTGCAGATAGTGGGTGTGGCCATGTGTGTGACTGTTCAACGTCCAGCTTGTATATGTTCGTATAAAGGAGAATGCGTGAAAATTGCCCCGTGTGTGTTATTTCCCGGTGTTCTGTGGATACTGAGCAGTATTTCTGAGTTTTGTTTAATAACAGAACATTGTTTTGCCTTATATGTTGAAGCAAATCTGAGTTATTAAAATAACCGATTACTAAAATGTTTTCTCTGGAGCTATAAAATGTAAAAATTTTAAAACAGTGAAAACATAGTTCATTTAATTTTGTAGATTTAACCTGAATGCTTTTTATTTTCTAAGTATAATCCAGATACCACGAATGTATCCTTTTTTTAGTATATTGAGTTTTAGAACCACTGTCACCTCAAAAGAAGGACTGACTCCACCCCTTTTTCCTTTGTCCTGTGTCTGTCAAAGCTTCTGCTGTATGGCTTTGCCTTTTCTGGACAGTTGGTATAAATGTCACCATACATCGTGTGGCTTCTTTTGCTTTAGCAGGCTTCCTTCCAGGGCTCAGCCTTGTTGAAACATGTATTGGTACTTTGCTTCTGTTTGTGGCTGAGCAGAAGCCCGCGGTATGGCAGTTCCTTTTTGCTTCTCCATCCGTTGTTGACAGACATTTGGGTTTTATTTCCTTTTTGGAGATCTCATTATATTGCTTATGAACACTCCTGGTGAAGGTTCTTGCGTGGGCTTATATTTTATTTGAGTTGTTACACCCAGTAATGTAATTACTGGGTTACAAAGTTTGTTTAACTGTTTGAAGACAACCGTACTGTTTTTCAACGTGTTTATACTATGGTGCTTTTCTGCCCACAATGGGAATACCGACCGTAGTTGGAGACTTTGAGTTTCTCCATGTTTCCTCCAGTTCTTGCTGTTTCAGAGACAGGCAGCCATCCCAGTGAGTACGAAGTGTGGTCCTTACTGTGGTGGATAGCTTGACCACACTGCCCGCTCTTGACTGCAGCTGCGTGTGTTCTGTCTGCTGTAATCGTTATGGACCTAGAGTGTGTAACGTTGTTGTCTGTCGCTTTGGCAGGGAAAAAAAATGAACTCTAATCTCTTCACACTGAGTTCACACATCATCTTAACCACTCTCATTTTTATCTCCTCAAAAACATTGTGAATGAGGAAGATATTTATCTGTGGACAAGTAAATGGACCAAAAAGAAAAAAACAGGGATCTGTCCAAGGTCACATGGCTGACAACTGGCGGTGGTTACCTGGAGCCTGGGCCCTGTCCTCTCATCTCTTCCTTACCTCACGTTGCCTGTTGAGAAGCTTCCTGGTCCATGCTCAGGTTGATTCAGACATTTCTTCTCCAACCTGACAGCTCCAGCCGCAGTAGGCCACAAGGTCTCACGCTCCAGGACTTGTATTGCATTAAGATTAATGGCTGTGCAATGATAGCTCGCCCATGCATCCTCACTGACACTTCAACTTTCCTTCACGTTTGCATAAATATTTTTCAGACCTGTCCAGCTCACCCCCTGGGCCTTACGGTCAAGAAATGTATGTGTTTCGATCTGAGGAGAGATTCAAATCCCCACCCATCCTACCCCCTCACCTACTCCAAGTTATTCTTAACAAGGACACGAATATTTCAGTGAGTATCCTGCGGAGGTTGCTGGAGCATGTGGGGATCTCTAGGACCATCAAGGCCAAAATTAGTAACCTTGGGCTGGAACCGTGGCACAGTTGTGTCATGATTACGGCAGGAAGCCGCGTGCACATCGGCAGCACCGCACGGTGGAATCCTTTTTCCCAGATTGAACTGTAACTTCTTTAGGTACCAATAGCAGAATTTATAGATGTCTGTTTCTAGTTAAATCAAAACCAAACTGCTAGAGTTGGTATGTATTCTGACTTCTATTACAGCACAAGATAAAGGGTACTCTCGTTGGGGGAAATCCAGAATTTCACAACTTTATATTAAATATTTTTAACCACGATTTCACTTGGTTGATAGTTGATAGTTTCTTAGAAGATTATTTTTTTCCCTTTAGCCAAAGCATCTATATTTCTAAGTAAGGTTTTTGTTTTAATTCTGTTAGAGAAAATTAGCGGGTGTTGGGGCTTAGCATTTCTGTGCTAGCCTGAGGATTTTTCGATCTTATCATCTGGGAGTGCACGGCTTGTGGGAGACAAAGCATCCTATTTAGGGTTCCCCACAGTCCAGAGAGCTCTGGGGAGAGTAAGCTGTTTGTTTGGTCTGCGTTTAATCACATTTGGCGGGGCTGTCTTTTCTCCTAGTGTGACCCAGCCTTACTTCCCGAGCCCAATCATGTTATGCTGAACCATCTCTATGCACTGTCCATTAAGGTAAGTGGCGGCCCTGGTCTTCCACAGCCTCCCACGTGGAAGGGTGAGGGCCCTCCAGCTCTTCAGTGGTAACTCACTTGCTGCTGCTTCTAAAGCTACACTTGGCACTGACGGTCAGATGATAGATGGGCCGTCTCTTCCTAACCTGCAGGCCATTGGATTTAAACCTCAGTCTGTGCGGGGACTGAGCTGTCAGTCATGGCGTCTTTCTGTGTCTAAGTTCCCTTGGGTGGCTGGACCCTTTGTCTCATCTGTTTACTTAAGCTTGAGTTCATAGTGGTTAGATTCCATCTGCAGAAAATCAGGTTTAGCTTCCTTCAACAAATGCTTGAATGAGACATAAAACTTTACCTTTTAAAGTGGGAAGTCAAGCTCCTTGCCCTGTCCTGGTTGTATATACCCAGGTGCTCCCGTCTCTTATACAGTAGGAAGGAGGCGTGTAACTGCAGGACCCCGTCTTTCCCAGCCCTGTTCTGGTTGTATCTACCCAGGTGCCCCGTCTCTTAGACAGTAGGAAGGAGGCGTGTAACTGCAGGACCCCGTCTTTCCCAGCCCTGTCCTGGTTGTATCTACCCAGGTGCCCCGTCTCTTATACAGTAGGAGGGAAGAGTGTAACTGCAGGACCCCGTCTTTCCCACCCTGCCCCAGTCCCTAGTCTCTCCATTGCTTTCATGTCTTTGTGGCTTGGCTGTTGACATAAAAGTGTAGTTCTGTGACTGTCTAAGCTGAGCTTCATGACAACTACTCAGAGAGGTTGTGAGCCTTCAGATTGAATGCTCTCATCCCCAGAGATTGTGCACACGCATATCCAGGGTACTCCCAGAAGTTTCCCTTTAAGCTGCTCATATTTCTTAGATGTGCAGCTAGAGCAGAGAGATGTAGCCTTACTTCTGATAGAGCTGACTTTAATAGAGTGTGTGGTTGTATATAAAATCTTAACTCACTGAATTTCATCTTTATGGTAACATTGAAAGGTACGTATTATTTTTAACCCCTGTTTTATAGGTAGAGACCAAGCCTCAGCAAAGGCAGACTGCCAGTGAGGATAAGGCTGGCCTGAGGCTCTGTCCTCTCAGCCCTTGCCCGAGAGCCTTCCTGTCAACACACAGGTCTTCTCATGGGGGCCTTTCTCTCACCTGCTCCCCAATCTACAGCTCTCCTGAGCAGGGTTGCATCTGCCTGGCTTCCCCCTTGTTAGGCCATGTGTCAGCTGTCAGCACAGTCTAACCGAGTCCTTGTCTGGGACATGTTCATCAGGGACAGTACATGGTGAAGGATGACAGCAGGCCATACTGGTCTCTGCATTGAATTTTGGGGGTTCTTGGAGATCTGATTGAATTTTGTCTCCTGTGACCACTCTGTGACTTTCAGTTGGTGTCCCCTGTCATTGGTCTCCTCTGTGGCACACCCGTATTCTCACACACATCTTTGCAGTTGGTGCCTTTGCTCCTTTGTTTGGCTTGCAGTACGAGTGACAGTCCTGTTGGGTCAGCTTGGGTTCTCTCAGTCGTTCCGCCATTTGGAATTGATCCACCCAGCACATTGGATGGCTAAGAAAGCCTTCTTTGCCTTTAAGGGTGGATAGGGAATTCCACAGTTCTCTCCATGTCAGAGAGGACGGTTGGAGTTCATCCTTGGCATTAAGTAGCAGTTGGACCTGCTCTGGGGCTTACAAATGAGTATTGAGAAGGACCATTCTCCTTTCTACTACAGTTAACATTTCGTTCGGGAAATGGTCGCCAGCATATTTGTTTTTGTTGCTAGGCTTGAGTCCATTAGTATAGTTTGGAATGAGAAGCGGAATAAAGTAGTAAGTCAGTATTTCTTCATGACTTTGTCTGTGCCAGACACTTTCTGATTCTCTTGTAAGCATCAGAGCCATCAGATAATAGCTAATGGTAGCTATTCTCCTTTGTACGAAAAAGTTAAAGGTGGGGTTGGAGGGATGTAGAGACCATTGTATAAATTATTCAAGTATACCAACCAACACCACAACAGGAACTAGATTGGAACTGAGTTAGTTGACAGCAAAAACAGCCTCTTTTATTTCAAGTTTTCTCTTTAAAAGTAAATGTGTTGGTTAGTGTTGTCAACTTGAAAAAAATTTAGGACAACCAGAGAGATGAGTCTGAGCATACTTATGGGAATTTTATTGAATATGTTAATTGGCATACGAAGACTCATCTTAAATGAGCAGGCATAATGGACTGTCTTCCAGAACTGTGAGCCAGAAATAAACCTTCTCTCCCTTACATTGGTTTTGATGGAGTGTTTTGCCCCAACAGTGAGTGACTGTGAAAGACTGAGAGGAAGAGCCAGCAGCCACCCGGATGAACGAATATCTGTATGTGCTTCTCTCCTCTGCAGGACAGTGTGATGGTTCTTAGCGCAACCCATCGCTACAAGAAGAAGTATGTCACCACGCTGCTGTATAAGCCCATCTGAAGAAGACATCATGCCTTGCCCCCAAGGATTCTGGAGAAGTATCTCCCTTGCCTTTGAACTGAGCTGTCCTCCTGTGAGGCCGGCAGGCTGATTTGTTTTGAGGCTGATGTGTGTGTCGGAGTCTCTGATAGGAAGCTCTGCTTTGCATTTGATTGCAGATGAGAGCTTTATGAGTTCATGGAGTTTATTTTAAGAAACACAAAACCATATATATGCATATGAGAGAAAGGTTACTGGAAGCCTCCTGGCCCAGCTGTACACGTTCTCTCTGCCTGTGGGTGGTCGCCAGGGCCTGACTGGGAAGCTGTGGCCACAGGAATGGGCATACCAGAGCTTCTTTTTCTAAAGTGAGAGAATAGCAAACTCTTAGTATCTTTGTTGGGCAGAGGTTTTGGACCACTGGTGTCCAAGGGTGAGATGTGTGCCGGGCTGCTGCCCTCCGTAGAGCTGCCTCAGTGCAGGGTGGCTTTCCTTGCATGGACTGATTCTGTATTCCCACACTATGTGACACAATCTCCTGTGTGTTTATATGACACCAGATGCCCCACAAGAACCCTACTCATTTTATGTACCCAATTTAATAACTTCCCTCAGATCTCATACTTGGCCCAGTAATGCAGAGCTCACTGGGCAAGGGACCCTTCTGAAAGTTTGTGGGATTAGACTCTCCTGAGAGACTAGAGGTGTCAGGGTCTCCTTTTTAGTTCAGGGAAGGCCTAACCCAGTGTGTTACAATTTATTTTAACATCTAGAGAAAAATGCAAATCTTTTTGTTTCAGTTTGGTCCTGTATATTGGCTGTGCGAGCCTGTTTGCGGTTTTTCTTTATCAGAGCATTCAGTTTGTAGATAGGCTTGGAATTAGGGAAACCTTCCATATCTTTCATCCCTGAAAGATTTTTTTATGTGCCTACATTTTTCTTTAATTAAAAAAAAAAAAAAGCATTTCCATCCATTTTAACAGGCTATTAAAGGACCTTGGGCTTTTGACAAATGGTTCTTAAGATTTTCTTCTCTAGTCTAGGCAATTAATTCTACAGTCTTGGGTTAATATGGCCTCGCTACCCAAGCACAGCTCTAGACACAAGTTCATGTGGCTCACTGGGTGCTCATGCAGGCTCACTGGGTGCTCATGCGAGGTTTCCCTACCATTAAAGATGTGTGAGGCAAGGAACTACCCCTGGTGTTCATAACTGTGCACAGTATTGCTCTTTGCACCAAATATTAACTAAGTATTTTTTTCTTTCGCCTCTTCCTTTTAAATGTGTTTGATGGTGGGATGGGGTCACTGATAACCACTGACTGAGAAGTATTCCAACCTACTCAGGATTCAAAGGAAATATTTTTCCAAGTATCTTGACACTTCCATTTTACAGATAAATGTAAGTCAAACATTAGGCACTGTTTATGGTTGAGAGACTTCCTGTCTCCTGAGATGAGCCAGCCATACTGAAAGGGACCTGCTGGTCAGTTCGCCTACCTCCTGGCTTTCCCACATGTGGGTGGCACAGCATGTCCTCTGCACACCTCTGAGACCTCGGATCACAAGGGTGAAAAGGAAGATGGGAGTGTTTCTGTTCTGCAGGAAGTACCGATTGCTCAATGCCTTGGTAGATGAGTCCTGGGAGATGCCACTTCAGCCATCCCAAGCCACCTCCCTCAGCTGAGACTCTGTGGTGAACCCTCGTGGTCTAGTCAGCTTTCTGAATAGTGTGCCATTTTGAAAACCAAGGTCTCATCTTGGTTTTTAATCAACTCTAAGTCTCTTCAGTTACACGGGAAGGTTTTATTTATTTTTTTCTGTTTTTCCTCAGTGCTGATTTAGAAGTGGGCCACCCAGGAGGATTCAAAAGCCTTGATTGCTTCACAGTAGGATTGTTGTATCTACACTTCCAGTTAACAGTGTGAGCTGGGATGGTCTGTGTTTGTGCATTAAGTTTTTACCCCACAAAGTTGTAGCTATGGAAGGGTGGGGAAAGCTGTCTTCAGTCTTTCAGGCTGAGGCTGTGGTGATAGAGGGGCTGGTGCTGGTGACCTCGTCTGGAAATGAAGGAGACAGTTAGAAGGGCTGGCTGATAACTCATCAGCATTGTCCCTATCCTGGCCCCTGACCCTGGGGAATTCTGCCCCTGTCGCCAGGAAACACTTGTGAAGAGACAGAGGGGGTACTGCTTTTCTCTAAGTTACTTTAAGGGACAGTTTGTTTTCTACAATAAAAAGTTGGACAGAATTAAGACACAAATCAAGGCAAAACTATTTCTTTTTCTTTTCCCACCGATGGGAATTTTGCAGGGTCAGTTGGTAGTAAAACAGCCCTTAAGGAGGCTAACACAACACCTGTAGTGTAGATCAGTGCCTGTGAGGCCAGGGAAGCAGTGAAGGAGCCCAAGGGTGATAGCAGGAACTGAAGGCTCAGAGAGCTTGGCACTGGAAATGCCCTCTTAAAGAGTTCAAACAGACATAACCTGGTACAAACCACTTAGCAGCCCAGAAACTGTCTTCTCTGTCCTCTTACCCTGTTCTCACCCTTTCCTCCGCATTCTGTCTGACTTCACTTATCAGTAAGACAGGTTCAGCAGGGTCTCAGGGAGGAAGTGACCTAGACAGTGTGAAGAGCTTGCACTCGAGCGAGCCGTGGTTATCAGCCTCCTGCCAACCTAGACCTGAGTAGGATTCACACCTCAGGGCTCACCTAGCTTCTTCAAGAGCCCTGGCCTCTCGGTCCTGAAGTACAAAGGAAGAAACCCCGTTTCTGAGAGAAACCTTAGCCCACCCATCCCTGTTGGTTTTGTTTTTTTGTAGATCTAATGGATCTTTCGTAAACCTTTTGAAAAGTGTCACTATTACATGCATGCTGCTAACGTGACGTGACGTGGAAGTGGGAACAGGGCTTTTAAATGTTTGACCTCAAAACAATATGCAATAGTCCCTGTGGGTGTATGTGTGCGTGCACATGTGTGTGTGTGATATTCACTCTGTTCTCAGAGATACTTAGTCCTCATATTCTTGTGACCTGGGGCCTAAGAGCAGATACATATTTTGTTGGTGTGTTATGACTAATCCTCAAAGCCAAGTTCTTGCTGTCTTCTGTCAGCCGCAGACTCCAGTTACTCATGAATGTGATACCAGGAAGAAGTAAGGGTCTTTCGGGGCTCTGGATCTAAGCATTTGTCTGTCCTTAAGTGACAATCACAACTGGAGATTGGAAGACTGATTTCTGCAGTGATCAAAAGTGTTTGGAGTAAAAAAGCCAATTTTTTCAATTATCGGAAAGGGAGGAAAAAAAAATCACAAGTCTCTTGTAGGATCCACTGCCTCTAGGATTTTGAACTGGATCTGTCTCAGCTTGTTCTTCTTAGCGGTACTTTGAAGAAGCAAGCTTCATTCAAAATAGAAATGTTTAGTACTTCCAGCATTAGGTGGAGTTGATTTGAATTAAGTGTGGCACAGAACTTTTGCAGTAAGTTTGATGTGAAATACTAAATATTAATTAGGGCTTTGTAGGTGTCGGATTACACAGTCAAGGGACACCTACAGTAAGTGATGTAGCAGGTGTTGGCCATCTTGGGTTCCCCTCTGTAACTGAGCATCGTCCTCAGCTTTTTAGGACAGCCAGACATCAGTGTCAGTTTGTCCTAAATTCTGAGCCGGGTGGCCTATATGAGACATATTTGGATTTGATGGGTGATGGTTTACACTGTAGCACTTTGAGTTCGTCATAAAGCAGGGGTGACTATTTGAAGGCAGTCAAGTAAGTGTGAGTCTCTTAAATGGTGCTGTTTGTGACCTTTGATGCTGACTGACATGCAGAGCTCCTTCAGCGTTTCACAAACCGGACGGACACAAGTCAAGACTTTAAAGCTGCTCTCCACGTGTGACTCACCACCGGACTCTGCCTGAAAACTGTATAATGTAACAAAAATGTGGGTTGGTTTTTCCATAACACTGTTTAATAAAAGCATTATACAGCAATAATATTTGAGTTACTCACTGATTCAGTTGTCACGAGCCTGATAAAAACCAACCTCTTATCAGAACCTGAAGAATGTGAATTGTCATGACAAAGTAGAAACCATTACTGGAGGGACTGCAGTCTGTCCCTCCTTTTCTGTCCCAGGTCATACTAACATTAATTACAGGACTGTGACAGTACTTGTTCCCAGCGTTTTCTACAAACGGCTGGATTAGCTGAGATCTGAGGCCAATGATTGCTACTCCAGGCTGCCCATTCTCTCCCCGATGGAGAACATAAGCCTATCAATGGCTATCTGCTGCCTCCAACTGAGTTAAGTGAAGATCTTAAGTGTGGACCCCACACGTATGAACTTTTAAAATTCCCAGGTGATTCTTCTAGACACAGGGCTGGGGACCACTATCCTGACTCCTCTCCACTGGACTGCTAGACTTTATACTGTAGTCTAACTAACAGCAGATCTCTGATATGGTTGTCTTAGGGTTTTACTGCTGTGAAGAGACACCATCACCAGGACAACTCTTACATGGACAACATTTAATTGGGGCTGGCTTACAGGTTCAGAGGTTCAGTCCATTATCATCAGAGCGGGGGCATGGCAGCATCTAGGCAGGCATGATGCAAGCAGAGCTGAGAGTTCTACACCTTCATCTGAAGGCTGCTAGTGGAAGACTCTTCCAGACAGCTAAGTTGAGGATATTTAAGTCCATCTCCACTGTGACACACCTACTCCAAGGCTATATCTCTTGATAGTGCCACTCCCTGGGCTGAGCATATACAAACTATCACATAGGGCTTTTTGTTTTTTGGAGGAGGGGGCATGTCTATATAGAGACTACAATGTTTGCTTTCTGTCCCTTTATACATATAGGGATGTAGGCACATATTTCTTGCAATCTACATAAGGGGTCAACCTCTTGCCCACCACCCACCAGAGACAGTGGATAGGAAAGGTTATTAGGATATGGGGGAAGTGGACTTTTTTAGAAATTGTTCTTTGGGGTGATTCCAGTCTTCATTGTTCTAAGTTTAGTCCATTAGCAAAACACCAAACACGAATCGGCAGCTGCAGTCCAGTCCACTCAGCAGATAACACACATGAATCAGCAACCGCACTTCAATCCAGAAGAAACTGTGAGCCCCACCAGTTGGCTGAGTCTGTGGAAGCCGCAGGAATCTCATGAGAAGTTGGGGGGGGGGGTTGTTTGTTTGTTTTATTTTTAAGATTTATTTATATATGTGAGTATACTGTCACTGTCTTCAGACATACCAGAAAAGGGCATCAGAACCCATTACAGATGGTTGTGAGCCACCATGTAGTTGCTGGGAATTGAAGCCACCATGTAGTTGCTGGGAATTGAACCCAGGATCTCTGGAAGAGCAGTCAGTGCCCATAACCGCTGAGCCATCTCTCCAGCCCCACCCCCACCCCCTTTTTTGGAGTTTTTTGGTGAGTTTCTCTCTATGAAGAACCCACAAGTGAGGCTCAGTAATACAATGTAGGGTGAACCAATACATGCATGTAGTCAGCAAAGACCAGCAAGGTGGAGAAAAGCAAACCAATGCTGGAGTTCCCACTGTCTGTGGGGTCATATTTATATTCTTTCTAACCATCATGCTTCCTTTCATGTGCTATAGCAAAACATCCTTTCACCAGTGTCTGCTTCAGAAAACCTTCTCTTCCCTGTCTGCCCCAGCAAAACATCATTATAACCCGAGTCTCCAGAAATTTCCCCTCTATGGGGGGAGGGGGTATGTCTGGACTATCCTCAAACTGGGCTCCCCCTACATTGGTCGCTTGAGTCAACTAAGGTCAGCTCTCTTAGGGAGACGATGACCTGGGAGTAAAGAGCAGAATGAGGGAGGCGCAGCACATGGCCAGGTGTGTAAGGAAAGCCTACAGTGATGAGTGTGGAAACATACACTGAGAGTGAACTCAGGTAACCAACCACACACCAGTCCAGAGATGGCCTACAGACTATACAGTGAGGAGTCTTGCTTGTGAAAGAATGTTCCAAATGTCGTTTGCCCTGGTCACAGAAATGACTACAGGTGGTGCCAAAATTCTGTGAGGGCAAACCTGCATTGACATGTGCTTTCTACAGTGCGTCTGGCCTTTGTGGCTTTCTTTTGTTGTATGCCTTCCAGTCCCACCCTACCTTTTGCTTCTGTGGCAGTTCACAGTTACTTGAGTGGCTCAAAGGTATCGCTAGTCCTTTTCTTCCAGAGGTGCTCTTAGTGCTATTTTGGACCAGGGAGATGCTTCTGCGGGTAAATGTGCCTGCCACCAAGCTTGGTGACCAGACTCTACACGGTGGAAGAGGAGAACCAACTCCTGCAAGCTGTTTTCTGATCTCAACATATTATTTTGATCTCAGCATGCTTTTTGGGCAGTTCTGAATCTCTCGTGAAGGTCTGTATGAATTTAAGATGGATTTTTTTTTTCTTCCTATTTCAGAAAAAATTTGGGATTTGAGAAGTTACAGTGAACCTGTGCATCACTTCAGGTCATGTGGGTCACTTGCTAGTAGTGCTGGCGACATGGCGGTAATGTTAGTCACTTGGTAGTAGTGTTGGTGACTTGGCGGTAATGTTAGTCACTTGGTAGTAGTGTTGGTGACTTGGCGGTAATGTTAGTCACTTGGTAGTAGTGTTGGTGACTTGGCAGTAATGTTAGGTTTGGTAAGAACCACCTAAGGAGTGCCAGTAAACATTAAGTTTTAGTGTAGGAGGTTAGCGTGCTGCCGCTTATGTTCAAATGCTAGATTTTATACGCCAAGAACTGGTTGCTCTCAGTATACCAGCTTTTGTTAGTCACTTGCTAGTAGTGCTGGTGACTTGGTGGTAGAGTTGGTCACTTGGCAGTAGTGCTGGTGAGGAGGCAGCAGCACATCTTGTTCATGAGCATAGGGTGACCTCACATTTCTTCCATGTCTTCCAGCATCATTTTCTAGGTTCTGTATTTCAGATCTTTGGGGTCTTTTGGATCATGTTTTATTCATTTCATGTTATCATAAGTAGACTTATTAATTTTAGATAGTAAAATTATATATAAAATTTTTATAGTAAAGGTATAAGGGATTGAGTTTTTTGTTTGATGATTTTTCTATCTTGTCATTTTGTTGATTCATTTGTGCATGTATGTAATTCTTAAGGTTTTCTGTATTTTAGATTACATCATCTATGAGCAGGCAATTTCACTTCTTTTCCAATTTCACTTTTATCCACCCCCTCTTTCCCTTCCCCACCTCCCTGTCCTCTCCTTTAATGTGTGTGTATCTATATCTATATCTATATCTATATCTATATCTATATCTATATCCATTTTGTTTGAGGCTGAAAGACAGTTAAGGAATATCCTAGGTACGAAGAGTGAATGGTAGTAATCAAGGAATGTAGTCAAGGAAATCAATAAAATAACTTTGGGAAGTATTTTCTAAATTCATGATTTTATTGCTTCAGCTTGGCTCCAGTAGGTTTGGTGAGACCCACCTAAGGAGTGCCAGTAAACATTAGTTTTAGTGTAGGAGGTTAGCATGCCGCTGCTTATATTCAAATGCTAAATTTTGTACTCCAAGAACTGGTTGCTCTCAGCATACCAGCTTTTGTTGTATAAACCTTGCCCCCCAAGTTAACCATGATTGGCTAATAAAGATGCCTATAGCTGGGCAGAAGAGAGGTAGGTAGGGCTTCGGTTCCCTGGCTTGGAGTCTCGGGCAGGGACCACAAGGAGAGAAGAAAGAGATGGAAGGAGGGAAAAGGGACCATTGAGCAGGTAGATCATAAGCACATGGCCATGAGGGCCGGCCAGTTGGAGTAGGAGCCACCCAAGCAGAACCTAGCAAGCGATATCTCGGAGTTACTGACAGGGAAGCAGACAAAATAGCATAGAGGGCTGATATCTGCCCAGCTCTAGTGCTGGTAAGGATTGTTATAAATATAAAGGGTTTGGGAACTGACTGATCTAAGGTGGGGTAGAAACCCCCAATTAATATTTACCGCAACACATTAGTAATGACCTTTCTCTCAAGTAGTTGCTGAAGGCTAGAGGCATGCTTATAGAATAGAGACTTTAGCCGGGCGTGGTGGCGCACGCCTTTAATCCCAGCACTTGGGAGGCAGAGGCAGGCGAATTTCTGAGTTTGAGGTCAGCCTGGTCTACAAAGTGAGTTCCAGGACAGCCAGGGCTACACAGAGAAACCCTGTCTCGAAAAACTAAAAAACAAAACAAAACAAAACAAAACAAAACAAAACAAAACAAAAAAGAATAGAGACTTTAAGGGGACTGGGTGTGTTGTAGAAGGAAGGAGAGTGGGACAATACTCATCTTCGTGTCTGATACATCAATCAATAGTTAGTTATTCAGGCTCTAATTGCTATAGTACTGGCTGCAGATCTAAGGGCAACTTATACTCATATCACATACAATAGGTTTCTTTTCATGTAAAAAGTGGGATTCTTGGGTTTTGTTTAGATTTTATATGTGAACACTGCTTCTATATCACCCGCACTCCCCATCCACCCTTGGCTGCCTTTCAAAATTCATGACCCTTACTTTATTATTGTTACATGTATATACCTGTAACATACACACACACACACATTCTACTGAGTCAGGCTATCTTTGCTCCAATGTATGTGCTAGGGATGATCACTTGGGATTAGATAACCTACGTGGAAAGTCATGCCCTCCCTCTAGGTGAGACCATGTGGGTTAGCATGTCAACTGGTGTTATTATGCTGGTCTTGTTCTGGCAGCCATATTGATAGTCATGGGTACATTTCCTCTGTCACGCCTAGGGGATGCTATCTAACAGTAGACAACCTGGGCCTATGTTTTTCACAACCAATTGTTCTGCTCCCGTTTCTGTGATCTTCATTGAGCCTTAAATGTAGGGGTTGTGATGCAGATGTTACTAGATGTCACCATAGTCCCTTACTCTCGTCATTTCCACCAATTGCCTATCACTGTAATTGTCTCCATCTTTTGCAAAAAGAAGCTTGTTTGATGAGGGGTGGGTGAAAGCAACGCTTACCTGTGGGTATAAGGTCAGGTAATTTAGAAAACAGTAAGATGATATTAGTTTAGGAAACTGGCAGTAGTGGGTCCTCTGTGGCCTGTGACCTCCCCAGGCACGAGGAGCTAGCTAGGTTTACAGTATCGGGTATGAATGCCCTCCTGTTGATTGGGTCCACATCTGATCAGACAGCTGTTGGCTACCCCAAGATAAAAGGACCACTTCTGTATTGCTATGGGTATTTTGCCAGGCCAGTCAGGTATTTCTCTCTCTTGCTTTCCACTTTAGTATTTCAGACTGAGCCTCTCAGCAAATCTGGAGCTTACCCATTACAAAAGACTGCCTGGCCAACAAGCCCCAGTGATCGTCCTGCCTGCCTCCCCAGTGCTACAACACAGGAAGGGGACACACTGTCACGATAGGTGTTTTTGCTAGAGATTTCCATCTACTTCAGAAGCACTTCATCAACTGAATTATCTCTCCAGTCCTGGGTCTTTTTTTAAATGATATTTTTATTATTTGGAATTTCACATGTAAGTACGATATATTTTGATCATATTCATCCCCAGTGCTCCCTGATTGATCCCCAACTCCTCACTCTCTCTCCCAACTTGTCTGTTTTCTTTACTCTCATGGCATTTCATTTGTACTGCCTGTATACCATAGGCATTTGGACCATCCAAATGGGTGTGGTAGACCTGCAGGAGTCACACCCTTAAAACTTCGCTCCCCTGGAAGCTATCATCTGCCAATAGCTTCTTGGCCAGGAGTGGAAACTCATAAAGCTTTTCCATGTTATTCTGGGATGTTGCCTGCCTTCCTCTTGTGCTGGCAAACACAGATGCTGTGAGCTCACGGGTTCTGTCATGCCCAGAAGACACCTTTGGTCTGGTCCTCCCTGTCCACTGGCTCTTATGATCTTTCTGCCTCCCTTCCTTAATGGTCCCAAGTTTGGGGAGCAGCTAATTAAGTCATCATAAATGTGGGAAATCAGGTTCAATCATGAAATCATTAACTCAAGTCCCATTTCTCAAATATAAGAAGACAGTGGCTTTGAGAGGTGGCTAGAAGTAGGTTGGGAGGGGGTCCTATAGAGGCTCTTTAGCCATGTGGCTAAACCGTCTTTTGATGCTCCAACTGGCCCTGTGAAGTTGGAGCTGTGTTCCCTGTGTCTTCCCAGGAATCTGTCTCATATTCAGGATTTTCTCCTTGGAGAAACTCTTCCTCCAGGATTAAATTATTTCCATATTTGGGAACAGTTGAGCCATCTTTCTTATTTTTTCTTATTTTCTCCCTTTCTCTTTTTAAACATAACACATGAATCTCTTCTTGTTAAGTCACTCATATAATAAAATAATGCTTTGAGAAAAATTGAATTCTATTCCTCTATACTGCTCCAGGGCAACCACTGTTCACCAGATTAAAACCTGCCGCTGTGATTCCCCATTGTTACTTTTTTTGGGGGGGGGGAGAAGCAACTTAAGCATGGAAAGGTTGGTCTAGTGATCTCAGAGGTTCCTGCCCATGGTTGTTTGGCACCTTGCTTTCAACCCAAGGCGAGGTAGGATCTTTACAGCAAGAGTGCATGCCAGAACAGGGAGCGCATGGCCCTGTGGAGATGCTCAGTCTGTGGCTGTCAGGAGGCAGAGAGCTGAGGGAAGAGGGAGAGAGAGAAAAAGAGACCTGCACAAGGCACACCATTCAAACTTGCCCCTCAATGACCCATTTTCTCCAACCAGGCTTCATTTCCTCATTCTCCCTTGATGAGATTTGTTCCCTTGGGATCCCTAGGGTTCTGGGTCTGCTCTTCAAAAGTGCTGGAGCCTAGGCCTCACATAAGCCTTAGGAGAAGCGAGGGGTATTGAAGACTTGTAATCCAAACCTTAGCACCTATTGAAACTGACTAATATAACTCAGTCTAAGAGGAAAATCCATGGGCTTGGTGTCTACTGCCACACAGACTCTAAAACTCTGTCCTCTACTCAAGAATTAGTAGTGTGTGTGGTTGCCCATGCCTTTAAACCCATCTCTCAGGAGGATCACTGTGAGTTCAAGGCCAGCCTGGTCTACAAAGCAAGTTCCCAGACAGCTAGGGCTGTTACAGAGAGAGACCCTGTCTTGAAAAAAAAAAAAAGAGTTAGTAGTGCCCAATATTGGCTGTGCACAGGTCTGGGTGGGAGAGTCTGTGCCACCAGGTTTTTTGCAGGTCTAGCTGCAGCAGTTTTGAGGTCATGCACTTTTCTGTGATATCTAGGACTATAGTTGGGGAACCACCCATATTCTGAATACTCAGATGTAGATGCTTTCTCAACTACCACTTGGCACCAGGAAGGAAGATCATGTCTCTCTCCTACATCAACCTCAGCTGTAGTTTGCTGACCTTTTCATTCTAAAGTGGCAAGTGTCACCCAGGTTTCTCCCCATCTTAATGGCATCACAGGCCCTACTGGTCCCGCTCTGTACACGTGCTGATGTAGCCACGAGGGGGCGCCGAAGGGAACTGCCACCAGTTTTAAAGACTGTACTCAAGCACAGCTTTGCAGTGTCACCGACCGGGTCCTCAGCTCTTAACCGTACTCACCTATGGCCAGTGCTGCCCTATCCCCAAGGGCTGCCCGGATCGTTTCACCCTGACTCCTTCCTGCACAGACCCTACTGCGTTCTGACCAGAGATGCAAGGATGCTCCTCTAGTGGGTGCCCCGCCTTCCTTTCTTTCTATGGTTGCACCTTCCCAAAGATTTGTGGCCTGCGCTGCGCGGAGTTTGGGGAACACGAAAGAGAGGGACAAGGACCGAAGAAGCAGAACAGAGGTGGGGGCTGGAAGAGAGTCGTTAGAGCTTTCTGGACAATACGAGGGGAAAAAAAAAAAAACTACAAAGCAAAATAAAACCTTTTTTCGGGGGTGGACCGGGGAGCGCTTGCGAAAGGGACTGTATGTCAGAACAAGAGACCAGCAATACAGAACAAATGGCCGTGCACTTCCCTGATTCCAACGCGTTAAATCCACTTTCTCATTCTGTGAGACCCACTTACCCCGCTAGTAAGAAAGTGGTCCACACACCAAGAGCTGAACAGAACAAACCTGAGTGCGTGCGATTCTTCCGGTTGTGGATTAGGTTGCTCATCCTGACTGTAGAAAAAAATGCTTAAGGAAGAAGTCGTAGGGTGTGTGGAGGCGGAGAATGGATTTGGTCATCTATGGTGAGTCAGAGCATCTCTGTGTGTATGGTTCCATGGTGTAATGGTGAGCACTCTGGACTCTGAATCCAGCGATCCGAGTTCAAATCTCGGTGGGACCTTTCTCTTTACTCCACACAGGATCCATTTTCTTTCTGTTCATAGCCCTGGCTTAACACAGGAAGGAAAGGGGAGCAGGCCCTGGTTTCACTCCTCCTCTAAGTCATTTGCACGCCGCGTTTGCGTCCTATCTCTCAGCTCTGAGACACCAATCCACATCGTAGCAGCCCGAACACACTGCAATATCCTGTCCTCCGCGACCAGCCTGGCCCGGGGCTCGCTGCCACATCGCGACTCCACGACCTTAACTAAGGTCTGCCACGTTTTCAGGTGAGCTGGGGCCGAAAGGGCTGCAACAGCGGCAAGGCAGCGTACCGCGTCCTGGCTGCCGGCACACCCGCGGCTCCCTCTCCTGTTTCCGCACACGATGAAGGGAATTTAAGCGAGCTAGACCTTTGCTAGGTCTTGAGTTTGAGCAATTTCAGTGTGTTTTAGTTCATTGAACTTCTGAGATTCTATTGAAACCAGCAGAGGCCGCTGTTGTCTCCTTAATTGAGACCAATAGAGCTGAGTTTGGATAGCAACTCCCCGGGTGGCTCCTCCCCGGGTCACCAGTCTGAAATCAGCCGCTGCAGCTTCTTTCTGTCAGAACTCTGCCCCAGGAAAATTCCACTGGAGAAGGCCGTGGGAATGTTAGAGGAAGGTCTAAATAGCCTTCACGTGCAGGCGCCTGGAGAAATTGAAATGATCGTTTTCCTGTGGTTGGAATTTTGGGTAGTTACGAAGTACTGAAAAGAATAGCTGCTGTTTTAGAGAGTTCAGTCTGGGATCTGAAGAATGGGAGGTCCCATCAGAAGTGGTCGAGAGAGGTTGGGGAGGAAAAAAAAAAGAGTCCCAATACTTCGGCCAAGAGAGTGGAAGATTGGCCAAGTCCCCTTCCCCTGGTAATCTGGAGACCAAGCATGGAAAGGTCTCCTTACCGCAAGTAAAAGCTTCAGCCCCTCAGCGCTGGGTCAGTGTTTCTCAGGAAAGTAAATTTCTCTGGTTAACTTAACATCTTCAACCTTTGGGACCTCGGCTTCTCTCTCTGGGTGGTGGCTTCAGCACCAATTGTGAGCATTTAATTTCATTCTCACCGAGTCCTCCAGCTACAGGTGAAGCCTCATATCATCCATCATGACTCAGAGGATAGTGACTGGACTCTGCTCTGGTCCCAAATTGTGGGGTAAACACCCAATTCCCCTATGGAATCTGACCCAGGGCCCGGATCTGAAGTAATGATACAGGCAGCTCCTCCTGAGACGAGAGAGAGAGAGAGAGAGAGAGAGAGAGAGAGAGAGAGAGAGAGAGAGAACTTTCCAGAAGCTTCCAGAGGCCCCCCACTTGCCCCATCTCTGCACAAGATACCTTAGAACACTGTTAGAAAAAAATGTAGCCAATAGTTCCAGAAGATTTTGCATAATCCTGTTACAGGGTTTGGGGAACAGCCTGCTCCAGAACAGACATTTCGAGGGTGTTCTAGTTAGCTTTTCTGTTGCTGGGATAAAATATTCTGACCAATAGCAACTGGGGTAGGAGAGGGTTTATTTTGTTTCATACATCATCGAGGGAAGTCAAGACATCCCTGGACTTAAGGCAGGCACTTGAAGTAGAAACTGTGGAGAAAAGCTTACCTGCTGGCTTGCTCTCCTGTTCTGGTTCATCTTCCTTACTCAGTCCAAGCATACATCCCTAAGGTATGAACCGTCATCCACAGTGGGCTGGACCCGCCTACATCAATTAACAGCCAAGAAAATGATCCACAGACATGCCCACAGGACAATCCTATCTGGGCATCTTTCCAAATGGGGCTCTGCCTTCCTTGACACACTGTCAAGTTGACCACCAAGATTAGTCACAGGAGGACACTTGAAATGAGCGTGCTGGAGTCTGGGACAAGAGAGCCCTTTTCACTCTCACAGTCTGTATTCCACAAGTATAAACAACACAGTCACTTCACCAATATGACGTGACTCAATATGACGTGGCATTTCACAGTAAAAGACAGCAGCTTTGGTTTGCACTAAAGGAAAAGGCCACACTGAAATTTGAACGCGGATCGCTGGATCCAGAGTCTAACCTCTGCACCTTTACACCATGGAATCACAGCCCTGAGTAGCTTCTGACTGGCTGTAGGTATGCAAATCCACCCCTCACCCCACCTCACCTCCGCCCTCAAGAATTTCCTCCCCAAGCACTTATCCTTGTCAGACCCCCGGCTCACGTTCTCCCTGTTAACAGTCCTTTTAGGCTCCGCCCTACAGTTACCTGGCAATAGCCAGGTTCTCCTGACTCAGTATAAAAGGGGCTGCTTGCCCCTTTCTCATTCTCCACTCTCTTACCCTCTTACTCTCTTCCTTCTCAGTCCCTTCTCTCCCCACGCCCCCCTCCACTGTCTACTCCTTCAACTCTCCTCCCCGAGGCCTAAATAAACTCACCTCAGGGGGAAGGGGAGTCTCAGCATAAGCCCGCAGAGACACCCTCTTCCACCACACCGTACCTCGCGCTCTACCAAACATGTTCCTGGTTCTTTCTTTTTATAAAACACAACACTCAGTGCCTGTTCTTGTTTGTCCCTCCCAGAATGAGAACAAATACTTTTGAGGGGACGGGGCACAAAGAAGGGCGTTTTAGGCTGTTAGCAAGGCCCCAACCCTTCATGTTGCTGGAGCTTTCTGTTCTGATGTAAAATTCCAACCCCAAGCCAGCCGCCTTGCTTTTTCTTTGTAGTTGTCCACTTCCTACCCTCAAATGGCCGCTGATGATTTTCGGAGCAGGATTTGGACTTTACCGGATTCCAATCTCCTCTATCCCCACCCCTGCCCACTAGTCCTTTTCGGGTCTTTTACCTCTACTTCCACGTGGTTTCCTTCCTGCCTTCCCCTAGTAACATTCCCCACTGCTTCGGGTCCAGCCTCAGTCCTCCTTGACACCCTTTCTTTTTGTGAGAGACCATGTGGTGGTGGTGGTGGGGTGTTATTCAACGTAGAAAGGGCTACAGGAGAAGATGGGGAAGAGTGTGTGTTCTCTTGGCCCTACCTTTTGGGTGAACCCCAAACAGGCAATGTTCTGCCAAGGAAGGCAAAATCAATTCTTTCTTTCTTTCTTTCTTTCTTTCTTTCTTTCTTTCTTTCTTTCTTTCTTTCTTTCTTTCTTTCCTTTCTTCCTTTCTTTCTTTCTTTCTTTCTTTCTTTCTTTCTTTCTTTCTTTCTTTCTTTCTTTCTTTCTTTCTTTTAGATTTATTTAATGTATATGAGTACACTGTAGCCCTCTTCAGATACACACCAGAAGAGGGCAATCAGCTCCCATTACAGATGGTTGTGAGCCACCATGTGGTTGCTGGGAATTGAAGTCAGGTTGCTCCCATCTCTCCAGCCCCGAAATCAACACTTAAAATGTTAAGAACTTCACAACCACAGAGATTCCTCTTCCTTGCCCACGGAGTCCCTGAGGAAAGGGCATGGGCACCTACTGGTGGACAGTTGGGGACTGTGCACAAAATGTGGCTTTACTTGGGCAGGTTCTCAGGAAAGCCCACTTAGGAGGCGTGTTCAAAGAAAAGCCCAAGAAAAGCCCTGCCGCTGGGCAGTGGTGGCGCATGCCTTTGATCTTAGTACTTGGGAGGCAGAGGCAGGTGGATTTCTGAGTTCAAGGCCAGCCTGGTCTACAGAGTGAGCCAGGGCTATAAAGAGAAACCCTGTCTCGAAAAAAACAAAAACGAACAAAAAGAGCAAAGCCATGGTCACCCTTGTTAGAGATGAAGGTAGAAGGAAGTGTACGCACTCAGCTACGTTCTCTTTTCCCACCTCCTGGTGCCTGCAGCCTCCACGCTGCTGACCCGTGGAGGGGGGGGGAGCAATGGTGTGTGTGTGTGTGTGTGTGTGTGTGTGTGTGCCTCTGCATGCTGAAACTCCATGACGGGGTGAACCAAGAGCTACTCACAGAGAGAGCTGCCAACACCCCCCCCCCAATCAAAAAACTGAAAATGAGGTGGTAGTAGAGGCCACAGCTCCTATACATCACATTGTGTCCTTGGCATGCCACCTTCAGAGTGGTGGTAGGGAGCAGGTTATTGAACCTAACGAGAAAATAGTGTTCTCTATGCACTCGCTGCTGTCCCTGTCACACCCACCCCACCCCATTCTCTTGCCCTCCTATTTTCCTTTAGCTCTCTTCTCCCTCCCAGACCACTCTTCCTTCTGCCTGCTGTCTAATTGAATGGCAGAAAAAGTGACAAATCAGAGAAAGATATTGACAAAATAGGATAGCCCAACTCTCACAAGAAGAGAGGAACAGGGAGCTACTTAAAGGGGAGACAGACAGCACAGGAGGAAGGGAGTGCAGTGCAGGAATACGGTAGAGTCTGGGGAGCACAATTCAGTAGAGTCCAGAGGGAGAGTGGAGGAGAGAGAGGGAGGAGGAGGCAGTGTTACTGGGAGACATGGTACTCCACCAGGAAAGGGACCTTCGTCCTGGTCTTCTGCTGTCCACTGCATCTGGAGCCTTCAGTCCTGAGTAGGAGGAGAGGAGAAATATCCTGGGAAGAGGCTAGGGTGTTCCTACTCTTGCCTTCCTACTTGATGTGACTTAGCATCTGGGCAGCAGGCAGTGGCCTCAGAGGCAGGAGAGTGTCATGTGGGATGCTTTTTAGAATGAATAGAGTCTAGGCTAAGAATAGAAGTTTTCCAGATTTCCACACACATGACCTTGCCATGGGCAAGGAATTGAACCATCGCTTCTTTTCTGGCATCTCTAAAATGGTCAATGCATGTATTGCATAGAAGCTGTAGCATTCTGACAGAGTTTGTTCGTGAGGGCACTTGTAAAGGAGAAAAGGGTCACTCACAGCAGTTGGCTTTGGGACTTGAAAAACCCAATAGTGGGATGGGGTAGGATGTTGGAGATGCTGGATGGCTCAACAGATAACACAGTATTTCTCCCTATTGAGTAAGAGCCAGATGGTTGTTAAATGGCTCTGCTTCACTCATTTCAAACAGTGGCCTAGCGAAGCTTGAAAATAAGCTGTGTGTGTGTGATGTCAGGGTGTGTTGGGAGGAGGGGTCATATAGAATGATTCCATATGTTGACACTGATGATGAAGATAAAGATAAAGAAGAAGATGATGATAATAATAATGATGGGCTCTAGGTAACTCTAACTAACCAGGGACCAATGAGGCCAAGTGAAAGATTGGGGAAGGGTTTATACAATTGTGGACCACGAGGTTAGAGCAGCTGAGGTTGCAGAATCAAGGGTCAAGGCAGACAGCTGATTGAAGGGCTCCAACAGTGCAAGCGTAGGTGGTTTGGCCTCTCCGAGCTGGTGACTTGCAGGAGTCTAAGGTTGACAAAGCAGTGCTTAATCACTTGACCCCCAATAAGCTAAAATCGAGAGAGGTGGCATTTCTTCTTCTTCCTCCTCCTCCTCCTCCTCCTCCTCCTCCTCCTCCTCCTTCTTCTTCTTCTTCTCCTCCTCCTCTTCCTCCTTCTTCCACCTTTGGCCTGAGGCCATGGAAAAGTAAACAGATTTTTTTTTTAAAGAACACACAAAAACTCCCCAAATGCCACACTCAGTATATAGACTTTTGTATCTCGGCTATATACTTCATATGTTGATGCTATTGTCAATATTTAACTACCCTGGAAAGGTTTTATATTGAAATTGAATATATTGGCAGTATACCTACTCTGACATGCATATACACAATGAACTATTGCTACAGTGAGCTATTAGTATGTCTGACATTTTATTCCATTTATTTATTTATTTATTTATTTATTTATACATATGGTCACACGTGTGGAGGTCAAAGATAACTTGAAGTACTCAGTTCTCTTCTTCCACCATGTGGGTCCTAGAAATGGAACCCAGGTTGTCATGGCTTGTTGGCAAGCGCTTCGACCCACTGAGCCAGCTTCCAGCCCAGTATGTCTATCCTTTCAGTTGCATCATATATTTTTGTTGAGAACACTTTGACCTAATGTCTGCATATTTTGTGTGGAAAACATTAACTGTAGTCCCAGTGCTGTCCACTGTGTCTCTAGAACTCAGTTCTGTGAAATTGAAGCTTTGCATCCTCTGATGAAAACCTCCCTGTCTCTTCTGCCTTGCCCATGGTGACCAACACTTGGCTCCCCTTCCAAGTCCTTGGATTGAGAGTACTGAGGTCAGGGAAGCGCTGGGTGCAGCAGCAGTTTCAGAGACAATTAGGTCAGGGGGCTCTGACATCATGAGTGGACTGGCACTTCAATGGATTCATAATTGCGTGGCTTTTGGCGGGAAGCAGCAAAGGGTTGGAGGTAGGGCCTAGTTGGGGAGAGTGGGTCACCCTTGTGAGCACTAAATCCCTTGTGCTTGCCCTGTGGGTGGTTGTGAGCCATCATGTGAGTTCTGGGAACTGAACCCAGGTCCTCTGCAAGAAAAGCAAGTGTTCTTAATGCTGAGCCCTGAGCCATCTCTCCAGCCTCTGATCTTTGTTTGGTTGGCTTTTTTGTTTGTTTGTTTGGTTGGTTGGTTGGTTTTTTCAAGACAGGGTTTCTCTGTATAGCCCTGGCTGTCCTGGAACTCACTCTGTAGACCAGGCTGGCTTTGAATTCAGAAATCTGCCTGTCTCTACCTCCCAAGTACTGGGATTAAAGGCGTGCGCCACCACTGCATTTGGTTGGGTTTTTTAATTTATTTTTATGATTTTAAATTATATGTGTGGGTGGCATGTGCACATGAGCCTGCAGGGACCAGCATCATTGGGTCTCCCTGGAGCTAGCATTATAGGCAGTTGTGAGCCACCTGACTTGGATGCTGGGAACCAAACATGTTCTCAAGAGCAGTATGTGCTCTTAACCACTGAACATCTCTCCAGCTCTGCCTCTGGGTTTCTTAATGATTGCTTCTTCTCCTCCCCATCCTCCTCCTGTAGGCCCTCCCCATCCTCCACTTATTCCTCTGCTTCCTCTTTCACCTTCTCCTTATTTTTATTAGGCAAAGAATTTTATTAATTCTTTTCCAATCTTTATTCCCAGGCTTCTTCAGCTTAATTTGCCCCACAGAATAAATTGTGTATACACAAAAACTGAAAAGAGTAGACATGTCCAAGGGGTTTGGGCTTAGAATATTAAAGATCTAGATCTTTTCAAATCTGTAAAAGAATTTTAAAAGTAGTCATGATTTAAAATAGCATCTCCTATAGTTTCTGAAAGTGAATACTTCAGAAGTTGCTTCAGTTCAGTTTGTCTCATTCTTAGAAGTGTCATCAAAATTCTCCACAAGATCTGGAACAACAATGACTACTACAACTTCAACTACTTCCTTTCTTCCTTTTCCTTTTTTCCTTTTTTCCTTTTTCCCTTTCTTTCTTTCTTTCTTTCTTTCTTTCTTTCTTTCTTTCTTTCTTTCTTTCTTTCTTCTCCTCTTCCTCCTCCTCCTCCTCTCTAGTAGCAGATGGTGCTTTTCAATCAGCAGGTTGTTTGGGCAAGTGCAGCCAGTCTCCTTAAACTGGTCACACTGTCTGCACTAAGCTGGTTTAGGGTGCAGAGAAGCATTTCTGTCAGCTGCTCTTCTCAGCGGAGCCTGTAATTGTAAAGACTGAACTTCAGGGTTGTCAAAATGGACCACTGTTCCTTGGTTTGTAAACATGTTCCCCTCCTCACTATCAGAGATGTGTTCACACCTAACTTCCTTAAGAAGAGCTGCAGTTTTCGTCACCTACTGTGGCTTTTCTATGGCCTACCTTCTTTCTGTGGGTGGTGGCCTTTCCCACCAACACACGCTTGTGCCTACAGTTTGGTGGGATCTTCCCTGGTTCATGATTGTTTATTTCATCTTGTGGAAGTAGAATTCATGGGGGGACTAGGATTCACACTCAGGGTTTCTGTAGATCCTCTGAAATAAGGCACACACTGGGGGACACAAGATGGCAGCATGTCTTTCATATTCCATATCCTTTTTCTGGGAACTGGTACAGAAATGAGAAGCAAAGGAGAATAATTTCTTTATACACAGTTTGCTTTAATAGTCGTCAGAAAGACTGCTTAGCGTCTTCTCACCCATCAGTCTGCACATCATGTTGGCCTTCAACACGTAGCCATAGCAACATATATAAATCTATATTGTACATTTATACACACATCCACATCCGATGAGCACTGTGGAGACACAGAGTCTTCAGTACAGAACAGGCCTTGCCCATGCTATTAAAAGAGGCACTAGTGTGCTGTACGCTAGACATTCAATAGGCGTGATGTGGCCACCAGTAGTCCCCAATTCCCCTAAGGGAAGTTAGTATTACAGGGGACAGCAGAATTAAGGAAGTCGGTTCAACTTGAGTTTGTGTAAGAAACAGAAGGTGCCAGGCTAAGCGCAGGGCACCTAGAAGTTACCACGTTCCGTTCGCTGTGTAGACTCAAAGACCTCTGGTGTGGTGGTAGAGACCAACGTACTACCGGGCTTGGCCCATAGGGCTGGCCTGGCTCAAGAGTGGGTCTGTGAGGGGAGTTTGGTGGGCGCCAACAATGTCCAGCAGGGCAGTGCCACTCAATGGTGTGTGCTTTTACAATTGTCTGAGGAGTGTTGGCATCGGGACCATACATCCTGTTTGTGGGCGGTGAGGTCCTAGTTCCCCTGAGTTGGCTATCTTGAGGACAGATGCTGAGGTGAGAACTGTAACAAGGTGGGCACCGTGCCGCTTAGGCTGTCTAGAAGCAGTGCCAGGAGGCCTTCTACACAGTCTACGTGAGTTTTGCTTAGTGTTGGGCCCAGTGGGCCTTGGCTAATTGTATTCATTGCTTGCCAGGATACCACTTTCCTTCCTGCCTGTCCCATGTGGACACGTCTCAGTCCTTCTGTGGACCTCCAGCAGGGGAGGAGTGGACCAGGTACTCCTCAGCAGATAGGCAGCTGCACAAGAGGCGGGCAGGCCCACCCTTCATGCTCCTTTAAGGACCTCTGGCTCCACCCCTTACGTGGCTCCTGGAAGGCAAGGGTCACAAGGCCGGAGTGCTCATCAGAGCCCTGAAGGATTTCATCTGCAGACAAGAAGAAAACAAACCTGGTCAGCATGAGTGCCCAGGCCCCGCTGGAGGCTGGAGTGAGGGGCACATGTTGCTGGAAGCCAGGAGCCTGATTAGGAGGGCAAGCAAGCACAGTGAGTTGGGGTGGGAGGGCTGGCCTGGAGAAGCTCTGGAAGCCCAGGTTAGACGGAAGCCTTTCCCACTCCTGGACTCTTGCTGCTTATACCTCTGTACACTGGTGGTTAGACCCTGCTCAGCTCCCTGCAGAAGCCAGTTGATGTTCCAAACCAAGTAGTCCGAAGCAAACAAGCAAACAGAAACCAAGAGGGTCTTTATCTCTCCCAAGAAAGAAGTGCAGGAGGAGAGACACTCAGCAGGAAGCCCTCCTGCTATGTGCAAGTCCCAGTTATGTGAGAAGGGGTGGAGCAAGCAGAGCTTCCAGAGGTGAGGTGAGCTGAGCTGAGATCTACCCTGACAGACTGAGGGAGGACAGCAGAATCACAGAGATGAAGGGGCCAGCTAAAGCCACACAGGCAGTTAGTGACAGGCCCCTAAGGAAACAGAGAGGAAAGCATGCCCAGGCTGGACCAGTGTTCCAAAGACTGCTGGGTTACCTTTGCTGGGACAGGAATATGGCTGCACAGAGGCAATCTCGTAAGTGCTGTGCTACAGAGGCTCGGGAAAGAAAGGAGTCGTCAGAGAATGAAGGGAAATTAGACCAAGACAAAAGAGTGTACTGCATCACAGCCCAGCCCCCTTTCCTTTCTGCTTTCTGCGCGCGGGCCTTAGCACTGTGGCAGATGTGACTAGGAAGTGCCTGAGCAGAGGCTCTGCTGCGTGCGCAGCGGCAGGTCTATCCTCAGAGGATATTTTCTGATCCTTAAGCCACATCATCTGCACCAAGTCTTTTCTCACACTGCTGCTGGGGGAGGAGGCCGCACTTAGCGTTTATGATAATCATAGAGAACCAGCCAGGGATTGACCATCTTCCCCCTGAAGAGGCAGTGTTCATTTTCAGGTTTTCTTCTGCATTCTGCATCGGTGAGCCAAGATAAGGATCACTGGGATCCTTACAGACAAGGATGCTTCCCACTTCACAGTGCAGCGGGGGCAGTCTGTAAGGCTCTACTCTGCCTTCTTGTCTATAGAGCCCCTGAGGAAACGTGAGTGCACAGTGGGCCTCACAGGCAGACCCCAAATGTGAGTGCACAGTGGGCCTCACAGGCAGACCCCAAATGCCTCTGCCCTCTGGAGGTAACTGTACTCCATATTCTGGCCTACCCATAGTCACATAAAGGACAGAAAACTAGAGAGAAAGGGAGAGAGGACACAAGATGAGGGCAAGCAGAGAAGTCAGGGGAGGGAGGCGGGGCTTGCTGAGGGGCCATACCCTACACTGGACCAGAAACCTCTCAGGATGTCAGCTAACCAGGGGCATCACAGACAGGCTGAGAGTGGTGGGCTGAGGGCAGGCTCTGTGGCTCAGAGCTACAGTTTTGTCCTTACCTCTAAATTAGTCCGTGCTTTCTTCAGGACATCATGGGTCCTAGTAACTGGAAACAGAAAACAGCCCCACAAACGTGCAAATTACCAGCTGAGTCTGGCTTGCTTGGCACATGCACTCCCTAAAGCACTTCCTGGGCTACTGAGTATGGCCTGTTGCTGGCCACTCCTCCTCTATCCCCACCCTTACTTCTCAGTCCCTCCTCTCTCAGCAGTGGAGAGTTCCTCTGGTCACTGTTCATCTGCTGCAAGACTGAGTGTCAGAAAGAGCCCTCCCCTACGTGTCCTCTAGGGACACCTACGATGGCTCACGAGGAATTGTTCCATGTTCTTCTTCCTCTGGTTGGCCCTCTTCAGACGCGCAGCAGTGCTCTGAAGGATCTGTTCTTGTTGGGATACTTGGGCTCGCAGGTCCAAGAGTTCTTTCTCCATCAGTTGTCCCTGAGGAAGAGGGACAGATTCAGACAACAGTCACCAGGCTGAACACACCCTGGACTTGGCAGCGGAGTGCTGCCATCTTCCCAACCTTTAGTATTGAATTCCTGTCATTAAAACTTCCCTAATAGGCTGGAGAGGTGGCTTAGTGGTTAAGAGCACTGACTGCTCTTCTAGAGGTCCTGAGTTCAATTCCCAGCAACCACATGACGGCTCACAACCATCTGTAATGGGATTCCTGTTCTGGTGTGTATGAAGACAGCTATAGAGTCCTCATATAAATAAAATAAAGATATCTTTTTTTAAAAAAACAAAAAACAAAAAATTCCCCTAATGCCAGCAGGAGACAGCTGAGGACCAGGCCACCAGACAGAAACAGGGAGGGAAACTGAAGCCTGCTGGGGAGAACCTTGTTCTAGGCCAACACCAAATCCCAACTGCAAGCCAGAGCTCTGTTCAGTCTGGTAGAAAACTCTCAATCCTTGCCATGAGTATCTTAGGAGTCCAGGGATTTTCTATCTGAAGAGAAGGGAATGGCCTGAGGACAGTAGGAGTCTGCAAATGTCTGCCACCATGGAGATGTGAAAGCACCTTGGATTAGCACAGTTGGGTCCATAAAAGACTTCAGTAACAGTCATCTGTAGCTGGAGTCTAGGGCAGATCCTAAAATACCTCTGTCCACCAATCTGCTGGCCACAGCCCACCTGAGAGACAAGCAGACACCAGAAGGTGGCTGGCTTTCTCAGGCCTGACCCAGAGACACAAACTAAAGGCTTGAGATCCCAGAGCATGGCTAAAAGAGGCCATTTTCTCATGATGGTGTTCTAGGGCCTTCGGTCAGTGCGCCGCCTTAGGGATGAAGTGTGCCAAATGGTTAACAGGGTCTCTTGACCAGTTCAGCCAAACTTCCGGGTACAAGACCTGGCAATGTCTGGATACCCAGGCTGACTGTCTACTTCCCATACTCTTTCCTTCTCTCTGATGTCTCATCAAGCGTTGGAGGGTGGGAAATGAACGTGTTAGAGCTGCAGTGACCGAGCCACCATGGCTCTGAGGCTACAGGATGCTCCATGAAGATTCTGCCCATCTCTCCTTGCCATATAACCCAGGACCATCAGGAAAGCCAAAGGAGTCAGGAGCAGGGCAGGGCCATACTGGCATGAAAAAGTCAGTTTTTAACCAGTCAAACACACAGCCTTTTACCTCTTTGCCTACCAGTACAGGACCATGAGAGTTTGGCAAGGCAGCTCTCCAGAACATGCGGAGAAGGGATGCTGACTCTTCTAGGGTGTGGTTCAGAGCCCTGGCGCTGCTCCGAAGCTCATGGGCACTTATGTTACCTGGTGCCTGGGGAAAGAAGACAGGTAGTCATGAATATCATTGGAACTGGGACATCTTGTTGCTCCAAGCATGGAGCTCAAGTTTCCTGCATCACCAAGCACAGGAGACAGGCCTGCTGGAAACCCTGGTTTCCCTTACAGATGCCCTACAAGCTTTCAAAACTCATCCCTGTGTTATACCTTCTAAGAAATTGTACCTTCCATGTCTGTAATGCAACCACAGAGGACAGACTGCTCCTCACAGTGTGTTTATGGTACCTTATTATGCATATCAACAGGGAAATCTATCTTGTTCTTTAGTAGTGGGTCCTTGTAGATGAGGGTATCCTATGCAAGCATAGGTAAGTGTCCAGCTTCTCAAAAAACTTCGTCATTGGTGCCTACTCCCTCTCAACTACAGAGTTTTGATGGCTGCCTCCCCTCCTCTGCTCAGTCTGAAGGGAAGCCTGGGTTATCAGGTTTGCTCCCTTCCACATATGCAAGTTCATATGGATGCCTGTCCGCATGATTGACTTTAATCTACCTAGCTGCGGCTTTAGGCCAGCATTCCTATCATGAAGTGCAGGGTTTTCTGGAGTTCTTGGTCAAAATATCAAGTCAGCCTGTTCTATGGCAGAGTGAAAATGGGAGACAGAGAAGGGCCTGGGTGGGATAAACATAAGCCACTTCTTTGGCTGCTGGGAGATGGGAAGCCTAGAAGTAAGGACTTTGCAAAGAAGATGCAGCCAGAGTACGAGAGTAACTAAGAGGCTCAGGAGTAATTACCTCTGTGCCCTGAGCTTCTCGCCCAGGGATGCTGCGTGCTGGCCTCGTGAGAGAGAGTATCTTTTGGACCAGCAGCTTGCCTTCCCCAATCTGCTGTTGTAGAGAATCATAGTCGTCAACATGGCCAATGACGTGTCTTCCGTGTTTGTTGGCAAATGGGCCATCAGTAGCATCGACCTCCAGCTTGGGAGGGTTCTTCATCGCTGCAGAATCATCTGAACCTAGCTCTGACAAAGAAGCAAAAGTAGGATCCATTGTTACATATAATAACGACCTCAGTTCGAACTCCAAAGGGATAATGAAAGAGGCAAGAAGCAAGTCAGCTTCCAAAACTATATAAGATGACAGAGTCCACAGAGCATTCCGTGTTCTGTATAATCATTCTTACGTCACTTTGATAGACACCTCTTTACTGGGTTGTGGTCGTGTCACCAGACAGAATTTAGTTACCTGGGAGGCATGGCTGGGCATGCCGGTGGTGGATCATTTTGATGGCATTAACTTGTGTGGGAAGACACATCTTAACTGTGGTCAGAACTGTTCTCTAGACAGGCTACCCTGACAGAGTTGGGCAGAGGCTCTAAGTGCTAGCACACACGCATTCCTGGCCCTCTGATTCTGATGTCAGATGCTATGGGAGAATCGCCCTTAAGTCCCTGTGACACACTTGCTCTGGTGGAGTGTAACCTGCAGCCGTGAGCCAGAAGCACACGCTCTTCTCACCTGCTTTGCTTTCTGGGGAAACTTCATCACAGCAAAAAGAAAAGATATTGTGGTATCTTTCAACAGGTGAAATATTCAGGGTAAATACTATTAATGCATAAGTTTCTAGGTAATGAATGATGAACACAGGAGCTGTGCTCAAGGGCAGGGCGATGACAGAACAACCAAGGCAGAGGACTGTGCATAGCACGAGACTGAGAAAGATCTCTAGGCACAGGTACGGAAGGTCCAGAGAGCCAACCGAAGGTTGCTTGTGTCAATAATTTCCCATCACCACCTGAGTCCTTCATTGCTGTATTTACCGTTGTTTGTCCTGGGGATGATGGCAGGGTCTGAGCCAGGATCGGAGCAAGGAGAGTTGGGGAGGACCATGGCTGGGGAATTCAAGCCAACGTCCCGCACTGGAGGGGAAGCAGTGGAACCTAGGGAATGAAACAGCTACTGTGCCGGGTCTGCCAAAATGCTGCACACTGAGCTCACAGCCCGTGCCTAGCTCAAGATCAACCTCAGGGAACCAGCACTTATAGGCCACAGCACAGGGAGACGGCAGAGCACCTAGTGTGCGCTCTTGGACTAATGTGAATGTTTCAGGAGAATGTCATTTCTAGTTGAACAAAATTGGTAAGTATTTTATAAAACCAATTTTGGATACAATTTTGCAATGTAGGGTCTAGTACCACCATGACTTGAAGTGAAATACAAATGTGCATAGATGTACATAATATAGATGTTAACATGTTGACAAAGGGCCAGGAGAAAGAACTCAGTAGAAGGCTCAGTAGAAAGGCTCAGTAGAACACTTGACACAGCACTGGGAAAACAAATAGTTGACCATGGAATGATGGGTTCACAGAGAGTGCAGTTCAGCAGTTTGGCCATCACCCTGGATGTTAGTAACTACAGCAAAGCTCAGGCACCTGGTCCTGATCCTGATCCCTAGACCCAGTAACCCTTGCTTGCCTATTAACTGTCTTGGGATTCAGTTTTCTCATGAGAAATACAGAAGAGGGGAGAATGCCCTATTTCAAA
The DNA here is from genome assembly GCA_902729485.2 of Mus minutoides. NCBI lineage: Eukaryota > Metazoa > Chordata > Mammalia > Rodentia > Muridae > Mus > Mus minutoides. Next base: position 676,289 of record LR749696.1, on the reverse strand, counting down.
AAAATTGTATATATGAGGAAACTGGTAAATTCTAAAGCACTACATAAATATGAGGAATCAATCCTTATTGTTTCAAGCCTTTGACAATTATTTTATTTAGTACAATAGAAAACCATATGGGTTATATTTTTTTATAAGCCCCATTTTCAAGTGGAGTAAACTAAGAGTTAGACACTTGAGCATTTAAGACTAAGTAAGCTTCAGATGTAATTACCTCTGTGCCCTGAGCTTCAAGTCCAGGGATGCTGTGTCCTGGCTTATAAGATGCAAACTCAGAATCTGGAGACAGGTCTGATCTTAACTGCCAGGCTGTCACTCGGGAGGCCCCAGAACATCCCCAGATTCTGCCTGACCCTCACTGATGTGTTCAACAAGACTGTCTCGTCCCACAGACATCCCAGAGCAGAGGGATCTGGCTCTCCTCTTCTTCCCTACCTTGGTGCAGGTTTGCAGGCTCTGCCTTGTCTGAGAAGCTCTGGCCAACAGGGATGGGGTTGAGACTGGCTTTGCCAGCACCATGATCCATCTGCTGTTCCAGCTGCAGCCGAAGACGGTTGTTCACTTGAATGCTCTGCTCCAACTGTCCTCTTAGAGCTCGAATCTCTGCCACCAGGCAGCTTAACTCACCCGGGACTTGGTGACAGGGATCTAGGCTGAAAGCTGAAAGCAGAAGGGAAGGAACCTAATGGCACCAGCCTGCGTTTCCACGTAATAGTCAGATATCGCTCTGTGACATTCCTTTCTGCCAAGGGTCCCACTGGAGTCTCAGGGGCTTGGCCACATGTCTGTGAGCTACAACCTTCTCATTCAGCACTAGGAGCAGAGCAAGGTTGCACATAACTAGCCTGGGGTTTCTCTGAGGGCCAGATTAATCATGTGAGCCCATGAGGCATTTGGTCTGGCAGATGAGAATAAGCCTACTGCATCGTCTCCCTATTAAACTTTGTCCTGCAGGCTAGAAAGCAGGTCAGCACTGACCTAAAAAGGAGTGAAGGTTGAGGGAGGAGATTTGAAGGGTTCCATATGCAGGGAGGATAATCCAAGCACATGGGGCTTCTGGGAACAGAACACAGGAAGTCAGTCAGGTCTTAGACCTGGGCTCAAAATTTCTAAGTGAAGTTTCAATTTCTCTTCACCACTTACCACATGCATTTGACACAGAAGGATAAAAAGAGCCAATCAACAGTCGAACCTGAGAGCCATGTATATTTTGAAGGGCAGAATTAGTTTTGGATTTTACCAAGACTTTATCTATCCCTCCAGCTACCTGCACCTGCATGGCGCAGCTGGCCCTCAGCCCTTAGCCTGACACAGAAATATTTCTGTCACGGGCTACTCGAACAGTCTAAGCAGACAGAGACTGGTTGTCCTCCCACCTCTTCAGGGATGCTTTGTCATCAAATGAGTACAGGAGAAGCCTGCAGCTTAGCTACCTTGCTGGATTTTGGAATTCAAATGAAGAATTAGTGGTAATTGGTTTGAAATGAACTCAGGAAGGCCCATGCACTAACAGAACACAGCACGGAAGGGGTACACAAGCCCAGTGTGTGTGTGTGTGTGTGTGTGTGTGTGTGTGTGTGTGTGTGTGTGTGTAGTGTGGGGGAAGGGCAGTCATGATGAAGCAGCTTCAGGGATGAAGGTTTTAGTGTTTTTTCTCTTGCTCTCATTCCAAGTTCTCACTAACTTTTGATTGTTATTGGAAAAAATATTCCCAGCATCCATTGCCCTTATCTTCCAGTAGTACCATATATCTTACCACAATTTTAAATTTTTTGAGATTATATCATTTCTCCCCTTCCCTTTCAACCATATAACCACCCCTTCCAGCTTATGGCCTAATTGTCACACACACACACACACACACACACACACACACACACACACACACCTGCTCAGTCCCTATAATGTCACTCCTGTGTTTTCTGGGCTGACCATTGGATGGTGGATAACCAGGTGAAGCTTCCTTCCTTACGGAAGACTTTGGTACCTGTGGTCCTCTGTCCAGGGCTGAGCCTTATTTTCGATCCCCTTCTGGATTTGCATGGCTATTGCTGTCCTTTTTCTTCCCAGTACCACCTCGTCTCTTAATCTAGAAATCCATCTCTACATTTATCCAAAATTCTTCCCAGACTGGAGGACTCCTGACTCCTGACTCTAGTATGTTCCACAAACTCAGCATCTTAAAACTCTGTTTGCTCGTGGAGACGTCTTCCTGGAAAGTAAACTCTGGTCTTGAATTTTAGGCTTTCTATGTGGCAGCAGCCTCCCTTCCCACTGCCCTGACTTCTCACCTCTCCTCTCCTTTGGTTTTGAGTCGGTTTCTCCACTTGGGGAAGGGAGGTGGGGTAGATGCTGATGGTATGGGCTGTCATGGTCTGTCCTTCAGCACAGGTAAGGATCTTTTCAGATGGTGACAGTCTAGGGTATTTCTTTATAAAAATCACGCTATAATCTTGCTCCTGATTAAGTTGGGTTTTTTTTGTTTGTTTGTTTTTTGTTTTATTTTTTTTAAGTGGGTGAAGTGATCTTTAAGGGTACCCAGGCTTGATCTGCTCATGTCAACAGCGCCTCACCCTTGGGCTTTGGCGAGAATGGGGGCCCTCATACCTTTCAAGGCCTTCTTGGGATTTTCACAGAGGGACTCGTAGATCTGGAGCTCTGACTGCAGGGACAGGGAGAGCTGCTGTTTCTCTTCGTACTGTTGTTGCAGGAGGACCAGCTTATGCTGCAGCCTGCCAAAGAGAGGCAAGGGTTTACTGAACCATGTGGGAGAAATGAGCTGTGAGCCAACCTTTGCCTCAGCTGACTTGGTGGGATGGCCTGGCCATCACATTCATTTAGCAGAGTCTGGGGCAACTAAGTTACCCTGAAGTTGGAGCGTTAGCTCTGTGTGCAGGAGCAGTGTAAGCACACTACAGGCCCCTCTCTGCCCTACAGTGCTCTCCACGCTGACAGAAAGATGCAGGGCTTCCACTGGGATAACAACTTGCAATTTATGGCAAGACTGATGTCATACATCTAATGGGAAGGGTGGGACTGCTCTCCTGCCAGTGTCTGACAGATGGAAACCTCTGTAATAGGATTTCATCTCTCTACTTCATAGTATAAAGGTCTCAAACAGAGTCTTCCTTTTGCTCCAAGTGACCAGTGAGGCAGAAATAGTAGAGGAGGAACTGAGGCTCCCAAAGGCGGAAACTACTGATTTGTCAATATCCCTTCTGCACTGAGAAGTGGGGCCATTGCGTATCAAGGCCCCACCTACCTGGAGTTGTTTTCCTGGAGTGACAGCCTCTCCTCTCGGAAATGCACGATCTCATCCTGCTTCTCCTGCAAGTCTTCCAGGAGCTGCTGCCGTTCAGCCTTCTGCTGCTCCAGCTCCTTCTCCAGCTCCTGAAGCTGGGATCTTGAGGAGAGCAGAGCCTCCCGCAGGTGATCCATTTCCTGGGAGTGGCCTGATGAGCAGGACACAGGGGTATTTATGTCATGGCCACACACGTGAGGCCAGGGGAAGGAACGTCCTGTGTGGCCGAGCAACCTGGCTTAGTGGACCCGACGTACTGGGGGTTGGGTGGCAGTGGTGTTTGTGGTATCTGACCCTCCATTTAGGAACACCTGCCCTTGCACTTAGAGGAGCCAGCGTGTTCCCGAAGCCCAGCGTGTTCCTGAAGCCCAGCGTGTTCCCGAAGCCCAGCGTGTTCCCAAAGCCCAGCGTGTTCCTGAAGCTCATCGTGTTCCCGAAGCTCAGCGTTATCTAGGTGTTCATGGGCAGCTGCTCAACTGTACACCTTCAGTCTTATCAAAGACCAGCACTGATTTCTTATTTATGTCTTTTAGAATATATTCTTTTCAGCATTTTGAAAATGTGGACAGCTGGTGTTTTCTAGCCAAAACTTCTTGAAGATGATCTATAGGGACTCTATATAAGGCCAGTCTTTGGGTATAACTGTGTTGATTTAGAACTCTTACTATTTCCTATCTGCAAGGCTGTCCTCCTCTGTCCCAGCATGCACTGGTAGATTAATCTCTCTGCCTTGCCCTCATCTAGCAGTCTTGTGTGGCTGTCCTCCTCTGTCCCAGCATGCACTGGTAGATTAATCTCTCTGCCTTGCCCTCATCCAGCAGTCTTGGTTATCCTCCAGCAAGGGCACCGCCTCTCATGTCTTTCTGAGCTGACTTAGTACAAAAGTACTAAGGAGTTTCCTTAGAAATAGTTCTTCTCGTCTTTTGCCTCCACAAGGATTCTTTCATTCTGGACTTAATCCTTTCGTATATCGCTCTTAGTCTTTTAATGGCCATTCAGTAGATTTTTGTAAATAAAAATCATTTGCTACTAGTTATACACTGATTTAATCAGGTCAACTAATACTATGTAATTTGCCTCCCAGGCCACATGGGCAATAATGCCCACTTATAGATGACCATTAAGTAGGGTTGGGAAAGTTCTAGAGGACATGGAACCATAGGAAGACTGTTGGAGAGCACCCTGAAGAGGACTGTAGGGAAAGGCAGAGGAACGGCAGAACAGGACCCAGACAGCTGCCCAGAGCTCTACTTGTTTGAGGCTGTATGAGAGAATACAGACATGCATGATCTCTGGTTTTATGGTTCCAATCAGCTGTGAGCAGACAGAGGGGGTGGATTCCAAACTGACAGGACAGGCACCGTTATTGAATGTGGGCAGGCTTTCAAAAGGGATACGGTTCCTAGAGTCATTCCGTCTTAGAACCTAGGAGCCTGAGGGCCAGGGTTAGGATCTCTTATGGCAGTGGTTCTTAACCTTCTTAATGCTGCAACCCTTTAATACAGCTCCTCATGTTGTGGTGATCCCAGCCATAAAGTTATTTTTGTTTTTACTTCATAACTGTAATCTTGCTACTGTCGTGAATCATAACATAAATGTCTGTGTTTTCTAAAGGTCTTAGACAACCCCTGTGAAAGGGTCACCTGACCCTCCTCAAAGGGTCTTGAACCACAGGTTGAGAACCACTGCCTTGGGGAGTAGCCCTTTGAAGACAGATTAGCAATGTAAATATTGGGCTGGTAAATTTGAGTCGCTGGTAACTAAGCCTTCTCTTTGCTCTTTCTGATTGGTGATTGGTAGGGTAGAGACAGTCCTAGGAGGAACTTTAAGTCTGGCTTTACACAACCTACCTCTGGAAGCATGGCTGAGCCGCGTCTGCAGGCTTTGGTTTTCTTCCCTTAGGGCTCTGTTCTCATTGTAGAGCTGAGGCATGGACTCCAGGCCCTGACTGTAGAAGTGAGAGGTGGAACCTGTCCCGGACAACACACATATCCCATTTCATATCCCCTCAAAGATCTGCTGTCCCAACCCAGCAGCAAGCACCGCGGTGTCCTCAAGGCCTGGGATTAACTTGAACACAATGGGTGGATGCAGAGTGGTATGTGTTTTCAGAGCATGCCGTCTTTGTGTGCACCCAGCACTTGCAGCCATTACAACAGTGTAGGAAGCTTCTCCTCCCTAACTAGCTGGGGAGGAATGAGCAGTTGCATATACAAAGAGTGACATCCAAATGACAACATCGTGTGGGGTGGGGGAGGTAGGGACTAATGGCCTCTTGAAGGAAGTGGGTGGGGGGGTAGGTCTTCATAGACCTGCCTCTACTGGTTACCATTTACAAGGACATAGTGAGCCAGCCGGCTGCGTATAAACAGATTAAGGGCAAGAGGCCAGTTCTTTGCCTGAAGAAAGTCAGTCTCTGAGCTCAGAAATAACAACAGAAATAACTGCTCCCCATACCCTCCAACCGTCGCCTGACTGTGACAATCAAGTAAAGAGTATTAGACTGATTAGAAAAGCGTGAGGCTCTGCCCAGTGGCCTTGCCTACCGTTTTCTCGGGCAGTGGAGCTGAGCCTGTGCTGCAGTTGCTCCCGTAGCCGGTCATTGACACATATGGACTCCTCCAGGCGCTGGCGCAGGTTCCGGATCTCACCTAAATGCTCTTCCAACAGGTCAGCACCTGCAGCCATTGTCCCGGGACAGGGCAGAAGCAGGAGACACAAGGCTGGTTACTAGGGTGAGGTGAGCTCTGCCGGTGGACAACCCAGCCTGCCCCCCAACGTCGCCTTCCTTTTGCCCACAGTGTCCTTTCACGCCGTCAATCGGCTCCACTTAGTGACACGGGAGCTTCGTGACCACAGGGTGGCCCCTTGCTAAGGAAAGCCCACGGGCCTCCATTCAAAGGGAGCTCCAAATCACTGAGAAAATAACTGACAGATCTAGCTGAGCCCAACTGCCATCTGGAAAGGCGGATCCACCTCTCGGGTGTGGTTTTGGGGGTGACAGGGAAGGCCTTACTGCCTTGTTTTCCTATCCCCTTTCCTGATAAACTACTCAATAGTTTCTAGCAAAATCCATTCTTTCCCACCTAGAGAGAAGACCTAAGGAAAAAAACCACATGCCTTCAACCTACCAAGCGTAGCTAAGGGCTGATGCGCGATACTTTCATAAGTCACTTTTAGTAAGGCAGGAAGAAGGAATCCCCTGCACGGTTCTAGGACCCCAAAGGACCCAGGAGAGGCAGCTCTGCTAGGTTACAAGTGGACTGGCTCACTTCCGGCTTTCTCTTGGCAATTCCATTTCTTGCTGTTGGGACGGAGCTGCGTTGTGCTTTCTGCCTTAGTTACACCCTTCTACCTGCTGTGACTGGATTTTGTGCATAGAACATGTTTGAGGGGTAGAGTCGTTGTATCCTTTCCATATATTTCCTGACTGAAGAGAGAAAGTCCCAGCTCTGTACCTTACCTGTGGGTTTGGAGTTAAGCTGGTACATCGAGGAGCCTGAGGACAGCTCCCCAGAGACGCTCCCTTTCTGCGGCCTCATCATGTCCCACTGGCCGCTGCTACCCAGGTATCCAGGCTCCAGGATTCGTCCCAGCTCTATGGTGCCCCTTGTCGGAGAGTGGGGCTGAGCAGAGTTGATGTAGTGAGGAGAGCTAGCTTCTGTATGGTTGCTGAGCAGCGTGGATGTCGAGGAGGGAGGGGCAATGCTAACACCTGGGCAGATAGAAACAGGGTGAGAGAGGCTATCAGCTGCTAAGAGTGGTAAGGGCATCGAGATGTCTGAGAATGGAGACTAGCGGTAGACACGGGGTCGAGGAGGGGGACGGGGGAGGTTAGTACCCAGTTCATCACAGAATATCAGTTAGATGAAGACTCAAAGCCTCAAGCCTGACTTTTACCCTCTGCATTTCCAAGCAGGAGACACCCAGAGGAGGGTCTGAAAAGCCCAGGGGCTCCACTCCTCATTCCTACTGTTATTCCTCACAATCAAATCCGGGAAAGTTTTGGAAGTAGGAGACATCCTACTTAGGGGTAAAGAATGTGATGGGCTATCTGACTGGGTACACCCACAAATGGTAGCATCTGTTTGCCTGTGCTTGCCTTTGCCCAAAGCTAACCAGTTGGTCTTTCCATGCCTTCTTTAGGATGACTTTTCCAGATTGAAGAACTCAGTGTTCACATTGGATAACCCCCTATATAAAAAGTTGTGATCTGGATTGCCTCCACAGTCATCCAACCTTAAAGCAATGGTTCTTAACCTGTGGGTTGCAACCCGTTTGGGGATGAATAACCCTTTCACAGGGGTTGCATATCAGATATTTGCATTATGATTCATAACAGTAGCAAAATTACAGTAATGGAGTAGCAAAAAAATAATTTTATGGTTGGGGGTCACAATATATATTATGAAGGATAAAGACCATCCACCTAACAAACCATCAAACATATCCTAAGAAGGGCAGTGGGACCTCCCCTTCCCTAGGATGATGCTTTCAAAGACCCTATGAAAATGAGGCCTCTCGTTGAGCACTGTAAGCAGAGGCAGGAATTCAGGTGATGTCCTTTGTAGCCTTTTTCTGATCTATCTAGGGAATGTCTGAAAGGAGGGTCCCTATGCAGGGTTTAGATTACTTCTTCTGTTTTTTAAAGCCAAGAATAGGGAAGGAGTGTTGGGGGGGGATGCAAAGGGATGCACGGGGCCATAGTTCAGACAGTGTGGAAGGCTGATTTCTTCCAATGATTATCAACACAGGCAAAGTAGACAGGCAGCTCCCGCTAAGCAAACAGGATTGAGGCCATCCATCATTGCCTCCAGGCATATTAGATTCTGGGCAAGGATTGGTACAACTATAACTACAACTGCTACTGACAGATTGTCATCCTCAATTAGAACTAGTTCTCACATTGGGCTATCTGCTAAAATTGCCTAAGGTAATAACACACACACACACACACACACACACACACACACACATCTGGGCTACCACAGATAGGTGTAAGATGCATATTGAGGACTGGACATTTAGGAAAGTCATCCCAGGAGACTTTAGCAAGCTGTCACTTTGAGAAGTATTGTGGTTGACCTTTCCTTCTCCAGTTATTCTAGACACTCATTAGGCTTAATGCAGAGGAGGCTAAGGATTTCAGCATTTATACTTTTTAGTGGGGACTTAACAAAGATATGATTTCCTATTCCTTTCATACCTGATGCTACTTTAGCCCTAAACAAGGCCAAAAGAGGCTTTAAGTCCATTGGTACCAGTGATTGGTATCTTTGTGATCCAGTTTCCTCTGGTTACACATCCAGAGACTCTGCCTTATGGCATGCAAAGACATCATGTCAGGAGCTCTTAGCCCCCCTACACAACGTGGGAAGCTACCATGTGCCAGTGTCTATATGGAAAAGTGATTCACAATAGACAGTGAGCATTGGGTGATGGTCCCTCAGAGAGAACCATGCCTACAGATGGGAAAAGGAAGGGCTACCGTATTCTTTACAAAAGATGCACCTGTGAACCAACATCAAAGGCCTGAGACTATAACTCCAGCCCACGATGCATGGGGTTTTCCTTCCATTTTTTCCTTTAAATAAAGATCTGTTGATAGTCATAAAAGGGTACAGAAAAGGAGGATGGAGAGAAGGAAATAGAAGCCAAAAAATGTTTAAGCCATCTCAACATGAGACAAATTTGTTGATGCCAGAATTACTAACAGAACAGTCTTAGGTCATAAGTCCTAAACCATTAGCTGGTCTCTAAGAAAAAGAGAACTCAGATCTAAAGAATTGCCAGAGGGTTTCCACTGGGCTTAGCCCATAGCCTAAGCATCGGGGCATCTAAACTACCCTAGTGCACAGGTATGGGGGAAATCACGCAGCAGGAGCAGAAGACAGGCTCCAAAGCCATCTCTCATCTCTCCCACTAGGCCATTACCTTGAGTCTTTGCTGCCTGCTCTAACTCCATGCACTGCGTAGGACTCTTGGGAGGCCCAGGCAAGACTATAGTAGTGTTGGATAAGCTCTACACTGGTGTTCTGGAGAAATACTGGTTTGAGAAGATTTACCTAAGATTTCATAGCCAACAGAACTGCCAATGTTTCCCTGGTGTGGTCTCGTGGGTTCTGTAAATCATGCTGGGTGTGCATTAGACAAACTATCCATTTTGGGGATTGACAAAAAACAAAAACAAACACAAACAAACAAACAAACAAACAACCCCAAGCTGATCCAAGCGCCACGAGAGGCATTGCAGATTTAAACTCCAGACTGAGCTGCAGGCAGTAAATACCGCAGGTGTGGAGACTCACCCCAGGTGTGGAGACTCACCCCAGGTGTGGAGACTCACCCCAGGTGTGGAGACTCACCCCAGGTGTGGAGACTCTGCTCACTCAGGCTCTGTCACAGGCACAGAATGTGACTTGAGCATAATTCTCAAACTCTTTCTAGTTTTTAAAAATCATTCTTTTTTTTTTCTACACCTAAAATGATCATGTGTGTATCATCTTACAATGAAGCATCAGTGCCCACACCCAGCAGATCCCCTTTCTATGAACTCTGCAGTCCCTTCCGATTCACCACCTGTGGAGTCAGAGGACAGAATTCACAACTGCCACAGCCTATGTTTATAAGTCTATCCATTTATGTGTCTCGTCCCTTTGGGGGGTAAGATGAACCTTGAACAACCAGAAAAGATGCTCTCCCCAACTCTCCTTCTGAGTCTTGACGCCCCTTTGTATGTTATGCTGATGATGTTGGACACTTAATTAAGAGCAGTCTGCAGCAAGAGATACGACAGCCCCCAAAAGCAGTCAATGAATGCAGTCATATCTTTAATAACTACGTCACCCCACAAGGACAAAGCATAACTTCCTTTTCCCACCTGCCGATAAGTACTTCTAGCCTACCAGGAATGCACACTAAACATAGAGTCTTGGCCAACTCTGTTAGCAGTCCGTGAGTGCCAGGCCTCTGCATACCTCCCGGAGCTGATGTGCACACCCCAGAGACAAAAGCAGATGCATTTCAGACAAGAAGCAAGCAAGCTTTCCCTCCATCTGCCTCGTTTTTTTCCCTTGGCCACCACCAAGCCAAAGCCATGCAGAGCAACCTCGAGTGGGGCCGCCACCCATAAGCACACCAAGGCAGCAGCAGTGCTCACTTTCTCCCAGCTGCTTCTGCAGCATCTGCAGCTCTTGCTGAGCCTCAGCCAAGGACACCATCGGTGTCTCACAGCAACCAAGAAGGGGAGGCCCAGAGGGGCTGAAAGGCACGAAGCTGGGCAGAGTGGAGTGCATTGGTGTCTGGGAAAGGCTAGTCGGCTTGGGTATGGAGTGAAAGTGAAAGCCTAGAAAGAAAGAGTTAGGGAGAGAGGGGGACATCATTAGAGAGAAAACAAGAGAAGGTCGACCGCTCCCCCGATCAGAGGTGGGCCCGTCACATGGCCAGCGCTTGGTGTGGTGTGGGCTAAGCCAAGTTACTCCTAAGAAGCAGCCCGGTAGGTCTCTCCTCCTTATCCCTTTTGCCAGGCTCACCTGCACATGTAGCCTTTGTTCCACATGGAGGCAGTTGGCTACAGAGGCAAGATGGCGTGACTCATCCCTACCAAACATCAGGATGGCTCTGCTTAGTTCCTCCAAGGCCCCAGCGGTGCTGGTCTGAGGGTGTGCCAGCCCTTCTCTCTGGGAAAAGACTATCCATCCCATTCATTGAGAACTTTTTTTTTTTTCTTAACCCCATCAGGATCATCCTGGGGAGGGCAGACTAGACCAGGCATTACTATTCAGTATATCCTGGGAGCACACTTTAGAAATCTAAAGCAGTGTGTTCACTCATAAGATGAGAAACAGTCACGGGGGTCATGGGTGAGTTAGTGGCCTGCAGAGCCGTCTGAGAGAACTATTTAATATTTTTTTTTTATCAGTTTATATTCATTGAGTAGAGGGTGGGCTGCATTGTGACCCATCTGTACTGTGTGTGATATACTATGATCAGATTCTCCTAGGGGGGTACTTACAGTCTTGTTTGCCCTCCTTCCTTCCCAGCCCCCTTCTTCTTAAAAGGTTCTACCCTCTTTCTCCTTTTCTTTCCTCCCCTTCCTTTGACAAGGTCTTACTATGCAATATAGACTAGCCTCAAGTCACCATGATCGTCCTAAGTGTGTCGCCAACTCTCGGTACACACAGACCTGCCTTAGTGCAGGACAGTGGGAGAGTGGCAAATCCTGGGAGCAGAGGCCAGACGTTAAAAAACAAAACACAACACAACACAACGTTTCCCTTAGAGATCCATGTAGTCCCTGGGCAGCCAAATCTTTAGAAACATTGTGGAAAAAAAAATCTAATGTTTTAATCTGTTTTCCCTTCCCAGTGGGGAGCAGGGCAGAAATGAAGAGTATCTTGAGGAGCAGGCCTTATGTGCAAGACATGACGCTATCTACAGTACATCATTGGTCCCATGGTGCTGATGCTGCTGCATCAGCGATACTGCACACAGCCGAACGGCATTTGTAGAGACACAGCCCAGGGACCTTTTAGGAAGGCAGTGACCATAGGCTCCTTTGAGGTGAAAGCATTTAGGCAGGTTGTCTGTGCTAGCGGATGTCTCTGTCCAGTTACTGCTGCTCTCAGACCCAGAAGCCCAGAGCCCAGACGCAGGTATACAGCCGCCTCGCTCAAGACTGTGGTTGAATTGCCCGTTGGAAGGTTGAAGGTGGCAGAAAATAGGAGCATGCTTTTCTGGGACTCGGAACTCATCATCACACACTCCATGAAGGCAGCCAGCCATGGAGGAAGGCAGGCCTTTCTCTGCCATCTCTGAAGCAGAACTGTGAGCCATCAATGAAACCCCTGACAGCTATGCTGAGATGTGAAAGTGAATGTTTGCCTTTCACTGCTGCAGAATACATACGCCACCATCTGCAAAGCCACCAATGGTGATATAAGACAAGCAGCATTGAACTCTGAAGTTAGCCGCATCACCCATGGAAGAAGCACTGGACTGGTTAAGTAGGTAATATGCATGGGATAGCAGATGTTTCTTTCTGTTCTTTGGCTATTGTAATCCTATAAAAAAAATGTTGGCTGCACCCCAGGGTGAGTGAGAGAAATGAAGGTGCTTATTTAAAAAGCCAGCTATTAGTCAAAACCAGTCCACAGATCAAGGCTTATTGCAGATGTCTTACTTTCTAATTTTTAAAAACCAGACACAGATGTTAAAAGAGAAAGGCCTCCTGATTTGGGTAGGACATGATAGATTTTGGCTTCCAGCAGTTTCCACCCTTCTCCCTGAAGGAAACCAAGCAGGCAGCTGAGAGAGAAAGATGATGCTACTGCCCCACTGGCTTTTGCATACCTGGATGGGCCTGGCTGGCCTCCTTAGGGGGATTCTGGGGAGTTGGCAAGCTGATGGGGCTGCTGCTGGACTCGCCCTTAAGCCCCTGAGATGCACTGGCTGCTGATGGGTTAGAAGACAACACAGGAGAATGACTCGAAAGATGGATGGCGTCTACAAAACCCGTGAAGGAAAGAAAACGCTTGGTGTTCTACAGAGAACTGGAACCCAGGCCTTGTAGCATCCAGGGGTACCAGGGCTGGAGGCTGGCTGTCATGAAAGGCCCCAGGGACAAGGACCTATTGTAGTATTCATTTTCTTGCTTTCAGATAGCTCCTTCAGTAAGAGAACTGCCCTTGGGGGACAGAGGGAGTTGAGAACTTGGAAATCCTGAGGGAGCTCCTGTGGCAGAGGCTCTGGGAACCCACAGATTCTCAGGGGCCACTGTGCAGAAACTGCAAGGACATAGGGCGCCCCATCTTTTTTTTTTGCTTGTTTGTTTTGTTTTGTTTAAAGATTTATTTATTTATTATATGTAAGTACACTGTAGCTGTCTTCAGACACTCCAGAAGAGGGCATCAGATTTCATTACGGATGGTTGTAAGCCACCATGTGGTTGCTGGGATTTGAACTCGGGACCTTTGGAAGAGCAGTCGGGTGCTCTTACCCGCTGAGCCATCTCACCAGCCCAGGGCACCCCATCTTAAAGAAGGAGGTCTAGCAGACAGAATCAATGAGAAGTAAAGGTTGGCCACCATCTTCTCACTTGGAATTACAAGTCCTCATGTGCCTGGAGGCAGGACTCAGAGTGACAGATACTGGTAGAGTCAGGGACAGAGCAAGGATCCGAACCCTGGGGAGCCTGTGCTTGGGACTTGGTCCCAGAGCCATGTTGTGTTCAGCCTGCTACACACCAAAGTGTACTATAAGGCCTGGATTCCAAGGTCTCCTCAGTCTAAACAGAGAAGGTACCACTCCGACGGTGGAGGCTACCTGAGTGACTGGGTGAGGGTTTCTTCTCTTCATAGTGTGTGTACTCGCTGGCTATGTCCATGTCGGAGCTGGCTTCTATGTCGTCCGACAGGAAGGATGTGGTGCTGGCGGAGCGGTGGGAGTCAGACACAGCATGGCTGCTTGGGGGTGAGAGAGACCGGGTATCCAACTTGGCCTGCAGGACCTCAATCACTTTCTCCTTCTCCTGTAGTTCCCTGCTGAGCCTGGTGGGAAGGAACAGGCCACAGGTGAAGCCAAGGTAACCCAGGCCAGCTAGTCTTCACTAAAGCCCACAGGGAAATCCACATAAGCCAAGGGCACCATTCAGGGCATGGAGGGTACGTGTGTCACAAACAGCTAGGTGGCAGTAGTTCTGCAGTAGACAGGCCACATGCTGAGCACCAGCAGGGCCACAGCCAGTCCCTTAAGGCATGGCGGCTTAACTAGACAGCGGCAGTCTGAGGACTATTAGCATCCCCAACTTGTATAAAAATCGAAGGGAGCCTTGAAAAACGTGGAACAAAACGTTGTCACAGCATCCGAAACTAGGACAAGTGGCGTCAGCTGGTTGGTTCAAGTGTAGGCCCTTTGTGTGCCACTGACAGATGAGAAACAAAACAGAGAAGCCACAAATGCCATGTCCCTTGCCGCAGGTATCTTGAAGGACTTACAGGGTCTGAGGCACAATCATGACACAAAGAGCTCAGAGCAGTGGCCACAAATGACCCCAAGCCAGTGAGTGCATGAGCACTACAAACTGACCGTTTTCCCTGAGGAACTGCGGCCTTCCAGGATCTACACCATCTGGGCCTCTTTCTCTATATACTTTGATAGGATTCTTCCTTCTCCAAGGACACAGAGGGACTACTAAGCTAGCTGTCAGTAAAACCCAGGGCAGGCCGACCTTGCAGGGAACTCCTGGGGTGGGGAGCAGGGAGGGGAAGTGGACTCTTGATACACACAAGGTTCAGCAGTGGATCAGGCTGCTTCTGGCTTACCATGCCTGAAACATCACTGCAGCAAAAAAAAAATCATATCAAAAGAAAAGGAAGAATTTGGAAGCAAGCCTATGAGTGTTCAGTGAACTACCGCATTAATCTCGTCCACTTCCCTGCCTCATCTGTGAGCGTGGGGTTACCCTGACCGGATCCCTTTAACAGACTGCCTTCAGAATTACCTGAGGGCCAATGGCTCAAGCCCAGCTTCTTCTTTTTCACTCTTATGATCCTCTGAAAATCAAATTTAAAAAGTAACAAGTTAAACGGATTCCATGTCACACCTTAGAAAGCACAGGTCCCACAAGGACACGGAACAGCTATTATGCCACACATAAGTTCAGGAGAGTTACTTTGAGTGTTCAAACTATGTCTCTGTGTGTGCACCTGCATACATACACATATGTATGTGTGCGTGCATGTATGTATGTACATATGTGTCATGTATGCACATGCATGTGTATGTGTACATGTAGGGTTAGGATTAAAATGTAGCTTGTGTGTCCTGTATACATGCGCACGTGTGTTCATGTGTGTGCATATATGTGTGAGAGTATGCATGCTTATTGAGGCCGGGGGACAACCTTGGGTATTATTGCTTAGAGGAGCTATTCACCACTTTTCCCGTCTTTTTTTGAGACAGTCCCTCACTGAACTTGGATTCACCAACTAAGCAAGTCTGTCTGGCCAGCAAGCCCAGGGGACCCATCTGTCCCTGGCTCTTGGGGCTATGGCAACAAGTGTGTGCTGCCATGTACAGGTTGTTTATTAGATTCTGGGGACTGAACCCAGGTCTTCTTGCTTGCCAGCCCAGCACTACTACATAACCAAGCTACTTCTCCAGCCTTGAGTTATGTCCTTTTCATCAACATAAATTAACTATACAAAACGATGGACTTCATTGTAAGCCTTCCACAGAGGTACTAAGGCTTGTGATCATAAAGGCCTCTGTTGCCCACTTACCCCCAACCCTCCTGCTGGGCGCATTTCTCTAAGCTTGGCCTCCCTCTGTCATGCTTGCCATTACTAATAGTTTTAGATTGTGTCCTGACTCTACTTGTGAGGGGACACCCGTGATAACACTTCGTCAGGGTGGTGAACAGGTAGCTCACCTCATCTCACCTGGGAGATGCTCCCTGACATGGAGGTCACAACTGTGACTTCATATGTCTAAATCAGGGCTAAAACCTGAATTGTATTTTTTTCTCACTGATCACAAGATACTTCCCCAACTGTTCTCTAGAATTTTCCAGCCTCCGAATTCTGTGGCAGACTGACTCCCACATATAAGGGCATGTGACTGTAAATTCGTATCAACCTTTCTATCTGAGGCGACAAGTCCCTTTTCCTGTAGGTCGACCCAAACTCCCAATTTTCTACCTCAGCCTCCTGAGTCCTGGAATTTTAGAGCATGCCAGTATGCCTGGCAGTATAGCTGTAACTGCCATTCTCGGTGCTGCTCACTGGAGTCCTAAATCCGAAATGGCCCTCAAGACATGAGGGGAGCCGGGCAATCCCAGCACTTGGGAGGCAGAGGCAGGCAGATTTCTGAGTTCGAGGTCAGACTGGTCTACAAAGTGAGTTCCAGGACAGCCAGGGCTATACAGAGAAATCCTGTCTCAGAAAAAAAAAAAAAAAAAAAAAAAAGACATGAAGGTCACCGGACTGTGGAACACATGCTGTTGCGGACAAATGGTGGCCATCTGAGCCTAGGACTGTGCCAGTGGCCGACTTACTTGTGCTGAGTTTGCTGGTGAGCCTCTCTGTCAGCTGACCTCCCTGGGCTAGTTGCTCCCGGAAGCTCTGGCCCAAGTAGTAGTCAATGTCGTTGCTCCTTAAGAGGTCCTCAAAAGATTTTACGGTATCTTTTGCATGTTGGGTGAGAAGATAACATATCCCCCTCCCTTCTCTTATTTTTTGACGCAGATATGATAGTTCTCGGGCCTGATCCTGAATCAAGGAATCGTATTTTCTAGTGCAGGAAAGAGAAGAGAGAGGAAGAATGAAAAACTGAATGGTAAATTAAGTTACAGAAGCTCCTTAGAGTCCTCTGTGAGAACATACCTAAGGAGCTCCCAGCTCAGAATCCTACTATCTACCCATGGAAGGTGTTTGAGGTAAATTTCATGCAAAGAAGCCACTGCACCCAAACACTTAGAGGACGCCATTGTTCTTAGCTCCTCTAGAATGTTAGCCTTATGCTCAAAACTAAGCCATAAATCCTGTGGGAGTAAAGAAAACCCAACATTTTACCTCTCATAGAGCTCCAATATAAGTGGACACAGTAGCACAGTAGCTACTCTATAAATATTTAGAACTTCTTAAATTCTAGGCTCTTCTCTATCTTCTGGTTCAAATCTTATTAGAGTCATGAATTTCTTCTATGTGTAATACTGTGGCAGATGGCATTTTGCAAAGATAGTAATTATAGTCTCTCATGCTATTTGCTCTCATGAAACATGGCTTTGCTAGTCCTCCTCCAGCAAGAAAGGTTATTCTCTACACAGGAAGGTCTGAAAGGTTCTGTCCCCATGTTAACCTAGATAACACAATGGAGGCTTCACAGTGCCAAGTTGAGGAGTAGTTCTTCACCTGCCTGGCAAGATCTACTTCAGCTATCCTAGATTCTAGCTTTTACACAGAAGCAACCCCACCAAAGATGACCTCACCATGAGAAACCAGAGTCAAAGGAGACATCCTTAAGGTCCAAGAAGGAAGCCAGAAGCCTAGGCATGGATAGAGAATCCATGCTCACCTCAGAAAGGCCTTTGGTACTCTGACCTCAGCTTCTATCTAATGGGAGGCTCAGTTGAATCAAGTCAGCCCAGAGAATGATGAGAGATGGGAAAACCACTGATTTGGGATGGTTTGTTACTTAGCAATAATCAGGACGGAGGCTGATCTGTATGTCTGATCAATATTTTTCAGCATAAAGTATCGGTAATCGTGATAACTGAAGCTAGCATTGAGAGCTTACTATATGGTGGACACTACTCTAAGCACTAGATGAGTAATCAACTAAGCCCAGTAACTGTCCTGGAGTTGGGTTCCCTTTTCTCTCTACTTCATAGGTAAGCCAACAGACTGGGAAATGTTGCATGCTCTGCACAGATCCTAAGTTGCAGAAGTGGCATTTCAAGTCAGGTGTCTGAGATTAGTTTCACCACTACCCTATACTGCTTATACCATTGTCGTGTTTTTAACATCTGTTAACAGGACAGCCCAGAGATCTGCCACCACCATCTGATGCGGTGCTGGCTGTGCCTGTCCCATGTTCCCTCAGCTCAACCACCATTTAGATAAGTCCCCTTCTGATGGCTGCCCTGTTCCGAGTACAGACTTAGACATCACTCAAGCCGAAGGCCTGAACAGTCCCCCGCTTACCCAGGCCACGAGGCAGATCTCAGCTCATCTGCCAGCTTCCCCTCTAGTCCAGTTTTGGGGAGCTGGGCCTCCAGCTGGGATACTCGCTGGATGAGACTCTCTAGATCCTTCTTGGCCTGGAGCCCTGGAGGGTAAAAAGCCCCAGTGCCATCCGACAGCCACCCCTCGTCTTCATCAGTGACGCTGTGGGGTGAAGCCCCCTCAAGGGTCGCCACAGCTCTCAGCTTTCGGGGTCTCTCCAGACTCGATGAGTAGTCGCTTGTGGCAGACAGGGACCGGACCCTGCTCCTCAGGTTCTGAATGACCTTGTTGGCATTCTGTAGCTGGGCTTTCAGGTCTCGGATGTCCTTCCTCAGGAGAGAGCTGTCGTCCAAAGTTCCGTGTGCCCGGAACTCCTCTTGCTTTCCCAGCTTGTTCTCCAAGGGCTTCTTCACAGGTGGGCCAACCAAGACAGGGTCCAGGTACCCCTGATCAGAGCACAGTCCCTCCACGAGCACCACAGGCCTCAGGTTATTGTGTTCTTCACACTCTGAAAGAGACAGAAACATCTTGAAGAGAAGCTGGACATGCTGCTGTGGGCGCTCTGTTGAGGTGGGGAGTAGGCTGGTCACAGGACTAAGTACTGGGATAAAACCCGGAGCAGTGCTTCCTTTAGGTCTGGCTGTAGATAGGCATTGACATATAGCATTTCTTGCTAAACAGCACTGTGAGCAAGATGCAGTCACTTTTTAATCTTGTTGGCTGGAGAACCCAAAATTCAGTGACAGGACAGTGAGTCAGTCACAGACCCAGGGTTCAAACTTTCCAGTGTCCTGTGTCCTTAACGCTCACGTCAGTCAGTGTCTCTTAAGTGAGACATTAACAAAGTCTCATGTGGGCTGGAGAGATAGCTCAGTGGTTAAGAGCACTGGCTGTTGCTCTTCCAGAGGTCCTGACTTCAATCTCAGCAACCACATGGTGGCTCACAACCATCTGTAATAGGATCTGATGCCCTCTTCTGGTATATCTGAAAACATCGACAGTGTACTCATATACATAAAATAAATAAAGACTTTTTTTTTTTTTTTTTTTGGTTTTTTGAGACAGGGTTTCTCTGTATAGCCTTGGCTGTCCTGGAACTCACTTTGTAGACCAGGCTGGCCTCGAACTCAGAAATCTGCCTGTCTCTACCTCCCGAGTGCTGGGATTAAAGGCGTGCGCCACCACGCCCGGCTAAGACTTATTAAAAACAAAACCAAAAAAACTAAAGCCCCATGTATGTAAAATGACCACAGAACTAAAGAACAAACTGCTTCTATGGCATTTTCTGACAGTGTGTGATTTAAAACTATTGGGTCAAGACAGTGTGGAAAACAGGCCTAGGAAAATATGACCATCAAAACAAGTCAGGATATTTATTGCCACAAGCTAGGTGAGAGTGGTGGTAGCCAGGAAGACAGGAATAGTGAGCGTTTTACTAGTAAAATGCTGGTGAGGGTGTTTTACTAGAACTCATTCATTGATGTCAGTACCCAGTGAGCTAGATAGCTTTTTTGCCATTTTAGCAGACGAGGAACCTGAGGCGCAGAGAAGTTCATC
Source organism: Mus minutoides (assembly GCA_902729485.2). Classification (NCBI taxonomy): domain Eukaryota; kingdom Metazoa; phylum Chordata; class Mammalia; order Rodentia; family Muridae; genus Mus; species Mus minutoides. The sequence goes on along the minus strand of LR749696.1, from coordinate 656,708 downwards.
AAAGAGGATTTGTGCTAAGCAGTCTGGTCTCCAGATCTCTGTTCCTAACTGCCTCACTATACTGCTTCAGCTTCAATTCCGTAGGAACCCTGTAGTTCCTAATACTCCTTTGTGAATATAATATTAAAAAAAAAATAATTCAAGCCGGGTGTGGTGGCGCACGCCTTTAATCCCAGCACTCAGGAGGCAGAGGCAGGTGGATTTCTGAGTTCAAGGCCAGCCTGGTCTACAAAGTGAGTTCCAGGACAGCCAGGGCTATACAGAATAAACCCTGTCTCAAAAAACCAAAATAAATAAATAAATAAATAATTCTAAACTTACAGTTTATATATACATGAAAGCTTACAGATCTCTTCTCTAATAAGTAGGCCTAGGTATTTTTTTTTAATAATCAGTTAGATTGATTTTTTTTTTTAACCAGCAGTGTGTCAAAAACTATAGAAGCTCAAACTGATGGCCTCATTTTGAAGAGTTTTCCAAATTTCCTGTTCTTTTGTGGTCCTGGGTCTCCTTCGGCCCCCATTTCCCTGACCCCACTGCTCATCATGTGTGGAAGCGGCCTCAGACATCCAAATGCAGCGCATGACTCCGAGGAGAGAAGGCGGACGCCTCATGCCGTGTACTCACCGGGGCTGGTGGTCTCCTCACGTTCGGCTTCATTCTCACTTCGGCCACAGGTCTCGTAGCCCAGGTCTTGAAGGTCCACCTGGATCTGCTTACTGTCCTGTTTCACCAGGGATTCACCTGTGTTCAGAACGAGACAGTGGATGCTCCAGGGTCTCTGGACATCCCACATGTTCCCTCAACCTCAGTGGCACATTCCCGGCCACTGGGAACAAGTCAGAGGAGGACTTGGAATGGGATGCCTTTTGGACCCCAGTCCAAAGAAGATAAAGCCTGCCATGGCTAGTTGGCACTCTCCCCACAGGGGTGAGCCATGCACTTGCCCACGGAGAGGCTCTCTTCTGAAAACCGAAGCTTAGTTGAGAATAGACATGGACAAGTCAGGAAGTTTCATGGTACCATGTCAGAAAGCCCCAGTAAAACCATTAGGCCCCTTATCCACAAGGTCTTTAGTTTCAATGGAGCTGAAGGGATTAATACTCCCAAGACATCTGGTCCTGCCCTGTCCAATAAGGTAGCACTATATAAAATAAACCCAAATTAGACTTTCTAAGTTCATGTGCCCAGTATCTCTGTGAATAAAGAGCACCGCCTTAGTACAGCAGTTTCCCTTGGACAGTGCTGAGTCTGGACCAACAGTCACCAGGATTTTGAAGAATCTGTTATGGTGCAAAGGAGAAAAGAAACCATCATCACATGGAGATCCAGGTCAGCTCCTGACAGCCCAGAGGTCAGCAAGCCCAGATGTTAGTCTGCTCTGTTCCTATATTTTTACTGTGGCTTTAAAGATGTGTTTATTTTTAATTTACGTGTAATGAGCACTTTGCCTACATATACCTATGTGCACCATGATCATGCCTGGTACCCTCAGAGGCCAGAAGAGATGTTGGATGCCCCAAAATGTGGTTACAGGGGGTTGTGAGATACCTTGGGGGTGCTGGGAACTAAGCCGAGTCCCTTCAAAGAACAACCAGTGCTCTTAAGCCCAGAGACATCTCTGGTCCCTTCACTGTAACATTAAAACCTTGTTTTCTTCCTCTATCCTTTATATCCATCTATCTACAGATCGGAGTAAAATCTTCACCACCACAAATCTAAGACTGTGTATCATGTTGACAGGTTGGGGTTGAAATGTTAGAAACAGGTGACTTTATGAACAGAGGACACGGAGGTGACAGTGAGCTGGTGACACTCACTGAATACAGCTCTATACTTCTCCAGCTGGTTTGCCTGGGCAAACACGGTGGCTTCTGAGATGAGCAACTTCTCCTGGAGATCTTGGTATCGTTGTCTGCACTGAGCCAGCTGGGAACGCAGGTGTTTGGTGGAGCCCGGGAGGCTAAATTCTGGCTGATGTCCAGAGTCTTGGGCCTGGGACTTGTTCTCCAGCTGCAAAAAGACCCAGTCAAGGATCAGGACAGTCTAAGGTTACCTTCTATGTAGTAACAGCGATGCCTATGTCTGAGTGCCGTGAACTGCGTGCATCCATGTGTTTACCACAGCAGATCTGCCATTTGGCAGTCCTCAGTGCTGATCCAGTCAGAAGCAGCTTGTAATAAACACTTACTCAATCTCTTGAAAGAAAGAGTTGGAAATCTCCACTCCACCCTCTCTGCGTTCCCATCCCAAGGGCCTTCTCAGAAGTCTCTGAATCCTCCATTTCACTGAATGTAAGGCAAAGTTCCTCCCCTCAGAAGAATACCAGTGTCCTCCCACATGACACACACCCCTCTGGAACCGTGGAGGAAGCAGCCGAGGTAAGAATAGAGCATTGCACACCAATGTCTAGGCTCCATCAAGAACCAAAGCATCCCAACAGCAGGGCAGTTATAGCTAATGAAAAGCCACCGTGGCTAGGTGATGGTGGCACGCACCTTTAATCCCAGCACTTGGGAGGCAGAGATGGGCAGATCTCTGAGTTTGAGACTAGCCTGGTCTACAGAGCTACACAGAGAAACCCTATCTTGGAAAAAAAAGGAAGGAAGGAAGGGAGGGAGAGAGGGAGGGAGGAAGGGAGAGAAAGAGAGAAAGAAAGAAAGAAAGAAAGAAAGAAAGAAAGAAAGAAAGAAAGAAGAAAAGAAAAGAAAAGAAAAGAAAAGAAAAGAAAAAGCAATTATCCTGGCTCATTGAGTGCAGACATCAGTTTATAATCGCCATTGCAGTCTGTAACCTGGAATTAAATGCCCAGACACTCATGAGATAGCATGGGACCTTTCTGATGCTGAATGGGCGCCTCTGATTACAGAGCCCTGCTAGCGGTGGCAAAGGTGCCTTCCCTTCGATACTCCCAGACCCACACAGAACAGTTTAAGGTAAAAGCTGAACCCCCCCAGTCCTCCTTTGAGTCTCGCCTCATCCCTGCCCACACGTACTTGGTAGCCATCCACTGAGAGGACTGCCCCAAGGGGGAGGCTCTGGGGTCTGGGGCCAGGCCTTGCAGTGGTCGTATTGTCCTGCTCTCGTTGCTGATGCTTCCCCGAGGAAGGCAGGCCCGTGTTCATTCTGTCCACCTCCCTGGCCAGGCGCACGAGGAGCTCTGGCATCTCTTTACTGTTCCCTTCCGAGCTGCTCAGGACCAGCTGTTCTTTGAGGAGGTTGATGATGTTGTAGGCACTCTTGAGTTTCCCCTGGACTTTCCTGAACTCAGCCTGAAGGCTGTTCTCATTCAGACCCCCTTGGGCGACCACAGTCTCCAGCATCACCTCGCCCTTCTCTTTGTCCTCCTCCACCTCCCATCCATCAGACATCGCTTCTCCCATCTGCTCCTTCAGCTCTGCATTCTCAAGGCAAAGGCTCAGCATGGTGTTCCTGCGAGAGACACACAATGAGGGCCCAGGTTTGTCAGGGTCTGCAGCTCTTCAAGGACCTTTCCACCCACATCTTAGTCCATGAAACACCCAGAGTCACTCTAGTACATGATTGAACCCCAGAGACCTGTAATGAGCCCTCACTTGATACATGAGAAGACCCAGTGAGGGGATGTGGAAAAATGTCCTCACCACACATGCTTCCATAGCCACACATGCTTCCATAGCCACACATGCTTCCATAGTCACACATGCTTCCGTAGCCACACATGCTTCCATAGCCACACATGCTTCCGTAGCCACACATGCTTCCATAGCCACCCATGCTTCCATAGCCACACGTGCTTCCATAGCCACACGTGCTTCCATAGCCACTGATGGCAGCAATACTAAAGGATTGTAAATCAGGCCCCCAATCTAGTTGCCCTTACTTAGCAATATAGTCTCACATGTTTAGTGACCTCTGGAATATACAAGCAAACTTACAATATTAAGGGGTTGTTGTTGTTGTTTTTAAGAAAATAGATACTGCCTATGACAAATTTGTATCCTGGATTCATCATTGCCTTAGATATCACTGGTTTTAAATTACTTAGTGATAAATTGGGGCTCAGGAATGCAAATAAATAATACTAATCAGAACTGAAACAAAATGTAGTTACTTAATTATTTGTTATATTTCTAGTTCATACAGTAAGAGATGACCTTCCAAAGGGCAAATATTACATTTTTTTTCCTATTCATCCTGTGCTTCTGGGATCACCACACATGCCTAGCACATAAAACATCTGTATTTACTGAAGTAAATAAAACTGACTACACTGAGAATGCTGAGCTAGAACACACACACACACACACACACACACACACACACACACACACGAGACAGAGACAGACAACGAGATGGTTTAGAGCTACAGCCTGAAGAATCGGGCATGTACCTAGATTAGATTTTTCAGAATCCTAGTCTTGGAGGTTCAAGCAGAAGTTGTTAGGTGTGGATTCATGGGAGAAATGAATGGGACATAGAACTCAAATTTTCAAAAGAGAAAAAGGGTATAGGTCCATTGCCAAAAATTGGCATGCAGGAGGGAGAAAAAAGGAACATGTACAGAAAACAATAGTTACTCTTACACATTTACATTTTGGGGTGAAGCCTGATGTTTTCACACTATAACGGGCTTAAAGCTTAACAATGGACTCAGAGTTTAAGAATGAGTGAAGGCTTTAAACAACTTAGATTTTCAGGTTAATAGCTCCATGGAAAAATGAAAATAACCTGTGAGAGTATCGATACATGACATATATATAGAATTAAGGGATACCCTGCTCCATGACATCAGGGCTAACTCCACACAGATAGATGCCTAAGGAAAACTTACATTTTAGCTTAGGTAAAACTTAAAGAAAGAATTATCAGGATAATTCAACATAAAAGAACTGATGTCTAGAATAACAACAGATTTAATAATAAGTGGTGTGTGTGTGTTACATATGAGTGCATGTGTGTGTGGAGCCTGGAGGTTGACATCTAGTGTCTTTCTCTATTGATCCATTTTTTAGATCCATATCATTTTTTAGACAGGTCACCATACTGAAACTCTACAGTATTGATGTGTTTTTCAACATTAAAAGAAAAAAATATCCTTACAGCCAAAATAGCCAATTGATAGGTACTTGTCATTTTTATAATTTTCATAAAATGACAAAGATTACTCACTGAGGGCTGCATGGCTGCTGTGAAAAGGACAGCTTGACCCAGTTCCTGGCCCTGGACCAGAGCCAGCAGGGCATGGGCCTCCACAAGTGTTGACAGTTGCTAGGTGTGAGGCTTGTTTGTACAATAAAGAATCTACTTTCTCTTCCTCCTTCAGAAGATATTGTCTCTCTAAGGTTAATGTCTCCATGATAATTAGAAGCAGCTTGAGTCCCAGGAGGTAAGGGTGTGTCTAGTGTCCTTAGCAAAATGGTAAATGGTAAATGCTGTGACCTTCAGGACAGCCCTTAAGTCTGGGAGAAAGAACCAAAAACATAAGTTCAAGAATGTATAATTTCTCTATGAAAAATATAAAGATGCAACATGAATTATATGAGGGGCTTCACAGACTTAAAAGAAAAGAGGCAGCTGGTCTCTGAGCCAGCTTGTCAGAAAGATACTCAGGAAGGAGATAAAGAGATTTGAGTAGTGGGGATTTCAGGGCAATATCCCACTCAGCTAGGTTTATTGTTTGTGCTGACAAAGACAGGCAGATTCCTGAGTTCAAGGTTAGCCTGGGACAGAGTAAGTTTAGGCCCAGGCGTGGTAGGAATGGTGATCTCAGAACAACATCCCACCCAGCTAGCTTATTGCTTGTGCTTACAAAGGCAGGCAGATCTCTGAATTCATTTGCCATTAGAAAATGTACTTGCAGTCTTCTAAGAACCAAGGGGCTAATGTCATAAGTGCTGATTTATGGGATATTCAAAAGGGAACCTGGAGTAAGTGACTGAATTGCTATGTAAATAAAAGACTGGGCTTTGGTCTATAAGAAGAGCTACCTAGAGAGAACTGCTTGGAGAGCAAACACAGCTTTTTAGAATTTTTCTAGTAGAATTTGTGATTTTTGCTGAAAAACCCAAGAATTTTGTCTAGCAAGTTTTCTAACTTTGGTCAAAAAAACCCATGAGCTATCCAGAGAGTTTTCAGAATTTTTTCTAGCAAGAGAGGTGTCTCAGGAGAGAACTGTCTTTGAGCTGTCTCAAGAAGGAAGCTATCAGCCGGGCGTGGTGGCGCACGCCTTTAATCCCAGCACTTGGGAGGCAGAGGCAGGCGGATTTCTGAGTTCGAGGCCAGCCTGGTCTACAGAGTGAGTTCCAGGACAGCCAGGGCTACAGAGAAACCCTGTCTCAAAAAACCAAAAAAAAAAAAAAAAAAAAAAAAAAAAAGAAGGAAGCTATCTTGAACAGACTACAAAGAGCTGTCTAGAGAGCCGTCCTGAGCATACTACAGAGCTGTCAGCTTGTACCCTCGATGGCTTCCAGTTGTCCTTTTGCCACTTCTAAACACACCTTCCTTAGGACCCCAACCAAGTCAAGGCTGCACCTTAATAGTTATTAAAGTTGTAATTTCACGATTCAACTTTTTTTACTAGTTGGAGGGAGTTTGCTAAAAATAGTCAGTGTTGTATAAATCCTCCTCTGAGGAGTTCCTTTTTCATATCCCATAAATTTAAAAAGCCCACCCAGAAATTAGGACACAAACCACTTGCTAAGCTGCTTGGCTTTCACAGCTGATCTGCCTGTCTGAGTTGCTTTAAAGCTAAAAGTTGCAGCATCCATTTAGCACCTCAAAGTGCCACAACTGGAGGCTAGGGAAAGCAGCCTTTGTACTATCTCAGTGGGAGTTTCCAGGCTGTAAGTGGAAGCCTTGGGGAGCATGAGAAGGGGGACTTATCTCTGCCCTTTGTTCTTAGTACTTGTACAACTCTTAGAGCTTATGTTCAGATGGCAAAAAGATCACTACAAGTTTGCACATAAATTCAGGTTGTAAATTGAATAAGGTTATAACAGAGAATGCCTACATGCATATATAGTAGGAGTAATTATCTCGCTTAACTTTCACCATTTGTTACTAGATTACAGAGTCATGGAAAGTTTAAGACTATAATTAAGCCATCCTTAAAGTTTTGTTTAGATAAACCCAGTCAATTGTTTTAGCTCTTGTTTTTGCACCCAGAGTCCTGTGGAGTATATCTTCTTTATGACCTTCGGTTAATGGTTTTTATAACCTCCTTGGAATGTGCCCTAAGTTTTAGAAGCCTGTTATTATCTCAGAAGCAATTAAGCAGTTCTGTTATAAAAGGAACTCGAATGGCTTTTGTCTCCTGTTGCCATTCTGAACAATGGTAACCATGCTAGATGTTTCTGCAGAGCAAACGTTCTTTGTCTTTGCATACTATCTAAGTTGGGGGTCTTCCTTTGGTGATTTTCAGACCTCCTCATAGCCTCTTCTGGTTCTGTATACAGCAGTGAGGCTTCCTGGTTAGATGATTATGGGTCCTGATCCAGAAGGCTGCACCCATACATCTAAGGTAGATTCTGTCTATTCATATACATTTGGACAGTAACAATGAGCATTATTATACTGAATTAAGTACAGACTGCTTTAGTAAGAAAAGCTACCATCTAACACTATCTAATACTATTAACTTTCTCTAAAGAGTATATGGAAGCATGAAGGCATGGAGCCTGTGATCTGGATGACCCTGGTGCAGCACCAATGCCTTGGGTGCAGAGGCAGGTTCCTGGCTGTGGTAGCTCATGGTCTGGGGTAAAGATGGGCCATACCTGATGTGGGACACAGAGGAGAATCCTGCTTCCTCAATTTGAGCCTTTAGCTCCTTGAGTTCCGCCTCAGCTTTTCTCTTCTCCTCTAAGTGCTGGTGGACTTCAGCCCTCAGGTGGAGCATTTCCTCCTGAAGACACCTGTTACTATCTTCTCCTACTGGGGAAGGGGGCTGAAGACATATGTTCTCGGTCTCCATGGTTGCCAGGCTTTTCTCCAAAGCCACCTTGATGAGCTGAAAGAGAATCAAGGTTTAAAGAAGTTAGGCCACTGGAGTTCACCCAAGATCACAAGAAAGGGCAGCTCCTAATGGAAACAAAAGACAAAACTAAAAGGGCTCCTGTTTAATGTAGTCATAAGGGCCCTGGGTTTGGCCTGGGAAGCAAGGATACAAATAGTGCGTAGGAAGGATTTGTTGTTGGACAAAGATAATCCAGAGATGGTTAGATGCACACATGCACACACACACCCGGAATGCAAACAAATGGAGGTTAACTTGGTCTAGCAGATGCCAATACTGCAATGCTTCTCTTCATAGGAGGTGGAGTCCATAGTCTGTCGCTACATCACGGTGCTTTACTGACCCTTGAGCAAGGGCACCTTGACTTGTGAAGATCATGGTCCAAGATGCCAGGGTTCAGTGGCTAAGTCCCTGCCTACAACTCAGACTCCAAAGAGGAGATGAAGACTCGGGACTCTAAGGAGGCAGCCAGCAGTTAGTCCCAGAATTAAGGTTTTGGAGCTTTCGGCAGGGCAAAGCAAGGCCAATTCTACCAACAGCAGAAGAATCACACTGAGGGGTTGAAGGAAGCCACCCTACTGAGCACCCAGTGTTCCTTTTCCATTATTACCCTTGTGCCAATGCTGTCAGCTAAATTCTCTCTATAAATCTAAGCATGAGAGAAGAAAACAAAGTGGAAAATTTTCACAATGCTTTTCTTCTTAAGGATTCTCTTGACATTGTTCTGAAATGTTTCATTTAAAACTGATCTTAGGGTGCTTTTCCCCAAGTGGGAAGTTGTGAGTATTTAGACTTTCTTGTCATATGTGTGGTGCTTACCTCCAGCTGATCCCTACACATTAAAAAGGGTATTAATACAACTCAAAATCTGGGTGTGATAATCTATGTAGTGTGTGGTTATTTTAATGTAAGGATTTCCTCCTCCCTCCCCGCCTCCCTCATTTTTTTTTTTTTTTTTTTTGCCTTATATTGGCCTCAATCTAACTAGCACCCCAGGCTGTCTTTGAACTTTTGACTCTCCTGGCTTGTCCTTCCAAGTGCTAGGTTTACAAGCAGGTGCCGCAGCACATATCTCAACAGTACTTCCCATACTTCCCAGTCACTCTGGCTTCTTTTTCCTCTCAGTTACACTGTTTGGAAGTTATACTCAATTTCAGGCCAATTTTGACTCCTACTCTCTACTGCTCCCATAGTAATTTCTCTTTTATCTCTTTTAATATTGTGAGTCATGTTTGTCACTTATAAATTTATTCAGACTCATATCCCACTTAACAAAAACCATTAAAATAGTTAATGTGCATCTCTATAAATCATGTAGTGGTCACCTGACTAAAGATGATTCATATAATTAATTATGTTTTATGCATTCATTTAGGTCACTACCATATTGAACAGAATAGGGCCAGAGCAAGGTGTATGGGTCAGTGATTGATAGAGCAGCTTGGGTGGCCCCAGAGCTGTTGACCTTCACTAGTTCTCTTAACAAAGCTAGGTCACACTTATGCTGCAGGTTTCTGGTAGCAATCATACATAGCATACATGTAATGCTATCTAGTACCACTGCAACTGAAATGGTCAAGTGCTGTGTTGCCATGTAGAAGAGAGTCATAGACATAGATAGCTACAAGCATTCAATCCCATCTGTGCTTTCTGAGTCTAGTTGTGATTAGACTACAATCTCCCTCTCTAAGATTGCTGCCAAGTGCAGTCTGCTGATGCTATCTCTACATGAACCACCCAGCATTTGTAAAATAAATAAATAAATAATAGGATTAGGTACTGGGCAGGACACTTTTGAAGGCTTATTACCATAACCTTCACTTAACTTTGTGACATGCTGAGAGTGGTGGCCCATGCCTATAATTACAGTACTTGGGAGGCTGAAGCAGGAGGACTGGAAGCCAGGCTAGCCTGGGCTACATAGTAAGGCCATTTCAAAAGCCCCCAAAATAGTGAATAGGTAGGCAAAAATAAATAAGTAAACTTTGTAATCTTACTGCTCCATATAAAGCATTTGCAATGAACATAACAAAAATTACCATTAGACTTGAACAGGGACAAAATCATCACTCTTTTCTTAACACTATGCTTAAAAATAGTGCCCAGCTTTAATGAGGCCTATCCATTAATAAAATACTTTCCTGTGTATGTATTTTATTGATTTCAGCATTCTGTTTTCTTTCAAAGGAAAACATTTTGGCTCATAAAATATGGCTCATCTGGTATGATTTCTCATTTTAAAATAAGGAAATAAATCATTGCAAATGATTTATAGACCCAGAGGTGTCCAACATTATGATACAGCAATATGGCATATTATAATCTACACATTTGCAGGGTTGCATTCACAGCTATTCTAGGGCATATGGGACCACAGGCTGAACACATCTGGCGAGATCCAGTCACTGTCCAGCCCAGTGTGAGTTTTCACAGCCCTGAAAGAAAATTTTTTGTGTTTGTTTTACTAATTTTATAATTTAAATATAAATCTATGAAAACTGGAATTGGGATCTAGATGCTCTGTTAACTTTTACCACCTATGGAAAGCAAGTATTACCAAACTTTTCCTCAAATGAAACTCAGTGTATGTGATACTAGTGTGACTCTTCTGGGTCCAATTTTAAATCATAATCCTCTTAGTGGTTTTTCATATCACCTGACCTCCTTGTGCCATCGCTTCTCTGGAATTTAACATTTTTGAATGTTTCATAGACCTACTTCAGATCTGCGCTTTTGCTTGAATGGAGTTGCTTGGCTTCCACCTTCTCGCTTCATATTCCTCACAGAGAAGGTCAATATTCAGACAATATTAAAGATATTAGGAAGCCACCATTTCTCAAATCAGTGTTGCTCATCATTAGGAAAATAAAAAGTTCTACGACAAGGAGGGATCACCTCATGAGTACCAGAATGTTGATGTATATATTTTAGGAAAGACACTATGCAGGAGGTTCTGGGCTCTGTCCTCAGAAACACACACACACACACACACACACACACACACACACACACACAAGATAAGGAGAAAAGAGTAAGAAAGAACACCCATTCATTCTTAGGATGGTAAAGCACTAGACAGAACTAACTACTCTGAGGTCCAGCATCTCTACTTTCTGGTATACTTCCAAAGGAGCTGAATCAGCATGTGAATTGACATGGGCACACCCTCTCCAACACTATTCACAAATGCTACACATGGAGCCAACCTGGGTGTCTATGAATGCATGAGCAAAGAAAAATTAATGAGTCTGAAAAAGAGGGGATATCCTGTTATTCGCTTAAACCTGGAGAACATTAGGCTGTTGCAGTAATTCCTTACCCCAATAAGCCTATATAAAAAACACACAACTACTCTGCAGTAATTTCTAACCCCAAATAAAAAACATATAACCCAGTTGTTATATTTATAAGCTATATGCCTAGATTGGGTAGGTCTATCATATTCCCCAGCTATGAGACCCTTGTTACCTGCAGCTTCTCCAGTCCATGTGGTTCTGCTCCATATTGGCTTCCACCTCCTCTTCCTTCATCCTCTCTCCTCCTCTCTCTTTTCTAAGACCTCTAGTCCCACCTTTCCCTTCCACTGCCCAATCACAAGCTCTAGTCTTTATTTGACCAGTTAGAATGGGGAGAAGGTTTACATGAGATCACCTGAGTACGTGATCTACCCCTTGTTATGGGCAGTCCCTCTTGAGGAAGCAGAATTAACATAAGAATGCAAACAGCACTTGGGCAACCCACAACATTAGGTTATGTAAAAAAGCTGCACACAGAAAGCAACTACCACCCCTTCTTTCTTACATGACTTATGTGTGGGATCTAACACAGCTGAGTCAACTGAATAAAGTACAAAGAGGAATGATTGGTGGGGGCCAGAGTTCTATTTTCCTCAAAACTCAGTGTGTGTGATACTAGTGTAACTCCTCTGGGTCTAATTTTAAATTATAATCCTCAACAACATATGGGGAGGAAGATACAGTGGGGACTTGAAAAGTCACAAGGCTTCACCCAGACAGAAGGAATGGACTTTGACATCGATTGTTCAACATGGTAACCATAGTTATCATTAAAGGTAACTAAGTAAATTTCAAATATCTCATCATAAAAAACTAAAAGTAGATGAGGTATGGTTGTATTGATTAACTTGGCTTAATTATTTCACTATATGTGTGTATATCAAATCATCACATTGTACTCTATGTATCTAATTATGATTTTATGACAAAATATTACTACTTTAAAATAGCTTTTCTGAAAGAAAAGGTGGTTTAGTTTCCTGTCTTCTTTGCATGTAGACTTGACTACTGATAAGTTTTTTCTGCATTGCAAATGTTCAAATGATCAGCAATGGCTGACTGCTCTCCAGTGTCCTTTGTGGCATCTCCTAGGCACTTATGACAGACTTTACATCTCTTTGAGACTGTAATTTTGTGAGCAATGGGAAGATGACTATCATAGCCATGCTTTCTGAGGTAAATGACTTCCTAGAAATGAGGAAAGAAACTAGGCTTTCTTTGACTCTTGTCCAGGGACACAAAGCCAACTGTTGTGTTTGTTAGGGAAAGTGTGTATAGAGCTAAGTTAAGAGGGAGTGGGGAACCAACAGTAAAGTTTATCTCCCAAAGGATACAATAAGAAAGAATTCAGACGCTAATCTTAAAAGGACCATTTCCCTGGAAACAAGCAAACAAATCTTTAGAATCTGGACACACGGTAGTTATGGCAAAGCAAGCTTTATTTAATTGTTAACAGGAGAGTCACAACTCAAACCCCACAAAAGATGAACTGAACTCACAAGGTGATTCATATACAATGTCATACACCAAGGCTCTTCCTATTGAAAGCTGGAAATCAGTTTTCAAGAAAAGGTGATAGGAAGAAAACGGTGCTTACCCAAAGATTCCTCATCCGGAGGGCATACTTGTCTGTCTATTAAGAATAAAGCCTTGATCTGAAGGTTTGATACCTTATAATTATACTGAGCATTTCCTGTGCCAAGTACTAAGACAAGCACTGTGATGTGCCAGAGTAAACCAGGGTGGGTGTAGAAGGTACTGACCTTCTCAAAGTAGAGTCTGGTCATCTTGGTGTGAGGCTACAGGAAAAAGACTGGGGAAGAAATGGCTTCACAAACCAGTTTTCCTGCAAGACTTGCAGCAGCAGGAATAGTTAGAGCACGGCAGTCCGAATCTGATGGTCATAACATGAGTGTCTTCTGTTTATTTAATCTGACACTATTCCTGCCCCACAGCTGTTTTAACCATTGTGTCCGGCCAACACCCCAATCAGTTGGAGTAGACTTCTGTCCGACCTGCATATTGTCTCACCCAAAGGTCCTTGATGAGATCGGGGAGGGAGGGACAGAGACATCTGTGCACCCAGGCAGTAGTATATGCAATTAAAACTGCAGCATATTAGTCAGTGAGGAGGACTCAGACGAAGCAAACCCAAAAGAGCAGCTAATGCAAAATGTTCGAGGGAGGAGTGAAGGGTTGTCATGGCTACAGCAACAGAAAGGAGAGCTTGATAGAAAGTAAAGAAACCCATGATGAAGTCTGGTATCCCAGACAAATTTGGGTCCTCAGGAGACCCAAACGATGCCAGATCCTATTTCAGTTAGGGTCTGTGTGCACTTGGCTTCTTCTTGTCAGTTTAACGGATGTTCTTTGTCTCACACAGAAAATGTACAGGCAGACCCACAAGCCTCATTTCCCCTGCAAGTATTTCTAGTAGCCCCAAGGAAGATAACACTAGGAAAGTCCAGTTTCTTTCAAGCAGTGGTCCTCTATCACTGTAAAACTTAAGAGCCATAGGCATTTAGATGTGACTGCTAGTTGTCACCAGGCAAGGGAGAGACACCCAGTTCCAATGATCACTAAAGGTGACTTAAGCTCTGAGGTCTGGGACATTCAGTCTTGGCCTCGAGACCTTACACTTTCTCTGAGGGTGAGCCAGAGCCAAATTCTGAAGCGCGGCAGGGCTGGCTATTGGGTAGAGTGTCAGAACGCAAAGCGAAGCTCTCTTCTGCCTCCCTGAGAAAGACCCTGCCATGGAGGCGTTCCAATCCTCTGGGAGTTTCTCAGCCCGCACTCTTAGGCAGGCTCGAGGCCTTGCTGTTCCCCAGACAGCCCTTCAATTCCTCCCTGTCTTCTGTTTGTCTTTCACTCACAAAAGCCAAAGAGGGGAAGCATCCATTGTCTTGTAAGTAAAAATTCTTCTGAAGCTAAAGCTACAGACAGTCAATAGGGACAAAGGTGGGTAGGGAGGGATAAGAAGCAGAAATAAGAAATAGGGGTAGTGGAAACAAACAGGCTGAACAGAGAAAGAGCGAGGGGAACAGGGAGCAGAGCAAGGGGTGGGGGTACAGAAAAGGTATCCTCACTTCCATCGCATGGAGGCTGAAGGTGAGAATCAGATCAGAGACTGCACCTTCCACCCTGGAACCCTCCTCACACCTGACACCGACTTACTTGCTGGTGGCTGGTGTGTGCAGCCTCCTCCTCAATGCTGTCTGTGAACTCCGTGCTTGTATCTTCAGTCTCATCACCTGCAGTAGCCCCTGGAAGAGAGTCCAGAAGAGAAAGGTGACTCCTTCACAGATGGCTCCCAGACGGCAGGTACAGTTACACGCTTTGCCGTCTACCTCTGATTTCTTCCATCCTTCATACTCTTGGCTCTTCAGTGGAAGGGAAGACAGAACCAAGCTTTCTGCTATGTCAACATAATACTTTCTTTCTAATACTAAGGCCAAACCTCAAAACAAACTCACTTTGACTATCCAGCTACACTTCGGAAACCTTTAGAGTGGCTGTTCCTCTCCCCTATTTCAGTGAATTCTTCCCCACTCTGCTTACAGAGTAATATCCTCTTAACATGGCCAGACATTACTAACCTTTTTCCCACCACTGACTGCTGAGCAGGGCCCTTGTTTCCCAAGATGGGAGCAATCCTTCTCCTCTCACATTCTTCCACTGTTGGGATGGTGTGTATGTGTGTGTGTGTGTGTGTGTGTGTGTGTGTACATAGAGTGACAGTATCTCTGAGGAAGCCATGTCTGGGGTTCTGTGTCTCACATAGGTCCATATCAGAATGTGAGGCACAGTGTGACCCAGGGGCTTTTAATTCCCTCCTCTAACCACCCCTACTCCACAGCATTCACATCCCCTCGCTCAGTGCTAACATCCCTTGCCTGGAAGATTCTCTGCACTGCTCTGCTCAAATGCTATAGAGTCTCATTCTTTCATTGTCCAGTGATCTGCCTGTCACCCTAGAGCACAAGTACCTATATCCTACTGCAAGGAACAAGAAGCTGCAGTTAGAGGTCTGGGCAAAGGTCCAGGCTGGTGCTGGGCAAGACAAACTTCATTGAGGATGACCTTGTTCTGTATCTGCACTGCTTTAGAGAGAAGGTTGTGCTCAGGAGCTTATATTTAGATAGCCACACGTGGCTAGTGGCTACAATATAGGATGGTACAAACATGTAGCATTTATTCCTTTTAGAATTGATTATAATAAAAGATTATCAATGAAATTCTATATTAAGAACTGTGATGCACATTGCTGATTTTCCCCCTCAGAACATCAAAGAATATCTATTGTGATACTTTTGTATCTCATGGAGTTTGCCAAGTTAGGAAACATTAAGATCTAAATCTGTCCCACCTCAGCAACCAACCTGTTAAAATCCTCTTTTATCTACTGAGTGACCTGGAGCTCAAAGAGACTTTGTGGTTAGTCTGAGGTTTAAAGGCTGGTTCTGGTAAGATCTGTGTTAGTCAATCAAGTGTCTGGTCTCAGAGTAGCAAACCTGAGTTTATTATAGTGGCAAATCTGATTGCTTCTTCCATGACCAAAGAACTCCATCTTGAGCTCAGATACTCAGAGATGAAATGTGGATACAAAGGATGCCATTAACTACTTCTGTATACCAAGCAAAAAGTGGGCATCTCACATCTACTTTCCAATTTTTAGTGCCGGCAAGTCTGTGCAAGCATACTTGTAATGACTTGTTCATTTTCATCAACGGACAAAAAGGTGAATGATAAGTGTGCTGTTCTAAGAGCTTAAGGCCCCCAGGCTTCACTGTGAGCCCTGCTATACTCTCACAAGAGAACAGCATTCTAACCAGTAAAACCAGGAGGCAGCTATATCACTCAGCATCTTTAGAGACCCACTGCAGCCAGCATACAGCGAGATTTTCCAACTACTCCCTTCAATGGCAAAATCAGCTCCCAGGGTCCTGGTAAGTAGAGGTGAATGAACATCTTCCCTAAGCCTGACCTGCTTTGGAAACCCACTACAACCTGAATGCCAAGTCACTGATGACATCTGTACCACACTTATTTTAAGAAAGTGAGTCCCTGTCCAACAGTAGACATGATATTTCTCCCCCTGCAAAGAAAATGAATTTTCTCACTCAGTGACAGATCAGGAAAACAATTCTGCTCATTGCTTTCCTTTTGAGCTAGACAATGACTCCGAGAGGCAAGAAAGCTCTGTGAGGCCAGCATTCCCACTTCCCTCTTGTTGCGCTGTGCTGTCTGCTCTGTGCTGAGTCCGTATCCCTTAGTCATCCTGCACTAGGTCCCAGGAGGAATGTGTGGGAGACTTTCAGCTGCTCGAGCCACATTTTGACTACTCTTCTTTAAACCAGTAGGATGGGACAGGGTACCTTGCTTTTGGCTTCTTCAGAAATTAGATTCAGATAAAAGGAAAATATGCCTGGGGCTGGAGAGATGGCTCAGTGGTTAAGAGCACTAGCTGTTCTTCCAGAGGTCCTGAGTCCAATTCCCAGCAACCACATGGTGGCTCACAACTATGTTGATGGGGTCTGATACCCTCTTTTGGCATGTAGGTGTATATGCAGATAGGGCATTCATATACATAAAATCTTTTTTAAAAAAAAGAAAAAAGAAAAGAAGATCTCCTTGAAGGAGATCATCCACCTACTATGCCAACGCTCTACTACATGGAGACTTTGTTGCTCTCTCCCTCAGTGGAGCTTAATGGTTACTCTGCTCTTTGCTGAAACCAGAAATGCTGAAAATGTGTTTGAGAATAAAGCCAAAACCCAAAAGAAAATAACAGTAGGTCTGTTGTCTCACACAAGGACCTACTTAGAAGTGGTCATTAGACATCCCTCTTTCTGTAATAATTTCACCTTTTTAATGGAAGAAATGTTTTAGGGCTTCTATGTGGCTCAGCATTAGAGTCCTTGCCTAGTGAAGGCCTTGGTTTGATGCCAGCCACCATGCCAAACCAGGCCTGGTGGTACACACCCATCACCCAGTACTTGGAAGGTGGAAGCAGGAACATCAGGAGGTGAAAGTCTTCCTCAGCTATATAGTTTGTTTGAGGCCAGTGAGACCCTGCCATCACTGACCCTTCTAAAAAAAGACAAAAGAATGTTTTGTAAAGGAATCCCTTTCCCAAGCTTTTTACAAGGCAACTGAAGACGACTTTCATAACTATCCTGGGATAGTTTAACTTTTCAGTTTAAGTGGAAGAGATCAGCTTTCAGAACTGACTGTCTGCTCATTTTTGATAACATGTGAGATTCTCTAGAGCTAATGGCTTGCCCATTTCTAATAACCTCGTTTCTCTGAGATGAAGCTTTCATGTCAGCACATACATGACTGAAATCCCATCACTCTTGTCTCCGAGCCATCGGTGAGTGTTCTCAGATGTTCTCAGTGCTATTTAGACATTCCTAGACCCCGAAGCACACAGAGTGGAGGTGATGTCACACTCTTCATGCGTACTTATTTTGTTTTCTATCAGCAATACGATTTTACAAAGTACGCAGAAATAAAACAAGGCTAACACTTCCAGTGTTACTGAAAGTTTACACAGTCTGCAAACACAAGGTATTCTCATCAGTGAGGCAGAAGCTCACACTTTTGTGGTATTTTTAAATTGAAGATGGCACAGTGATTAAGAATGTGCCAGACCATCTGCTGGAACCTGCTTTTGCCTCTAGTTATGTGACTTTAATTAGGGTTAGAAGTTGCTATCTGTTCCAGGCAGCTGTTGTGAACTTCAAACAGCTTCAGACTTCAAAGGGTTTGCGGATGCTGTGTGCTTAGAGCAGTGCTTGGCACACTGTAATCACTGGGTCTTACCCTTACACAGTAACCTTTTGCTATTGCTGGTGAACTGAAGTGGTCCTTGGGCTGAGAGGCTGTGGGGCTAGCAAGGCGGGAGGCCACAGAACCTAACTAAACCTAGGCAGCAGGGCCCAGCTGTAGCACTGACGTTACTGATTTTTCCTGCATGCCTTTTTTTCTGAATTGCTGTTTCATAGAACATGTGGGAAAGCCCAGGCTGTCAGGGATATAGTGTAATCCCTTTTGAAAAGCTGCCGTCGTCACCACCATCAAATTAGAACTGCTGTGAAATGCCACTACACATGAATAATCTTCTAATCTTCATAGGAAAATGTATGCATTTTCCTTTTAATTCTTAGTGAAAACTGGGTAGGGTCAAGGCATTCTCCTCAGATTCCACTCTGTGGTCATTATTTTCCTTATTTATAAGGGAATGGCAAGAAGTGATACTTTCCCACAGTAACTTCAAACTTGTGGGGGACATGTGTAACTTATTTTGAAAATGAATTTGAAAAGTTGAAGCTCACAGTGAGGGTTAAGTGTGTGGGTCAACTCTTTCCCTGAGGAGCCTGCACGGTGTTCCCTGGCCCACCTCACTTCCGTTCCCAGTCACTCTGCCGTGCGCTCCTTATTGGAACACTCACATTTTCACATCACAAACCAAGTCTTGCTGGCTCAGTATCATGATGCTGCATGTCAATAAAAGATAAAAATTCTCTACAATGCTGCAGTTTCTCCTGCATCCATCCCTTCAGCACTGTATTGATGTCAGGATTCTTTATAGTTCTCCTTAGCTTCTGCTGAGACTCTTTTTTCCTCTCTCTCTCTCTCTCTCTCTCTCTCTCTCTCTCTCTTTCTCTTTCTTTCTTTCTTTCTTTTGCTTCCTTCCTTCCCTTTCTTTTTTCTTTCTTTCTTTTGCTTCCTTCCCTTCCTTTCTTTCTTTCTTTCTTTCTTTCTTTCTTTCTTTCTTTCTTTCTTTCTTTCTTTCTTTCTTTTTGATAGATGCTGGTCTTGGAAAGTAAGTAGCAGAGCTCTTACCAGCAGCCAAGCCTCTTTATAATGCACTTCTGTCTTCCAAGTGAGTATTTCATGAGAGGGCTATCCACTGTGAATATTACTAAGAAGCTGGGTTAAATGACTGAAAAGCAAATCATAATCAAATGGCTGTCCAGGTACAGAATCTCAATAGGACTTTCGTGCCTACTTTTCTAACTGGTTGTTTATTCAATGTCTCACCTATCTTAAACTACCAGGACATGTATAGATGAGGGCCATCCTGATCAGAAGACACACCCACAGTCTCTGTCCTATACAGTGACTATTCTGTCAAAGAATTCTCCGTCTGTGTTGTCTTCTTCCGTTCTTCAAGGGAATTGAAGAATGTCTATGTACGTGCTCCTAAAGCTCTTAGTTGCGCAGTGAATCTCAGCTGCACAAAGCAGGTACACCGTTAACCACTAACAGCAAGTTTACCCATTGCTGCCAAGGCCTAGGGAACAGAACAGCAAGTTTACCTATCGCTGCCAAGGCCTAAGGAACAGGGCTCATGTGCCTAACACTCCTACTTCTCAGACTACCTTAGAGCAAACAGTTTGCGATACTGTTGGACATTCTTTTTTACTTTTCCAGCTTTAGCATAAGGAGGGCAATATAATAAAGACTTTAATTTCTGGAATTTGATTTTAAACAACGAGAAAGGAAAAAACAAGTATATCACTTTGTAAGTTGAATTATTTTTACCTGAAATCTGGTAAGACCTTGGCTATGTAGTTTTCTATTTCCCTTCCATTTCTCACTGGTAAATTCCAATGCTACATTTTATTTGGAAAACTCATCCTGGCTTGTGTAATTATATAGAAAAAAAACCTAAGAACTTACCTTCTGTCAGTACTCAGGGGCATACAGGTCATGTGCTCATTTTCTAATTATAATGAAACGCTTTAATTAAACCATTGTTGCAAATGGCATTAGAGCGACTTCAGTCCATAAGCCAAAATGTAGTGAGATCTGAACCTCTTACCCTAGAGAAGTCATTGCCATGTTCAGCCTACTCATGCATCTTTGGTTTCTATTACTGGATTGCCATAGATGGACTTTCCTTTTCCAGATGCTTTCTTTTCTCTAGAATATAAATGGGTCTAGACTAGCAAAAGGAGAAGAAAAGTTTGCTGAGCTTCAACTGAAGAGGAATGAGGAAATGTATGCTTGTATCTCTAAACAGGAACACTAACTCCATCTGTTCTGTGTCAGTGCTCAAGTTACAGCATATGGCTTTCCCAGCATCATAGGGAGTCTGTACCCCTTTCCTGCAGGCCACTGACAGTGAACCTGATAAATACAAAGACCCTTGTTGAAGAGACGGCTGAGGGTTTGGGGGAGTTCTGAATGTGAAGATTTTGTGACTCCTAAAAAAGATCACGAAAGTAGAGATTTCTTACAGGAGGTTTCTGAGTAGGTGGGTCTAGTTTTCAGAACCACAGAATTCAAAGGAATGTCTGAGCAAGGGGTCAGAGTTTTGCAGTGACAGCTTGAGCAAACAAATTTGGCTTCATAGTCAGGTGCTCAGACAGCCAATCAAATGTTACTCCTGAGAAGGAAGCAGGAGTCAGTGCAGTGTGACCTGAAGCTTCTCTTCCTGACCATGGGACTCCAGATCTAGTGTGCAGATCAGAAGGGAGAGAGCTGAGTTTTCTCAAACTATTTCCTATGCTCTGATCCCAGCTCTCACTACCTAGATACTGAACTAGGAGCACAAACACAGTGGTAGGACTTTATGCATCTCCTCCTCAGAAGCCCTGCATATGTAAACCGTAAGTCCAACAAAAACCCTTCTAAGGAGACTCTTTCTGAAGAAGGTATGATCCTATGTGGGTTTTGATTTCCTTTATCCTAAAGAGGTTTCCTTCTACAGATCATATAGCTGAAAATGCTTTAAACTATAAACAAGAATGATGTGTTTTCCCTATGATTCGCAGCATTAAAAGTTTGCTGCTGTCTGTACCTGGACAAAGGAATGTGGGTATGGGGGTAGATGAGGCAGAAGTGGGGGGAATGAAAAGCAAGCATGCATCAGCCAAAGCAGAGGAGGACGTATTAAAACAGGCCTGTTCCTTCCCAGAGCTTGTAACTTGGCTACGTTGCTAAAAATGGGATGTCAGAAAGATATTGAATACTAGAAGCCCACCGACAATTGGATCTCAACCTGCCGTAGAGGATTTAAGCTCAGCGGTACGGCACTTGCCTAGCATGCACAAAGTTCTGGGTTCAATCCCCCCAAATCAGACGCACAGCAGCAAAAGGAGAGAGTTTAGAGAAAGCATGTCAAAAGGACTTACATTTTGTTCCTTAATGAGTCTCCTTATAAGCCATTTTTAACCCAATAGTTCTACAAACTAGACTTATCTACTTGACCCTTTACAACCATTACACTGCAGATATTTCCCACTAGTTATAAGGAAATATGAGACAAATGAAACCTATCAATAATGGATTTTTCTTAATTAAAGCCCTATAGTTCTAATTAAACAAAGGCTAAGGGAAAAATCTACTTCATTATTTGTCTTTCAAGAAATTTCTTATTGGAGCACAAACTTCTATAAGAACTTGATGCTTTAAAACTAAGTTTATTTTATTGTAATATTAAAAAAAATCCAAACAAAGGCAGATACATTCAGCTAACATAGTCCATACTCCTACAGAGAAATGAAGATTATAGCATGCTAAATCCAATTATATGATATGAATGACGTGTAATCATAGTACCATCCACCTGTGGCTCACACAGTACAATTCGTCAGAACTGTGTTAGGTAGCTAGGTGTCAAATTATTGCACAAGCTTGTGGGCCTAGCACGTTCCCTCCAGGCAGCAAGGTCTCCACCCTCATTCTAGCATCAGGACCAGAAAGTCAGTACCAGATTTTATAGTCACATTTATGGAATCAATAACAAACTCTTAATTTACTTCTCTATCAACCTACTCTTGTTAGAGGTTGGCAGTTGGACTAATTATTAACCTTCATTATTATAATCACTGTGAGCCCTTAGAACCCTAGAGATGCCTAGAGTTGAAACTTAATAGCAGCTTTGCAGAACTTTGTTGTCTATTGGTAAAGTTGAGTAAACACATTTCCTAATTGCCTTGTAATAACTAACAGGCTGGTCTTTAATTGTTTGACATGTCTATAGCTCAACTCTATTATGCTCTTCATTGTTAGTTACATAAGGTTTGTTCAGGCAGGCCTCAGAGTATCTTAGAATGGGGACACTAAGAACATTGGATAGCTCTGCTTCTACATCTTCTATCTTTAATTTTAAATAATTCCTTTTCCCCCTAAAGGCTGTGAAACTAATAGCACATCCATTATAAGGAAGGCCATGGCTATCAATCTTTGTGAACTACTTCATCAGAAGATTTCTAGTGCTTCTCTGGTAGAATATTTTCCTCCTGTCCACTTCAAGCTGATGGATACACATGCCATGTCAACACATGGATGTAATGTGTCATGTCAGAAGAAGAAGAAGAAGAAGAAGAAGAAGAAGAAGAAGAAGAAGAAGAAGAAGAAGAAGAAGAAGAAGAAGAAGAAGAAGAAGAAGAAGAAGAAGAAAGGAAAGCTCAGTCTAGTTTAGGAAGTCTAGCTTAGACTAGCTTCTCAGGGTGCTGGAAAGCCTGAATTATGTTACTCATACCCTTCAGCAGTAGGAAAGGTTCTGATGCAGAATCCACAGCCTCTTGTAAGTAACTTGTTACTTTTCATATTCTTGACATTTAAGATGCTAGAAATGAACTATCTACCACTTCTCTACCTGTCATGTTGTCCCAAGAAAGCAGAGATGGTGAGTAAAACCTACTCATGGACCTCTGAGGCCTCCTTCTGAGTGACCTGAACGTGGCAGCATCTCACATCAACTTCTTACTCCACTAGGAAGAAACACTCCCACCAAAGCAGAGGTCAATGAAGGACGCTACCTGCTTCACCTCCTAATGAGCATCCAGGAATTATACTTTCCCTGATCTTGGGATCCTGGAAAATAATGCTCTTAAGGGGGATGCTGACAGGTGGGGGGTGGCAGCCATGACTCTAATCCCAGCACCCAAAGGCAGAAGCAGGCTCATCTCTGTGAGTTCAAAGACAGACTGGTTTACACAGTGCATTTCAGGCCAGCCACAGTGAGATCCTGCCTCAAACAAACAAATAAAATACCAAAAATCAAAACCAAAATTAAAGAAAATAGAGGGTGGAAAATATCACATAGAAGATGATCTTTTTTATCTAGAGGATTCTGATTTGGGAAACCATTTTTTAAACTCATGTTCTCACTAAAGGCCATGCCTGAGGCTTGAAGAAACCCTAGGCCAGTGAAGAACATGAGTTGTATAGGCTTTTATGGACTAGAGTGTGCTGTCCACTGATCTGACTTCATCTTTCCCTAGACAGTCAACTCTGAAGAGGCCTTGAACACTAATGGTCTCTGCTCCTGAGGTTGGCCCACACCCTCCTGTCTAGTTCTGATTATCCTTAGTAGGGTTTTATACCCCTCCCCAAACTCACTCTCATGGGACTCTCAACCTCTCTCTCTAAACCTAAAACTCATACTTGATTCCTTTATTTGATTAAAAATTGCTTTCAAAGAACAGGATTTGATTGGATGGCAAAAATAATACACACACATGCATTTGATGACATGACATGGGACTTGTGGCGTGGGTGGTAAGATGGGGGAGTAAACTTTATTGGCCCATGGAAGGGGTAAAGGAATGAGGACAGGCCAGGGAGAAGAGCAATGTGAATGGGAAATTAAAATGGAATGACTTAAGATGTGCAGTATGCTTCAAGACCTCATTTAGCTGAGAACCAGGTCTGTGCAGGGAGTAAGGAAGACTCCAGCCGCTTCCCTTAGCCGCTACTGACAGCAGTCCTACCGGTACCATTAGTAAGTCACACTTGGTTCTGTCAAGTCAGACACAGCTTTCTGGTTAGTATAAACGGTTTCCATCCTGGGTTGCAGTGTGACCTGCCAGTGCTCAGAAGGCATGCTTGTGATGAGTTGGCACACTTTCCAGTTCCCCACCTCCAATGGCGGCCAGGGTCTCCAGCCTGCTTAAGCGCTCCAGGCTTCTTCCAAGAACTTCTTCTAGTCGAGTGCGTAACACCTGGGCCCCTTCCAGTTCCACCTGCAGAGTTCGGTCTCTCTCAGAGCTGATTAAACATGCCACATGGAAGGAAAATGGGTTAGCCATCAACTATAATGAGTCCATTCATTTCCGAAGAGCCATCTCTGTCACTCGGGCTATGAGATTTCCTAAAGTAACCAGTCTCCAGGGCACAGTAAGTGAATGAATGTAGCCTTTGTGTGGCATCTGTGTTCACTGCCGGGGGCTAAGCAAGGCCTGTACCTTCCTACACAGCTTGTCCCTTTAGCTAGATTCTGGGCCACTTGCACATAAAAATATAGCACATTCCTACAGCAACAGAAGAGAAATTTCTTTATGTGACTGAAAAACTAAAAAACCCAAGAAAAATTAAATGTCAACTGAATCAAGAAGAGCTGAGGCAGGGGAGAGCTGTTCTGTCGCCTGCACCACCCTGCACCACCCTGCACCACCCTGCCAGAGCTCTGAGAGACCAGTTCCAAGGACAAGTGGCATTCCAGGCGCTCGGTGACACTTTCCCTGGCTTTCATTTTCCTGAGGTAGAAATAAAACACTTCTAAAGTCCAATGAAAAATTAGGGAAAACTGAACAATAAGTTTAAAAGGTGGTGAAGGAACAAAAAAGGCCAGGAAGGAAGGCAAGACAAAAACGTGAAGATGCTCTGAGAGGAGATATAAGGACATAGCACACTTAAGCCAGAACTGAGAAGTGTAAGCAAACATGGCCATCAGGGTGGAGTCACCCACAACACACACATTTCCTTCACTGTTCTTAAGCTAACGTTAGCACGCTAACAGCCTCGCTGTTATAGCAGAGCAGGCTTTCACCGGACACAGGACAAAAATGGGAAGGCGCCCACAGAGCGTCCTCTCTATGCCAGGCACTCTTCTTCACTCCTGGCCTGTCTAATCTTAGCAGTAATAAAGGGAAAATCTATTTCTAACTTAAGATGTAGAGGCTGAAGCTCAGGCCAATCCGCCCAACAAATCACAAAGTGGGTAGCATCCTTTCGTCCCTCCCTCTAGCACTTTAAAGGTCTGTACTTAATAAAAAACAGAGGAAGGAGAAAGAATAAAAGCTAAAAGTGAGTGAGCCAGGCAGCCCTCTCTTACTTCTCTGGTTGGGCATGGAATTTGACCAGGCTGCTGTAGAGTTGCCTCTCAGCTTGCAGGGCCTCGTTGAGCCGACTCCGTTCATCCACTAGTCCTTCTAACATCAGCAGCAACTAAGGAAGGAAGAGAGGCAGCGATGTGAAATGGCTAAACAGGACCTGAAGCCACGGTGAGTCCCGAGAGACAAAACACGGTATGTCAGCACACACTGTGACCAACTGTCATTGTTATTACTTCAGCAGCCATGTTATACCCATTATCGTTTTATATCTTAAAAACTATTGGCCAATTTCAAACATAAGTGAGGAAGTGGGGCGGGGATACAGAAACACCTGGAAGGAGGTAAGCTGCAGGTGAAGGAAGGCACAGATGAGCAGGAGGGAAGCAGTGAGAACTCCGTACTTACTGAGAACCCCTACACCATCACATGCACATTCACCGCCCAGAGACAGGCGTCACTGTGAGCCATAAGCCATGCCAAAGACTAGCTGCAGGAACGTGAAGCAAGCAGAGAGCTGTTAGCACCAGACTGGCATGGGGTGACTCAATAGAGGCGGTCTGCCAGGCGCAGCCGAGGTAGACTTCCTGGAGAACCTGGCACTGAGAAGGCTAGGCATGGGGTAGAAGCTACAGAGGAACTGCTGTTCCGATAACTTACCTGTTGTCTCTTGTTCCCTGATACTTCCTGACCCTGGGCTTCCACGGAAGCAACTTTTTCCCGAAGAAGTAAGACCTCTTGGGTAAGACGCTCCATGGCTGGTATATCTTCAGGGTCGACCAGTTGCATCTGCAGGTCCTAGAAGAATCATAAGCAGATGTAAGAACTGTAGTAAGATTACTCAGCAGAGGAGCGAGGGACAGATCTTTCTGCTCTACTTCAAGGCTAAAGGATTCAATGTATTCCCATCTTGTGTGAAGCTGCCCTGTAGACACCTGAACTACAAGCTAATCCAATGGTTTTAAAAAAGCTCTGAAAGACCTTTATGAGGTCTTCTTTTATCTGCACATTCCTGGTCAGGGACTCCAAGTCAGCAGCCTGCACCTGCAGCTCTTCCTCTTGCACGGCCATCATGGACTGCAGGGCAGACAGTTCAATCTGTGGAGAGAGGAAAGACCGGCATGAGAGGCAAATGCTTTCTCATGTAGTATTACAATCAGCCAGCACTATAAGAGAAAACCGGAGAATAGTGTGTGGGCCAAATCAATAAGGCGTGAGTGTGGGACAAAGGTTGCTCTAAAAGAAACTGTAGGAGTGCTTTTAATAATGTCTTCTATTACTGTAAGTAACAACTTCAGTTAATGGCTTCACTGGGGTATTTAGAAATTCGTTACAACTAGCAGAAGCAAGAAGAAATGGAGTTTATGTTATGCAAGTGCCTCTGCTAACACAAGAAACCATGGAAAGCCTGCATTTTATACCCTTTAATGAATTGCTAAGGTATTAAGCAGCTGCAGCTGCTGACATCATGGGGATCACCAAACCACATGCTTCCTGGTGCAGAGCATGCAGCCAGTACACAGAGACCTCACCACCAGTCACACTAAGTCACACTGTAGACACTAAGCTTTCAGTGTGCCTGGTGCAGAGCATGCAGCCAGTACACAGAGACCTCACCACCAGTCACACTAAGTCACACTGTAGACGCTAAGCTTTCAGTGTGCCTCTCCTTCCCCCAAGGACAAATGTGGTAAAGAGTGCTCATTAAGCCTGGTAACAACCTTCCCTGCTAACATTCACTGCACACCTACTATGTCCCAGGCATAGCTGGCATTCCTTGCTTGTGGTTCTCTCAACACACCTATTGATCTGAACCCCGCTAGCCCATTCCTACTTCAGCACCTGCCGCCTGACTGCAGCACACCTGGCTCTGTGCCGAGCTGGAGGCTCCACTCCTACTACTCCCAGGGCTGTCATCTCTCAGGTGCCTGCCTGCCCATGAAGCCTTGGAGCCCTCACCTAAGGTGATCCTCATGTAGGCTACTTTTTCTTTGTCACTTACTACAGTGTGACCGTATATTTAAATTAAATTACCTTATAACATATAATTACAACATTTAAGCTATTCATTTCTTTAGTGTCTGTTATCATCCTAAAGGAATTAATGACACAGATGCCCTTCTGTTTCCCTCAGAAAGGGGCACTGGATAGGTCAACTCCAGTAACTCAGTAATACTTGGTGCTGGGAGCAAGTTCTGCTTCTAACACTTTATATCAATGGTAAAGGTGATAAAGTGTCTGCCACTGCCTTTATTTTTCAGAACTAAGGAATGGACATGCGCATGACAACTATTGGGCCCCCTTCAGAGCTTCCTGTGATTACACATCTCAATATTTGCATTGTTAAGGAAAGCAGCAGGGCTGGAGTGAAGGCGCAGAGCTGACAAGCACTGGCTGCTCTCCTGGATGGCCCAGGTTTGGTTCCCAGCACCCTCATGGAAGCTTACAACCATCTGTACCTCCAGTCCCAGGGCACCTGATGCCCTCTCCTGACTTCTGCAGGCTCCAGGCACACATGTGAGATACATGCAGGAAAAGTTCCCATAGAAAGAAAGTAAAAAAAAAAAAATTAAAAGCAAAAAAGAAAATGATCAACGGAAGGAAGAAAGTATTGGGCAGCATGACTGAGGTCTGCAGACAGACCGGCCTGGCTCTAAGTCCTAGTGCAAGCTGCCAACGTGAGAGTGCTTCCAGGGCCACAAAGGACTACAGAAAACGTCTTCAAAGTTCTTGGCGTGTGGCAGGAAAGTCGGTGAGTGATGACTCCAGTGCTATCACCAAACAGTAGGAATGTTTACAGAGTAGAAAGCCTACATGGCTGTCAATAAGTGTGCAGAGTTAGAGGGAACATGTAATGGTTCTGGGCTCAGGAGTAAGTGCTTGATTAAGGATACATAAAGTTGAGCAATACAAAGTATTTATTCAAAATACATATGCACAGTTCCTCAAAATAGGTCAGAAGCAAAAAGGAACACTATTCTAGCTTGGGGATGCACAAAGAAAAGAGGAATGGTGTGTGGGAGCCACAGTGCCACACACGAGTGTCACAGCAGAAACAGAGCAGGAAGGCCACTAGGGGATTCTAGGGACGCAGGACACCCACTGACCTAACTGGATTCCCACATGTGAGTCTTCAGGTCAGTCTGTCCATCTGTGCAGCACTAAGCTGTCTTCTAACTGACACCACAGCTGGATACGCCACTGCTTGCACCAGGGAAGACTAAAGGATCTTCTAAGAACTCAATTGACAGGCAGATCACAAACAGAAGGGGCTCTAGGAAGTGACTCCTTAGGAAGTATCTGGGGTATTAAGGCTTGAGTTTAAACCTCAATTTGGGCATTATGTTGAGCTGCTACATTATATTTAAAATAATTAGCATTTCTATCTTTTTACCCATAAACTAGGGATGACAGCACCTATTTCACATGGAGGTGTGAGTCCAGGCCCTTGGACAGCACAGTACATGTGAAGAACTCCCAGTCCACAGTGTTGCTCTGCTCACACACCCCTTGTTTAGTGTGTGCAAAATGCACAGGTCTGATGTCATCCTCTGGGCAGGAATCACAACCTGTCTGTTTGACACAAATGCTTTACAATTATTTCATTTGCTTCCTGATAGGAGGAGGGACAGACAAAAAGATGCAGGGCTTCCCAGGGCAGTAAGAGCATGTTGTTGAGGTGATAAGGACATACAACAATTTCTGTCTCTCTCCAAAGAGAAGCGAGGAGCACCTTGAATTTGGAGTCAGGCATTATATGTATAGAACCGCAATGCTTAAGATATAGACCATTTGGAAGAGAGCCTAGGACTTGGCGGGCTGGCCATGGCTAGGAGGCTTACCTGGCTTTCTCTTTCTTTTTTGGCCATGAGCTCGAGCTCCTCCTTGGCGTTGCTCAGTTCTTTCTCCAGCCCTGCAACTGTGTCCGAGTCTCCTGAAATGAGCGCACAGCGCTAGGTTTAATCACCGAAACACGCAGTGACCTCTGCTGCCCCGTTTCTGAGCGGCTTACTCTAGAACACATCTCGGCACTTCAGAAGAATGTGAGTAGCCGCTTTGGTCTGTAGCAATATTTGTAATGGAAAACCCACAGTCAAGCCACATGCAAACAAAAAAGAGCGTCATGTGTTCACCCAGCACCCACTAAGAAGCTGAGAGAGAATGAGGAGGAAGCTGGTGAACTTACTCAGATTTCAAGGCTACTAATCTAGATGGAAAAGACTGCATTTACTATGGGAAGGGGAAACGACACACCCATCCACCTAAACTATCTGCTCAATTTTTTAAAAAACCATTCGCAGGAATAAGGACAACCCAGAAACGAAGCTTATCACCCTCAGTGGGTGAGTAGAAACCAGAGAGAAGCAGGGATTATATGTGCCTCCTGAGTATACCTGTTTGTATATTTAATTTCAGAAGTTAACACTTAATTTTTAATATGTAAGTTGCTGTAACAATGAGTGTGAAAAGAACTAAAAAAAAAAAAAAAATCCATGTACGGTTTGGGCAGTTTTTCTTGGGAGTGATGAATGTGTCTCCAGATTTCAGGGCAATCCCAATGGGTTTTCTAAGCTATCATGACGCGTCCTGGCCAAATCTACAGGGAGTGCAGACACGCAGAAGGGACCTTCATGAAGCAAACCTGGCACTCACCTAACGTGGACCGGGGTATGCTGGCCTCCTCTCTAGCAGTCAGCGAGGTGCTATCATCTCGAGAGGGCATCTGCATAGAACCCTGAAAATTGGAATGGTTGTAGGGGTTAGAAAGGCACAGGGACCCTGATCACAGTGGCAGACTTGGAATAGTTTCACGTAATTTGCAGGTGAAACGTTGAAACATCCAAACTGCTGCCTCAGATGCAGCAAGGACATGCAGCCGCCATGACTATCTCAGAGTCTAGAGTTCTTACTTGATCAGTTTGCTCTCCGTGGTGGGGGCCGATGGAAGTCACTCCAGCTGGCTGGTTAGAGATGAATGCCTGAGACGATGTCATTAGTTCTTTCCCCCCTAAATACTGGCGCAGGGCCTGCAGTTCTGAGCTCCTTTCCATGAAGGCCTGGACCATTTTTTCTGCAGCAGCCTGGTAAGAAGGAACCACAGTGAAAGTGACCCAAGATATTATAGTAAAGTAAATGAAATTTGTTTTCAAATCTCTTTAAAGATTTCATTTTTATTTGATGTGTATGAGTGTTTTGCCTGCATGGATGTCAGTGCACCACATGTGTGCAGCCCTCCCACCCCCCACGGAGGCCAGAGAAGGTTCTCCAGAACTGAAGTCATGGATGACCATGAACCACCTGAAGGTTCTGGGGACAGAACCCAGGTCCTCTGCAAAATTAGCAAGTGCTCTTACCCACTGAGCCATGTCTCAAGCACCCACTAAATGTTATTTCTTATAAGCCAACCACTTATTTAGAGAAAAAAGAATCCTGTGGGACACTCAGAAACAACTTTCCTCCTCTGTACAGTCTGTCACAGTAGAACAGTGTGCATCGTGAACTGCGTGTCTAGCCCAGGTAAGACATCGGGAAAAGGCTCTCCGAGGTCTCTAGCAGCTAAGGTGTAAGAGTCTGTGCAGAGCTGGCTTGACAAATGGCTTCCTTTACTCTAGCTGTTTCTCCAGCCTCAGCTGCCTTTTACCCAGCATTTGTAAGGCTGTGCTCTTCACCAAGCATCACGCTACCACCCTGGCCTGTTCTATCTACACTGCAATCACAAGGGGTGTGGTACTGACGTTCAGTGTTGAGTAAGTGCGGTGGTCACAGTGGCTGCGCAAGGAGCACTGAGGAACACTCTGTTGTTTACCTGAAGCTGATGCAAATGAAACAGCCACTGGCCATAGACTGTGAGCTGATTAGAGTGACTGTTCACAACGTGTACATATGTGTTACATGCCTTGAATACATACAATTTTTACTTGCCAATTGTACTTCAATCATGCTTGGGGAGAACGTACTTCCACTCTCCAAATCCTTTTGCTCTGCTTAATTTTTCCCAGTGCACTTCCTGTTTCCTAGTGTATCCCCGCATGGTCTTCATGACTTT
This sequence comes from Mus minutoides, assembly GCA_902729485.2. Classification (NCBI taxonomy): domain Eukaryota; kingdom Metazoa; phylum Chordata; class Mammalia; order Rodentia; family Muridae; genus Mus; species Mus minutoides. The sequence continues at coordinate 625,298 of LR749696.1, read as the reverse complement.
CTCCTCCTCAACAAGAGTGTATACCTCAGGAACAGCTTAGTGTTACATCCCAAGTACCCGCAGCATGGCTCGCCAGGACCAGGCACTCAGTACACAATAAACATCTTTATCAGACCAAGCGAATCTGGACCTCAAGAATCACTAAAGCCTGAGTGGTCATGCGGTCAAACTGCCCTGTAAATATTCATATTTACACCCACAGGTCAGTGCCATGCCAGTCCTCACCAGAGAAGCTGCTTACCACAGCAAGTAGTGGTCAGCACGTTAACTCGCAACTGGTCAAGGTGCAGAGTAAGTGTCTCTGCGCTCAGCCACAGACAGGACACGACAGGCGTACTGCTCTCAAGAACCCTCGTTATCCATACAAGAGCCGCAGGAGATCAAGCACAGAGAGAGGAGGGGCTTTTGAGACCAGCCTCTAGCTGAGAAGCCACTGACTGTTGGTGGCTACTGGGAAAGGGAGGGTATGATGTCTCTAAGGATATGGCCCCTGGTAGGTTCATTTGGATGGCTTTGTGCCCATAAACAGATGGGCATTAGGAATTAGAATCAGTGGGCTGTTTATTAAAAAACAAACAAACAAACAAACAAACAAAAAAGTTGGAAGGAGATGGGGCTACATCTGGGAGGAATTAGGGGGAAGAGTGAAGGGTGTATATAATAAAAAGGTATTATTACATTCTCAAAGAAAGAGGTTACATTTTAGTATTTTAGTAAAAGGGTAGAAAAAAATCTCCCCAAAGAATAAGAAAAAGAAAAAAAAAAAAGAAAAAAAAAGGATCGGGCCTGTCAACATCTTATCACAGACTGAGGAGGAACCTGAGCGCCTGTTGACTTTAACGCTTACTGGGAGATGAGGTACCACTTCTTTGGTGTAGTTACTGGCAAGTTGCCCTTGCTTCAGTAATCAGTCTCCCACAGTTAAACCCAGTAACCACACACACAAAAGACTTGTAAGTAGGAGCAGGGCTCACTCAGAAAACGGTGCTGGTGGGAAGGGGAGGTGGAGAAGAAGAGTAAGGATTGAGATGACTAAAATTCATTATATAAATGCATAAAACCATCAGCCAATAGAAAGAGTAAAATCATCCAACTAATTTATTTCTAATCCCAGTTTCCTAAGGCGATGACAACACAAGGAAAGACCCGGAACTTCTCTGTGACTGTTTAAGTACAGAAGTGCATTTACAGCTGGCAGGGTGGCTCAGCAGGACACGGTGTTTGCCACATAAGCCGGTGACCTGAGTCTCATCTCTGGAACTCAGCAAGGTGGCAGGAGAGAAGCTACAGAGTTGCTCTGTGACTTCCATACATGCGCTATGGCACATGTGCCCACACATGCCTCTTGTATATACCCAGGCACACAGGATAGTCATTGTAAACTTTCAGGGGTTGAGATAATGAATTGGAACTAACATTAGCTAAACTATAGAACCAATTCCTCTGAGAGGAACCAACTGTTTAGGTGAAAAGCTGAGTCCCCATCATAATTTTAAAATGAGAATTAAAAAAAAAAAAAAAGCTCTTGCATTTTCTGTATGTAAAATTTTGAGGTATGGGCAGAATCACTTGAGAGGTATCAACATATTGCCAACACTTACTATTGAAAGTCTCCTTGAAAACATAATAGCACAAACAAGGTGCATGGTGAGTGCAACCCTAGGACAGTGCTTTGTCCCCACACCAAGTGTGCTCTGTGAACCACATTAGAATCACAGATCCTCAAGCTCCTCCTGTTCCTTAATCTCCTTTTAAAAAACTTTTCAGGTTAATCTTTTGCATGGGAAACTAGAAAGGCAGGCCCGCACGGACACCACTGGAGCTGCTGCTGAGGTGCAAAGGCTGTGTAATGTCTGCGACCTCCTCAGTGCCAGCAATGTCAGCTAGCATTGGAGAAAAAGATATGCAGGAATCAGGAAAAACTAGGAACTGACCTTCAAAACTGGGTGTGGTAAATCACGCCTGTAATACCAGCACTTGGGAGGCTAAGGCAGGAGGACTGCCCTGAATGAGGCTGGGTTTGGCTATACAGTAAGCTCCAGATGAGGCTGGGCTACAGTGTGAAACCTTATCTTTAAAAGAAATGACTTTGAAATAGTGTGTGCTGTTATTCTGAGATTGATATAACCTTATCATCCTGATATTACCTTCTTTCTTAAGAGCCTTCAAAATACAATTGTTTCCACCTAAAATAACTCAGATTTTGTAGGAATAAAAAGAAAATATGGCCAGTGAGGTGCCTTAGTGGGCAAGGGCTGTTAGCTGCCAAGATGATGACCTCAGCGCAACACTTGGTTTCCAAACGCTGGAGGGACAGGACCAATGGCTCAGGTTTATTCTTTAGCCTCTGCACCTGCACCAGGATAATGCTCCCCAACAGACGAGTAAGTAAAGGAAAAGCATTCTAAATTTTAAAAGAAGAAAATATGGACTGGATGTGATGTTAGATACCTGCAATCCCAACATTCTACAGGCTGAGGCACGGGGATTGCTAATTTGAGTTTGGACTATGTAGTGAGTTCCAGTCTAGCCTGGACTACAAGTAAAACTCTGTTTCAGAGAAAGAAAGAAAGAAAGAAAGAAAGAAAGAAAGAAAGAAAGAAAGAAAGAAAGAAAGAAAGAAAGAAAGAAAGGGAGAGAGAAACAGAGAGATGGGAGGGTAGAGAACATATCTGAGCATGCTGAGAGTAACTTTCCTATATCTAAGATAATAATATTACAGTATTCCATTCCTTTTTCTTTCATAACAGAGAAAACCAAAATAATGAATACATGTATTGTCTAGTACACTTTCCAGATGTACTGCTCAAAACTATTTCGTCCTTACTGATGTGGAACCTGCAGTCCATGAATTGAAGGAAAGAAGCTGAGTTGACTGAAAAATGAACAAGTCCAAGTCAAATGCTTTGGACATTTCCTGTCAGCCGGCCACAGCATCACTTCCTGTCAGCCGGCCACAGCATCACTTCCTGTCTGCCGGCCACGAGTGTGTCACAGGCTCCTCATCTGGTTCTGCACTAACACTTACCTGCCTTTCCTGCTCCCTGGTGCCCATCGACTGGAGCAGCCCCTGGATCTCCATCTCATGCTCCACGGCTTGTTTGTTCCGATCACTCAGAAGGTCCTGCAGCATCCGTTCCTTTCGCTGCAGGCGCTGGCATAGCTCCTCGGCTACTTCACTCTGACCCGGTCCAAGTTTACAGAGCAAAGTTGCGCTGAGATCCTAATGTGAAAGGGACGTCGTGAATTTCTGGAGGACAGAATTTCCTGTACCGCACGTTGAAGCACCCACCATAGAGAAAGGATAAGGTTCTTGGGAACAGTATAATGTCTTATCTTTTTTGGTTCCCCAAATCTAGCACAGGCCCATGACTTGGAAGGCTGGAAATACATACTCAAAGAACGAATACTAACAATACAGAGAGACCCCCAGAACGGCAGCTTATGCAATCATTCTGAAGTAAGTAGTTTTCCTTATACTCGGCACACAACAGTTAATGTCAGATGGAGCAAGTGGGTGCTTAGCTCACTCAGTTCCTCTGCAGTATAACTTTCGAGAGGGAGTAAAACCCACGTGCTAAAGGGACTAATGATCTGGGTGAGGCAGCACATGCCTCCTGCAAGCCCAGGCTCCTGTGAGCCTCAATTAGAGGATGCAAACTTAAAGCCAGCCTGAATATAAAGCAAGACCCTGTCTGGGAAAAACAGAAGAGGACCAAGGAAACTGTATTCATAAAAGAGTAATGCCACTACATCTCCTGGTCTACACAGAAATGCAATACATGGAGCGTAAACTGTGGAGCCCCACAAGGTGTACGGAAGCAGCTATGTCTCTCTGCGATGCTGCGCTGACAAGTTACTTAGCCTCAAGCATCTAAGTCCTTGCTTTGAAAGCAGAGTATGCCCTCACGAACTTGTGAAGAATCACTAAGTTAATTTCCATTAGGCTCTTAAAACAGCGCCCAACTCAGCAAGTACATTGTAACTATTATAATACAGGTAAGTTACAATATAATGTATCCTAAGATCTAATTAATTCTCACATAGCTTCTCTGAGAATGATAAATGACATATTAAATTTATAGTTGTAAAAAGAGTTCCCAGGGAAAGGTAGCTACTCGCCCAGGCATAGAATATAATTAAAGACTTGGGTTACTGGCTCTGCAGGCCTCAGGAGACCCCACTGGGGCCGAGCCTATGCATCCCTAAGCCAATCCTTCGTTAGTGGAGCCTTGCCTCTACTTCTTTGTTCCTGTCGTGCAGAGATGTCTGCAGCTGCTGAATGATGCTCTCCTGTTCCTTCTGCCAATGGCCAAATTTGGTTTCCAGTTCTTCTTTCAGCCACTGGAGGTTTTGGCAGGTAGCAGTTAACTGTTCCACTTCTAGGCCTCTGGCTCTCAGGAGACTCTCCATGCTCTACAAAGACAGACACAGCAAACATAAGCCAAAGGGGGACCCACACTCCTCAGGATAAGAAATTACTCCTTCTGGGTGTGGTGGGGCAAGCTTTTAAACCCTAATCTCAGCACCCAGGAGGCAGAGCAGATGGATCTCTGAGTTCAAGGCTAGGCTGGTCTACAAAGCAAGGATAGTCAGGAAAATGAAGATAGAGAAACCCTGTCTTGAAAAATCAAAACAAAATAAAAACAAAAACAATCCAAAAGATGAAAGGTCAGGGGGAGAACAAAAGAAGAGAAATTAAGACCTGTCTGACCTTTTTTGGAAGAGAAGAAAACAGAGAATGGGTTACCCAGTAGTTTTAAAGCCGGTTTGTGGAGAGGTAAATATAGAATACATGATAAAATCGGATTGTGGGAGTAGTTACTCTAACAAAAAAGTGAATGGCCTCTTTAAGAATACACAGATGCTGTGTTAGGTATAGATAGGATCTAAAATAAGTATGCAGAAAAGCTACAAGTATACGTTAAGAAAACAAGCAGCTATGTGGTATTCCGGTATCTACATAATATCAATGGGGAGAACACAATAAAGTTTGTACGTACATACTTTACCCCAACAGTGCTCATGCAAAAGTGTATGTGCATATCCACATTAATAGGCAAGGATGAGAAGTCAGAACCACATAAGCCGCAACCACCATCCACTACTCCCCATGAGTCTCCATAATGAAAAGGGAAGAGACGCTCCAGAAGCCTCCAATGGGCGGTGGCGGATGAGTGAATGCTACTTTCCCCTGGTTTTTAATTTTGTTTCCCTTTCAGAGCAAATATTCTGGGTTACAGAGAATGATGGAGGGCTGCTGCTTCGGGCCTCGAAGGCTTCGGGAGTGGGGAGAGCAGGCTGGGTTTGGCTCTTACTTGCATGGTAGCTTCATTGGCGGACAGGACACAACGCAGTCTCTCTAAGTCATGGTCTCGGTCCCTCACAGCTAGGCGAAGCTGCCGCAGTTCCTTGTCTTTTTCTTCTAGAGCAGAGAACTTTTCATCTATAACCCGCTGCAAGGAAAGCGAGGCTCCTAAGCACTGGGCGGTTCACCAATCCATCTATCTATCACCTTTATTCCCTCAGATCCCAAGTGTGAGAGCTGGAAGCTGAGACCCCAAAGCAGCCATTCAGACACCATCTAGACACCAGCTAGGACAGACAGCAGTGGGGCAGGGACTGGCCGAGTACCTCTAGAGCAACAGCTCGGTCTTGTATTCGTTGCCGCAGTTTTTCAAGAAACACTTCGTTTGTGTCTAGCGTTTTGTCTGCGTTGTCTCGATACTGTAGGAGCTCCTGGAGTTCCTAATGAGACAGAAGTACTTTCCTTTATTCCTTTACCTCTTAGCTGAATTTCTTCACTTCTCCAAGAAATTTGTTGTTTAGTATTCACACACACACACACACACACACACACACACACACACACACACACACGAATGAGTAGGAGATGACAGAGATATAAATTGTTAATAATTCTGCAACAAATGATTTAGCGGGCGAGCCAGTCCTCTCAGGGAAACACAGGACACACAGTCTGCCTAAAGATGTCAGTAAAGACCTCACTAAAGATTTTGAGCTAAGCCTAGTGGAATACACCTATTATCCCAGCACTGAGGACGCAGAGGCAGGTGGATCTCTGTAAGTTGAAGGCCAGCCTGGTCTACATAGCTCCGGGGCAGCCAGGGCCACCTAGTCAGATGCCATCTCAGAATAAAACAAAACTCTACCAACAGCAAAAAGATATTTCCCAAATGAGGATGTGGCATGGATACATCTGTGAGGGAGTGGGAATTGTATACAATGGTATGTAAAAATTATTTGCTCTGGAATTCAGGAGATTCTGTGTCCCCAAAGCTCAGAGAAGGTGACAGAGCAGATCATATTACTTAGTGCTCCATTTTCCCTAAAGTTTTCATTCTATCACTGAATTCTGCGGCTGTTTCTGTAAGAGATCTCTCCTGCCATGTCTTCATGAAGAAGAGTGGCTGACTCAGGGGTGTGGCATTTGCTGAACACTGCCTGTGCTGTTTACATTCACATACAGTTAGTTACCTGCTGGATAGCAGGCTGCTCATGGATGTTCACACACAGTTACTTACATGCTGGAGAGATAGCAGGCTGCTCATGGACTGTGTTCTCTACTCACTGTATATGTTTCCAACTCCAGCAGTCATATGTGGACACAGGTAGGCCTTGAGGTGGTCTGAGCAGGCATTTGGGAGCTCAGAAGGCTGCTTTCATCTGAGGACTCACCTGAATTAGCTGTTCTTTGTGACTCAGACTGTGACTTAGGTGTTGAATGTTTTGTCCCTGGGTTCGAATCTCATTATATTTTTCCGCCTCCAGAATGTGGAGCTGTTGGCTCTTACTGTGCAGTTCTCCTTGGAGGTGTTGTAAAGCTTTTCGTAATTCCTGAAATAAATAGATCATGCTTTTATGGTAACCTTTCCACGTGACCATTCGATGCGACGGTCTTAGCACTTTCAAGGCAAGTTGGGCATGATGGCTCCTGCCCACAGTCCCAGCCACTGGAGAGCCTGAGGGCAGAAGGATCTCAAATTCAAGGCCAGCCTAGGCAACATAGCTCCATCGCATCTCCAAAACAAAACAGAGAGACAACAAACTTCAAAGGCATATAATAAAATATAAAGTATCAAAGACTACCATCATGTAAATTGATATAGAAAAGTATAGAGAATATAAACCAAATAGGATAGGAAAGCGTATGAAAAGTATGGAGTAGAAAGTAAAGTTGGTATCAGAGTTCAGTGATCCCAAGGCAGTGCTCAATTTCTGGCTTAAAGGGAGACAGCTCTACTAAGTGAGGGTTGCACCATAATTCTAATCTTTCCCTAATGAACTCAGCTTTCAAATCTGCACTATCACCTGCAAAAATACCAGAAATGTTAATATTTCTAAGGAAAATACAGGGCTCATAATTAGTTTCTGAACTACTAAGATAGGAGACAGCATACAAAAAAGGATCTTTAAAATGCAGAAAACAAACAAACAAATAAACAAACAGCATGCGTCCCATGCTAACAAGATAGAGGACTATTTAAGGACTGTATAATGCTACATACATTTAAATTATATGACTAATTATGCATGTACATGCCCTTCTCTACCCAATGACTTTTTCAATTTAATTAATTTATGCCTTCACTTATTTACTGGTGTGTGTCTTACTTGAATGAGTGTAAGTATGCACGTGTGGAGGGCAAAGGATAACTTACTTTCAGGAAGTGGTTCTCTCCCCTGGCATAGTTCTGGGGCGGAAACACTTGTGAGTCAAGCATTTTTCACTGGCGGAGCTACCTCATCGGCCACAGCTGACTTTATCCTTTCAGAATAACCTCAGCGATCTCCTCCTGCATGAGGCGTTAAGCCCTCTGATTTCTTTCCTCAGACCCTCCTGGACATAGCTACGGAAACATAAGCTGGAGCCTTTGGGAGTATTTACCCTATTAACATCTGTCATGTGACTGCCTCTCTTGCTAAAGTAGAAGAGGCAGAGTCTCTGATATCTACCTTTGTACTTCCAGGACACGGTCTGCTCATCTGGTGCCATGACCCGGGGGCAATAAACACTACACTGGACAGGCCAACGATGCAAGGGTTTAGAGGTTGGGCACAAACTGTCCTGCGCACAAGTCACTGTGGGGCAAAGTCAGCGCTGGGAGGAAGAGAACGATTAATGATTTACCTGGTTATGTTTCCAGGCAGCTTCCTTCTGGTGCTCTCTCTCCTGGGCTGCAGCCTCCACTAACTGTACGCATCGCTTGCCGTCAGCCAGCTGGCGTTCTTTCTGGCGTACCAGCCTCTGGAGCTTCTGTATTTCAAGCTGGCTGCAGAATAGAGCGCTCTGAAGGTCGAGCAGGGCCACTTGTTGCTGAGCAGGGGCAATGCCCTCTGAGCTCTGAAAAGAGCAGAATCATAATCACAGTCACAGGGAGGAAAGCACGGAGCCCCCGAGAGACCAGGGCAGCCAGGGCGGCCCCACTCCTGCCTGTGGCCCTCACGTACATGGAGCTGTCCGAGCTGGCTCTGGTGCAGCATTTCCCGAAGCTTTGCCATGGTGTCATTTTGTCCTTCGATCACCTGGTACAGCTCCTCAGTCTGCAAATGAGAAGAGGATATTAGCCAACGACTCGGAAATTCCTTCTCTCTCCTATGCAGATGTTAGGAACAGAAGCTTTCTAAAACACCTACTTAGTGGACAATTTTCCATAGTAAGATTTGCTGGTCTGACAATAGTGGCATCTACAAATAGAGAGCACTTATCTACGTCACCAGTGTGCCCGTCTCCCCACAGGTCTGCGACCCCGTAGCATCCACCTCACCTCACTTTCCCTGCTCTTTAGCATTTCCTTGAGGCTCTGGATTGTCGTATCTTGTTTCTGAGATGACTCCTGTGCAGATTTCAGCTCACAGCTCAGGTCATTCAGTTTCTCTTGAAGAATCTGAATTCAGCAGAGAAAGTCCTGTTAGCTCTGTGATGACGTTTAACCTTGAGGGCCATCACACTGTCCTGTGCATCACGGGTTTAAAGAACGACTTAGGGCATACCGTCTTCCTCCTTTCCCGTGCACCATAACCATCAGACTATGAAGAGAGGCAGCAGATGTGCACTGCTTCCCTCAATGCGCAGACACCTCAGTTCCCATGTACTGCACACGTTCTTTATGTCAACAGCTAGAGTATTCTCTTGAGCCTCCCATATGACCAAGGAGTGCCTGCTATCTAGTACAGGACATGCTATTATAAGAGCACACTTGACCAGATATTCAAGAGCCCCCTTGGGACAATTGCCTTGAAAGCAGACATTAAAATACATAAGCTAACAGGGTAACAAGTTATACAAAAATTTAAAGCCAGGCGCCTTTAATCCCAAGCATTCGGGAGGCAGAGGCAGGCAGATTTCTGAGTTAGAGGACAGCCTGGTCTACAAAGTGAGTTCCAGGACAGCCAGGGCTATACAGAGAAACCCTGTCTCAAAAAGCCAAAAAAAAAAAAAAAAAGCACAAACTTCCTGCATCAAAGCTTTACTGTAGAGTTAAAGATTACATGGAGATCTGATCTTATTCCCCAAAGGCATCAGGAAATGTGGTATATGTGGTACAAACTAAAATTCTGATAATTAAGAGAGAGAAGGGCTGGGCAAGCTATGAGGACCTGAGTTTAATCCCCAGCAGTCACATAAAAAGCCAGGCTTAGAGGTGTGTGCTTAGAATCCTAGCTCTGGGAGTGTGGAAACAGATGCATCTCTGGCTAGCCTCATTTTTAAGCCCTGGGTCCTAGTGAAAGATGGTCTCCAAAAATACTCCAAGGTAGATAGATACCTCCTGAGGAACAATTCCTGAGACTGAGCTGTAGTACACACACACACACACACACACACACACACACACACACACACACACACATTCTCCTGGATACATGCAACTCATACATACAATAAAGGAAATAAAGATTAAAATGTAGAACTGTACTTCTAACTGAGCCATTCTGTAAAGAATGAGGGATGGCCCAGCATTCATCTCTCAGACTCTAACAGGGACTCAGGATGATGAAGCTGGACTAGACCCAGCCCTGATGTACCTTGTTGGTGGCCTCTGTTTGCTGGATTTTGTCCTGGAGTTCTGCCAGGTGGGACTCGGACACAGGTGGCTGGGTGGTAGGGGTCTCATGCAAGTCCGGCTTCTGTTGCATGGGTAACCCTTTAGGCACGGGCTAGAAGACAGCAGGGCAGACAAGCACACTGAGTAAATGCAGCCAGTAGGCCATTTTATTTTCATGTTCATACTGGGTGTCCTTTTCCAGAAAGCTGGAAACCATAGTTGCGGCACAAATGATCAGGTGACTTCCTGCAGACAGTCCTGCTACGTGCTAGGAGTACCACTTCACAGGTGTCTCTATGTGCTACTTCCATATGTGCTACTTCCCTCCGTCCTTGACTCTCCCCACCCGTTCACATAAACGCTACTCTGTCAGGTAAAGCAAGTAACTCAGAATTTAAAGACAAGGGGGACTTACTAAAGAATATGGCTACAACCAAATATTTGCTTCATTCTAGGTTTAACCATGAGATGAATGAAGGTATCAAAGGATCAAAGCTATATTCCAATTACCAGGCCTATTTGTGTTACTGGAAAACCTGGCAAACTTTATTTTTTGATATGAGTCCTACATTAGAGAACAGCATTTCTGCTGTTCTACAAATTTCCTCAGTTTGTACTGCAGTTGATAAGAGATGTCTTTGTCCTTAAGAAATACATGTGCATGTATCTAGAGTAAATTACTTGTTTGGAAGCTTTTAAAATAATAATAATAATGTACCCAGACACAGAGAAGGAGTAAAAAGGCAAATGTAACGAAAATAGCAGCCCTCCATAATCCAGAGGGATGGGTGCGGAAGAATGGGAGGTTTTTGTACTTTTTTTCTCAATTGCCTCTATAAACCAAAATTAATAAAAGTGAAAGGGGCAAGTAAACATAAAAACATAACCATAACAGTCTGGATGGCAGTGTACTTTCTAAGCATACTCAGTCGTAAAGAGCACTGGGTGACCTCTCTCAAACGCCACCTGAAGATCCCGATGAGCTAAGATAGTGGGCACCTAAGGAATTCCTGGCCGCATTAAATCCTCCCTCCTCTGCCAGCCCCTTCCTCCTCAGGAAAAGTAAATAAGTGCTATTCTATTCATGTTTTTCTTTTCCTGGGCTTTCAAACTTTCCGAAGACCCAACCTTCCAGAGTGGGGGGTGGGGAGAGTGTGTGTGTGTGTGTGGGGGGTGTTATAACTGACTTTAAATACAAGGGACTGAGCAGAGGAAATGAGGAGTTTGGTTACCCCAGTGCTGGTTACCACTTTGTTTCTAAACTATAAAATACAGAGTGCTGTGGGTGGGGAGCACGATGAAGGCAAATACTTGGTTCTGGCTCCCATTAGTCTTGGTTTATTGAGGAACTAAGTAGTCATACTAGAAGACTATTCATTTTGACAGGTCATATAAAAAGGCTCTTGGCAGATATGAAATTTATTTAGATCTACAAAGGATAAGAGCTTTTGAAGCTGGCTATGATGAGTAAGGACTAATGTTCTAGGCGAACTGGAGGAATGGGTAGGGTTAATGGATACAAAATACTGACTTTGTTACTTTTATAAGCAATGTAATCTTATAACTAACAACTGAAACATACTTTGTTTTGGTTTTTTATCTTGTTTTGTTTTGAGACAGGGTCTTATAATCCCAGTCTGGCCTCAAACCCCAGAATCTAGCTTCTCAACTGCTAAGATTACAAGCCTGCATCACTGCACCCAGCTTTGAATCATTGCTAAGAATTAAAAGGGTGCAATGAATTCAAGAAAAACAGGTACAAGCAAGGATGTTTTATTACCTTCATAAGCCCACAGCTATTTCTGAAGAGCTCATTAAAAGACTACTTTATCCCTGCTAAGTGAATTGATAAAACACAATCTTAAAATTAAAAGGTAAGATGATCGAAGAGGTGTTGAGACATAGTCTCAAACATCAACAAATAGCAGGAAATGGAAATGATCCAGAGAGTTCTGAAAGTCGATGGAACGCATGGAGACTTCTGACAGCACTCTGACAGCACCCTCCAGAAGCCGGACTTCAACGCTTGCTTTGACAAGAAACAGGAGTGAAACGAGCCCTTTCACTCCAGTTATGCCTCTCGCTTATCACTATAGCACGTTCACCTTCATCAACAGATGTGCTGAGCACTAAATAGCAGATACTATGTTGGAGAAAGGAATACTGCATAGGACAAAGTGACTTCTCTTGAAGATTCTGCAGAGCTTGAGTTTGGTGGCTACATGGTAAATATGAAAAGGAGTGGAGAGTCCGGTTGGCTTGGCAGTTCCTATGCAGTAACATAGGAAACCACGCAGAGAATTGGTGACTGTTACTTTATATCAACTAGAAAGTTTCTCCAACTAGAGAGAGCTTTCCTCCTGAAACAGTATCTGAATGGACATCTGAAGGGGAAGTAGCCAGTTATTCTAAAAGAAACAGAAACCAAGCCAGGCAGACAGAAGAACTGATGGAAAGTGAGCCTGAGAAAGGAAAGGCCTATATACCTAGAAGGACACATCCCAGGAGAAAAGCACTGTGGACCACCCGTGTAATTTTTCAGTTTCTCCTAGCTTCACTGAATAAAAGTTAAAAAAAAAAGTGAACTTAGTTTTGACAATTTGTCTAAGCAAATATTTCTAAAACATTTAAAACATTACAAATGCGGTCAATATAAAAATAAGATTTTTCGGTATTTAAAATTTGAGGTCTATTTTATACTCAGAGCACATTTCAACTTATACTCGCCACGTTTCGAGTTTGAAAGGCTGGTGGCCAGCCTTATTAGAGCACACTGGACAAAGGGGAGGGTAATGAGGTCCAGTGTGAAGGGAGGCACAGCCCAGGTCTTAACCTCCTGTACAGCAGGGATAATCAAGCTGGATTCATCTAAACTGCCTAAGCTCGGTCGGCAGTGTTTTATGTTCTCACATTTTGGTTTTGGTGCTGCTGGTTACTGAACCCAGGGCCTTCTGCAGCTATGTCCCCAGCCCCGACTCCGTGTTTTCTAACAGAAGAGCAATCCTATTTAAGTTTTTTAGAAGCTCACTACAGCACTCAGTGGTGATGGACAGTTACCTGGCAGAAGAGAGATCAGCCAGAATGCAGGTGAAAAGTGGCTGGATTATAAAGATAGCAGTGGATGGGGTCTGGTACAGCTAATGTGCTGTTGCTCCAGACAACTGGAGGCTGGAGAAACAAGAGGGATGACTTCCAGAAATACTTGAGACATTTGTTGTGGTGAATACAAGAAGTCTCCCCTGAAGCAATGTGGATTATGTCACACACATACCACAAGAGATGACTGAAATAGATATTACAATTCTAACGGACAAATAAAATCATCAGTGATTCCATGGAAAAGCTGTGTCTATAAGACCTGGCTTTTTGTTTGCTGGGTGTAAAATCACTCTCCAGTAACCTTATGCTACAAATTAGAAAGCACAATTGAAGACACAACTCTGGGGCTGGAGATAGAGCTGGGCTGTAAGGCATGTTTACCTAGCATGCCCAAGACTGCAGGCTCAGTCCCTAATCTCTAGTGCTGGGTATCAGGGAACAGTTTCAACGTTAAACCAGCAGGAAGACAGTGCTATTTATTCAGAGTCTTTAAATCAGAGCCCTCAGAGCTCTGGGAGCAACAAACTAGCCAGCCGCCCCAATTCCACTTCACATACAAGGAAACAGAAAGCTATAAAAGGTAGGCTAAGCTATTCAAGGCACAAAAAAAAGGCAAGAGTTATCCAGAGAAAACTGAATTGCAGTTGGTGATGCAACTTTTATTCCTATAAACCCAGGGCTCCCCATAATGTTAGGAAAATTTTAGGGATCAAAGGTTTGGGCTTAATGACTAAGACCAATAAAAAACAAAACCAAATTAAACCAGGCCTGACTCCTACTTCCCTATCCAATGTTCTAATAGTTCAGCAGCTGTCTTAGAAGCAAGATCATTTACTTGTATATGTGTATAGATACATACATGTTTATATTCACATATACGTAATTTCTCTACCTACGCATACATAAACACGAGGGCATATAAATGGCAACTCTAAAGCCAAAGAATGCCACAAGCAAGGAATCTGCATCTCATGTGAACCATCTCAACATGAGTCACGGGAAACTTCAGATTCTGTAAATGACTTACTTAAAACATGAGAGGTCTTCATTTCTCCTTTCTTCATAATTTTTCTTTTATTGCAGAGAAAATGCCTTTTCAGAGACCCCCAAAGGGCACTTCCTACGTTCCTCTGGGTTAGGAATGTACACTAAGTTCTTGTAAAGTACCAAGTACACAAGCTTATGGGATCCTGGACAGTCTACAGAGCCGGACGGAGGTCAGTGGTCCTTAGTTTAGTAGCGTCAGGGTCACTCCTGATGCTTGGCTTCTAAGGCCACGACTTAAGCACAATGTCCTTTCAGATTCATCGTTTTTAGGTCAGAGTTGGTATGCATTCTTAATCAGTCTGGAAAGGAAAGCAGAGCCCAGGCCCAGTGCCACACAAGGCTAAAAAGCAGCGTTCTTACCTCTGATTAACAGCACTTTCCTGGCATGTTCCTTTCCTTACAGAGTGAGTCACAGATCTCAAACTGCTATCATTTTCTATCCTGCTGTTAATCATCAGAGACAAACAAGAACCATCAGCTAGCATAAAATTAAAGGCCCAGCCTATGACTATTATCTAATGTCTACATTTTTCAAAGGGTCTGATCCACCTAAATAAATGACTAAGGTATTAAATGGGACAAATTCACCATAGTCCCCAAAAAGCAGACCTTGACATTGTAAGGTTTGAGGCAAAGGTGTGCTCTTTGAATTCAGATACAAAGGAGTCTGGTAGCACAGAGCTCTTTGTGAACTGCTGTTTACTAAGGGACCACACCCCCTATCATAGCTTTTCTATCTCAGAGCTGGACAATAAAGAAGGAAATTACTACGGACCAAGACCTCAAACCTTCTGGCAGAGAAGAGCCTGGGTCTTTCAAGGGTAAGTCCATAGAAGGCAAATAAGTGATTTGCATATATCAGTAAGCAAGACAAATATACTGCTGCTGTTTACCTCAATATAAGGAAGGAGAAGCGGGCATGGGGTTGGAGGGGAAGCAAGGCTCTCAGGAAGAATCTTCAGGCTGGTAGTTAATATACATACAAAGGGTTAAGTGGAAGATTAAACAAAAGAATCAAAATGACTACAGAACGGTCCACCAGGTTTCCTTCCGATTGCAGGAACTGTTTTGCTTTTAAGGCTCTTGTATCTACCAGCCAAAAAAAAAAGAAAACTACCCAAACCCCACATTTATTATTCTTTGTTCATATGCTCAGAGAAACTGGTAAAAGCTGGTCTGCCCTTGTCCCACCTGGCTGTGGTTTTACCAAACACCATAATAGCCCTTAAGGAGATTAAAAATCAATTGGATTTAACCAATTAGATTAAGATCCAGAATAAAATAGGTGTTTTGTTCACACACACTTGGAACTCAGTATAACTATTTTCCCTTGCATCTTTAGTTATCGGAGAAAGCATAGTGATTAAAACTCTTTCTTGAAGCTTAATGCTGTTCTTCTCTCACCTCCCAATGCTGTACACTTCACACAGTAAAGAATAAAGTCATGTGACAACAGAGAGGTACTATCCCACTGATGTGAAGCTCTAACATTCACAGTTACTGTGACAAAGGGACTTGATCTGAGGGTACAATTACCATAGTTTACACACTTATTCAGTTTTCTTTATGGAAACCCCGAAAATCCTCTTGGAATCCTTGGATACAGAAAGCGGGTTCTTGATTTAAAATAGGTTAAGGTGATATGCTTCAGGCAATGTAATTAAATGTACAGAATGAAAAGGTCTTGGCAGAAACGGGTGAGGGAACTTTGGCTCAGCAAGCCTCTTATTTAAACAAACTTTCCAACATTCTTAATGAGGGGTGTTCTTGAAAATCCTTCCCAACTCCAAAACTGGCTGATTCCGGGCAAATTAACAAAAGATTTTTTTTTTATTATTATTAAATATGGAGTAAAGAAAATCTTGTCCGTGGAATCTTCAGGTCTTCAACTTGCTGCAGTATTGGCCACAACTGAGAGAAGAAAATATCCTAGTTCCCCATGGTGACCAGCCTAGTTTCAGATATTAAATTGAGATTTATATGAGTATCAATTTATAGTATCTATGTATAGTTACAGAAACACTGTTTGAGCCAAACATATCAGTGGGGATCCATTTGTAAAAAAGAAGTACCCAAGTGCTGGGCATATACAATGCTTAACATTTCACACAAATGAAAGTACTGATTTTTTTTTTTTTTACTCTTTTATAACACTTTCATATGTGCTGATTCTGATAATTTTGCATAAACTTTAAAAACATTTCTTGTATTTCCTGCTAAAATTCTTATTGGTATACAAAGTTTACATGCAGCCTAAGTATGCCTCAAAAATCTCACTTAATTGTAATCTCAACTTCATTCATTACCAGACTGTAAGTTTCTGGACCCCTGTTGACTGAGAACTAAGCTTCCCTAGAACCTTCTAGATTGTCCACCTTAGCAGTGAGTGGTACCTCTACAGAATCAATGTGCCAGGATGTTTAACAAAGTTAACTGAATCTAGCATTTAGTGTTGCTATAGAAACGAAGGAGCACCAGGTCCCTGTAAATAGCTGAATTTAAAAGGGTGCTGTAAAGTGAGTATTTCACTGAGTGGATATAAATAGCTTAAATTGAGTTGAACTGCCATTCTCCAGTTTAAGAAAGTCAAGAGTAGGGTGAGTGGATCCTTCCTTAATAGCAAATATCTTCTAGTAGGGCTCAGTAGAAAAAGCTGCCTGTGCAGTTTTCAGCTTAACTTCATCAGTGACAACATTTGAATCGCTAAGAATCTTCCACAAACAAGTCACCATTAGTTCTGAGATGACCATTAATTATAACAAACACTGCCCAGATGTTCTTTCTAATGCTTTCCTGATGGGTTAATAGGTTTCACTCTATGTGCTAACCATTTTGAGGCATCTGGGGGATGAAAGTTTAAAGCTCCAGGGTGAACTTGCCTGGAACCTAACTCTCTTACTGAAAGGCAATGGAAGAAGATCATTCACAAATCTAAAAACAAAACCCAGTAACAATCAAGGGGTGGTGTGGGAGGATGGTTTCCGGTGCCAAAAGTAAGACTTCTCTCTGCAGAAAAAGAATCTATCTTTTGTTACATACAATTCTGACAATAGGAATTGTTAAACTGATACTGTTTAAAAGGCTTATGAAAAGTAATTTATGTAAGTGTAAATCACATTTACTAAGGTGCACACGCAAAAGGTATAGCTGAAATAGGCTCAACAATTAATTTTTTTTCAAGCCTAGACCACTTATTATCCTGGAGCTAAACAAACCATGGGAAACCTGTGGACAGCGCATCAGAAAAGCACTATAGGTAGCCATTGTGTGTGTATACCTGGAACCCGATCGGCAAATACTCATCACAGAGATCATCCCACAGCTCCTGTATGTCTGAAATCTCCCAAGGATAGCTCACAGGCGTCCTGTAAAGGGGTTTCAAAGGCCTGTTAAGGAAACTGGAACTAACTCCATTTGTCAGGATATGGCCAGGCTTGGCTCCAGGTAGGATGGATTTCACTGGAATAGGAAGCTTGCTCCCTCTGGGACTCTGAATGGGCTTATAATCAAGACCTTTAATCATGCTAAGAGCTAGCTCCAGTTTGTGGTTACACAAATGCTGTGGAGCCTGTTCATCAGAACAGCAGTCACACTTTACAAGTTCTTTCGCACTTCTCTCCGTTTCCTCGTCTTTCTGTTGTGGAGGACTAGCCTGGACACTAGCATCCAGAGACTCCACAGAAGAACCTGGTGTCCCTTCCTCCATGCTTTCTCCATCCGGGGGTACTTTTGTGCTTGGTAAGTCTGGTGGCCCAACCTCTGACAATGCCGGTTCTTCAGTGCAAATGCTGGTAGACCACCTGCTAGAGGGGGCATAAGAAATACTTCGGGCCACTTTTCGAGGCACCTTACAAATGGCTTCATAGTCGGAATCCGCAACCCGCAGAGCTGCACAACCGCGACATCTCCTGGGTCGGTTTCCGGGCCCTTCGGAAGCATGACAGCTGTGTGAGTCGTTAATCTGATCCTCATTTTCTACCCAACACTCAAACCCCGAGTAGGCAAAGTCTTCTTGGAGCAACGCAGCGTACCTCATATCTGGCAAGCCGGAAATGTCTACTGTCCCACTCCCCGCCTTGTTCTCCTCGCCAGAGTCATCATTATTCTTCCGATACATACTGGCAATGCAGAACTTGAGGCGATCCTTTTCCAGGAGCAGCTTCTGTAAGCGCTCAAGAGAAAGGGCTTCGATCCTGGCAATGACAGTATCGAATCGATAGATGCGATCGAGCATGAAAGCGCACTTGCTGCAAGCAAACTCGGCTTTGCCATCACGAGAGACATCTTTGCCTAGGACGTGCGAAAGCAGAACCTGGAGGTTGAGCTTGGACGCCGTATGAAAGATCCAACGCCGCTGGTTTCCACACAGCTCCCGGGCACAGATCCTGCAAATCTCTTTCATCTTCACTCCTGGAGGGTGCGGAACTTCTCTGGAGCGGCCACAGCTGCGGGTTGCTCACCGGCTCTGGGATGCGGTCCTCTTCCCACCTTGATGGTCTGGGGCTGGCATGGCCCAGTCCCAGGTCCTCGCCGGGCAGGGGCACACCTCGGCGTGCGCAGGCTCTGGGTACCACAAGACCAGCCCCGCCCCTCGGGCAGGGGGCGGGCGCGGGCGCAACACCGACGGGGATGCTGAGTGACAGGGTACGAGCTGCGCGAGGTCGCTGCCAGGGCCCCCACAGCTGTCTCTCCCGCGGGCTGCCTTGTCCTCTACGTCCTCCTGGGCGGGCAGGCTAGGCTCCGGGACAGTAGAGTCGGCTCAGAGCTGACGCAAAGCCCGGGAGATGAAGCATCAGATTTCAAGATGGCGCCGGGATAGGCGGCCTCCCCAAGCCTCCTCTGGGAGTTGTAGTCCGACCGCTGCGGCTCAGCGCATGCGGGCTGGCGAGTACCTCCCCTCGCCCTCAATCCAGTCTCTCCAGCTAGCCCGGTAAAGCGGACTTTGCTCCCAGTGGAGAATGCAAAGTGAGATTATAAGGCCGACGCCTGGCTGTTTACTCTGATAAGATCTCACCAAATACACTTTCCAATCTTTTCAGGGAATCTCCCTCCTCTGCTGGATGCCTTGAGGCTCCTCCCAGGGAGGAGAAAGCCCAGTCCTCTCCCTGTCTGTCTACGGCCAGTGCCACGTACACTGGATGTGGCCTGGCGGTGCCACTAGGTACCGCTGCGCCACCGCCTTCTGCCGCCTCCCCACCTCCTCTCCTAACTCTGACTCTGAGGTCAGAAGGCCCAAAGCTGCAGATATGTTTGGGGAGAGCCTGATAAGTAGAGGAGGCAGGTTGAAAGAGTTTGCCGAGACCAAACTAGGTTGGACCTTACCTACTACTGGATTGATATAAGAAAGGAGACTAGTGTTTCTATCAATGTCGCGTGATGTGTGGATAAGCAGGTCTAGGTGTTTTGTCCTTTTATGAAAGTGGGGAATGGACACTGTATGACGCAGGCGCCTGAGAGTCCAGCAAACACCAGGTGACTGCATCTGATCAAGATTTTAAAGATAACAAGAGAATGAGCTTTGTCAAGCTTCAGGCCTCCTGAGAGATTATCACGAATTCTCTTTCAGGTTCTGGTAGACAACTTCTTTTGGAAATGGAAGAAGGGAGACAGACACTTCTTTGAAAGTGTTTTCAATTCAAGTACTTCAGAATTAGGGCTGGAAATTCACTGGCATAGTTATTACCTGGTTTTACTACTATACAATTAAATTCCCCGGTCCTTTTCTATAGAACTTCATCCACATAAGAGAACCTGGAGCAGCAACTAGATGAGATGCAGGTATCACAAACTGTTGCCAGTAAGAAATTCACTTCCTGGCTTTAGAGGTAAGTACCAGAGGAGGAACAGCATCGCCAGGAATCCCTTGAACTTCCTCCAGAGCAGGAACTCGGATCCCTAACTAACGACTTTTAGATTCAAAAACTGTGGGGCTGGGGCTATCGTGATTGTTCTAATCACCTAAACAAAATCCTGTAGCTTTGTATGCCACATAGCTTTGCATATATAATTTCATCTAAAGACACAGATTCTGATCCTCGAATCCAGACCATAAAACGGGACCCCAGGTAAGAGCCGCTGTATTTTTTTAATCCCTAAATGATGTGAGCTTGAAAGTCAAAAGGAACTGAGCATCTGCCTTTGAAATCTACAACAGTCTACTAAAGGCAGAGTTTCTGAACTCACTATGACTGATGGACAGGCAGAGAGAACCCTACTCCCTCCTATACAAACTACTCCAAAATTACCCTGAAGAATCGATAGTGAGCTTTCATAGCATAACCAGCCTTCACATGATCATTGGTACTTAAAATAACTTGATCATAGTCAAAAGATCGTGCTGCCTAGATAACAAAGCTTGAAGCTTAAATGAAACTTAAAAGGAACATTACAATAAGTTTAACATTGTATGACCCTTATCATCATCTTCACCACAATTTGTAGTTAACAGTAGCATCTTTAAGGAAGGAAACAGAATGGGTAAGAAAGAACTAGATGAAGACATTTTATTCTCTATGCTATGATCCGTTTGAATTTAGGCCAATAAATATTCAGATATCACCTTTAATTTTTATTTCATTGAATTTTTTAAAAAAATTTTTTAGATTTAAAATATTGTGAATGAATGTTTTGCCTGCATGTATGTATGTGCACTACAAGTGTGCTGGCTGCCCCAGGAGTTCAGAAGAAGGAGTTGGATTCCTAGAACAACAGTTCCAAATGGTTATGAGCACCATGTAGGTGCTGGGAGTTTAACCCAGGTCCTCTGCAAAAGCAATAAATATTATTAGTAGCTGAGTCACCTCTCTAGCCCTAAACTTTAAATTTAAGAATTTAAATTTAAGCAATGTATATAATTAAGATGAGACTGGGGATTTTTGTGATGATTTAACATAGGATGATTACCACTGAAATGTATAGAAGACACATAATACAAAATTAGAGAGTGGGTTTCCTAGTATGCAGTTTTAAGTACATCATTAAAGGGCTATATCAGTAGTTTGTTGGACAACGAACTTGGTGGGGAGGTTCATGCCTACAATCCTAGCAGGTAGGAGATAACGGCAAGAAGATGAGTCAAGGCAATCTTCAGCTACATAGTGAGTTGGAGGCTAGCCTTGACTACATTAAAACCCTGCCTCCAAAAAAAGAGAGAAAGACTTAAAATAACTGATGAACACATTCATTAGAACTTACTAGCTTAGTAGTTAACCTTAGGTGAAGTCGCTTACATCTGTCTGGTTCTTCGATTCCTAATGAACAATGTTGTCAGAAGCTGTCTAGGAAAGACTAAAGCATCCAAATGAATTTCCTGGAGATGGCTCACTATTTTGCATGGCCTTCTGTGGGTGAGCTCTAGGATGCAAGGTCACCAGGGACTTGATCTTAGGATTGCTCCTTGCTGCCAATATGCCTTTGCTGTCCCTATTACATAGTCTAACGATTCCTGGGCATTAGCCCATCCTATGGAGCAAATTTCCTACAGAGCCAATATGAAGACATACTTTCATATAGTAATGCTGTGTAGATAAATTGATGATTTCTTAAATTCCTAAATGTATACAAGTAACTTCAAACCTGCTATAGAATAAAGCTGCAAATAGAGCTCTGTAAACCTTCATGTGTCACAGGCTAATTGCACTAGGATAAGAAAACAGGCATGAGGGCAGGTGAGATGGCTCAGCGGGTAAGAGCACTGACTGCTCTTCTGAAGGTCCTGAATTCAAATCCCAGCAACCACATGGTGGCTCACAACCATGAGTTCTGACACCCTCTTCTGGTGTGTCATAAGACAGCTACAGTGTACTTACACATAATAATAAACAAATCATTGGGCCTGAGCAAGCAGAGTTGACCTGAGCAAGCGAGGCTGACCAGGGTGAGAAGAGGTCCTAAAATTCAATTCCCAACAACTATGTGAAGGCTTACAATCATCTGTACAGCTACAGTGTATTCACATACATAAAATAAATAAATAAAATCTTTAAAAAGAGAGGGAAAGAAAGAAGGAAAGAGAGAGAGAAAAAAAGAAAGAAAGAAAGAAAGGAAGGAAGGAAGGAAGGAAGGAAGGAAGAAAGAAAGAAAGAAAGAAAGAAAGAAAGAAAGAAAGAAAGAAAGAAAGAAAGAAAAAAGAAAGGTGTGAAACAAATTTGTGAACAAGAAGGTCAGCTCCAAGGATGAAGCCACAGGTGTGCACTGTGATAAAGCAAGGCCATGTGAAACTGTTGCTTTGAACTTATAAAGTGCCTATAGAATGAAACACTGCTTTGAACTTACTATCAAAATCCTTCTGTAACTCCCTTTTGTGTAACATTTTATCTATGAAGTTTTGTTTTTGTTTGTTTGTTTGTTTGTTTGTTTTTCTGAGACAGGGTTTCTCTGTCTAGCCCTGGCTGTCCTGGAACTCACTCTGTAAACCAGGCTGGCCTCTAACTCAGAAATCTGCCTGCCTCTGCCTCCCAAGTGCTGGGATTAAAGGCATGCGCCACCACCACCCGGCTTGAAGTAATTAAAAACAAAACAAAACAAAAAAACTTTTATCTAAGAAGGTAAAGAAAGGCTAAAAAAGAAGGTAAGAAGGTAAGAAGGCCAGAAAAAAAGAGTGTGGTACTGAGGCTCAGCCCCATCCACCAAATGTATGTATGTATGAATGTATGTACATATGTATGTATGTATGTATGTATGTACACTTAAAAGTTAAAAGAGTTTAGAGTTTCCTGCTGGGTATTCTTGCTAGCCCCAGATAACTAAGTTTAATTCCAATAGAAGTACTGACCCCATAAGTTGCCTGTCACTGTTGTGGGAGGGGGCATCTGCTATCAGCATGACCCCAATAGCCAATGCCATAATAACCCCCTTTGCAACCTGCCTCTGTTAACCCTCTGATGTCAAATCTGGCTTTGACACAAAATGAAGTTTTAAAATAGAAACAACAGTTTCACACTTTAGTATCCATCAGATATATGGGGTGTGTGGGGTGTGTGGTATTAAAATACAGATCAGATTGCTTGGACCTAACCCTTGTTTGTATAGATCTTGGGTGGGTCCTGAGAATTTGCATTCCTAACCAATTCCTAGATCTTGCTGCTGCTGGTGCGGCTGCTGGTGCTGCTGCTGACTTCTGAGAGCTGTGCTTTGAAAATCACCAAACTTAAAAAAAAAAAAAAAAAAAGGAAAATCACCAAACTAGAACTACTCTAAATTGGATTCAGGAAAACAAAACAAAACAAAAAAGAACAAAATAAAACACCTTCAGTAAAAATATCAGAAGTTCTCTGGGGGCTGGAGACATGGCTCAGCGTTAAGAGCACTTACTGCTCTTGGAGAGAACCCCAGTTCAGTTCCCAGCATCCATATGATGGCTCACAACTTTCTGTAGCCTCAGTTCCAGGAAATCTGATGCTCTCTTCTGCTCTCCATCAGCACTGCACACATGCAGGCAAAAGACACATACACATAAAATAATTTTTCAAAAGACAGAAAGGTCAGAAGTCATATAGGTCAATGAAAAACATCTATCAAAGGTAATAAAATTATTTTTATTATTAAAATTATAAAATTAACGTTGAATTAAAAAGAAAAAACAAATTATACCCCAGTCAGGCATGGCAGCTCATGGCAGTGTGCTATCCTAGCACTCATGAGGTTGGGGCAGGAAGACTGGCACTGGTTAAAAGCCAGCCTGGGGTTACATTGTGAGTTCTAAGCCAGCCTGGGCTAAAGGGGGCAACCCTGTCTCAAGAAATTATTTTAAAAAGGGGGAGTAGGAAGGAGAGAAGGAGGGAGGGAAGGAGGGAGGGAGGGAGGGAGGGAGGGAGGGAGGGAGGGAGGAAGACAGAGACAGAGATAGAGATAGAGACAGAGACAGAATGGTGAACAAGTATTCTTGTGTTAGCGTTTTGTTTGTTTTGTTTTGTTGTGGGTACCCTCCTCATTTATGTATTAGAGAACTGAGAAGTTTCTTTTGGAACCAATGTCACTTTGTATCCACTGTGTGGCAATAGAGCTGTCATGTTTCTAACCTCTAATTTTGGTTTAGGAGGGAGTTTCCAAAGAAAGGAGAAGTGGGAAACCCCCATGTTCCAAGCCAGCTGTACTGGGTTTCGTTGTGTAACTATTCTAATTACTAAAAGCTCTGCCCCACCCTCAAAGGATTCAGGCATATAAGATGAAACAAACAAACAAACAAAAGAAATGTGATGTGTCCAAGGAAAGCCACAGAAGTTAGGCTTTGTGACAACTCAAATGGAACATGGCCTCTGGTGCTAGAAATAAGAAACTGTGCTTCCTACCAACTAATGTAGCACTGGGAAACTCAGACTTTATAAGAAACAAAAGTGCTTTCCACCACTAATGTAGCATTGGGAACCACAGACTTTCAGAGCAGGAGACTTCCAGTCTGTCTACAGATTGTAGGCATGCATGTTAGCATTCCTCACTAAGAGAAATAAGTTTCTCTTGTTTTTAAGCTACCAGTATAGCTTTTGTTACAGCGCCTTAAATGGTCTAAGACAGCACTTAGATCACTATCTTTCTAGATATAAGTAAACAGCCATTGAATGAAAAAGACCAGTGTTTCCCCTTTTTGTCTCCATTTACTTAAATCATTTTCATGCTTTACAGACCAAAATCTTGGCTGCTTACCATGGTCCACCATGGTTCCTCCTTTCTATGTTACCTTACGTATTCCCTGCGTAAGTGATTTTTCTTAGGTGATAACTTCTGAGAGACAAAGACTCTCCCTCATGCAGCCTGTGCTCCTCTTCAATTGTCAGAGCCCTCAGCATTCCATGTGGATCCTGCTGATGACACTGTATGGAACCCCACTCTCTACCTCCTCTGCAGCTCTAAGTAGCAAAGCTATGGTTGCTTTTGCCGAGGTCTTACTTACTCTTGAGACCTGTTACTAATGAAGGTTATGACTGGGCGTGGATCATGCTGAGTGAGGGTTTTTATATGAGTCTCCAGTTTAGCGTTCATCGGCTTAACAAGAGGAACTAAAAGCTTCTCTTAAAAAAAAAAAAAAGTGCAAACCTCCTTATATGAAGTTGTCTGGTGTTGCCTAGGCTACGAATCCCTGTAAGGGTTTCCTTCTCCGTGAGCATTCAGAACACATTCTTGCATTAGCCTCCGCGTCAGATCTCTCCATGGAAACACTGGAATGTTTACTATTTTAGGAAATATGTCTGACTGTAAGGAGTGCTGTTTACATTACTGCAAAAGAGACATGAATGTAAAACCTTGAGTACCTTCAGATCTGAGTGAGAAGTTCCTGTTTGACTAGAGAGCATCCCTCCCCAATTCTCTTGCTCTGTGCCCACAAGGAAATCCCATGTCTACAATGTGTTTAGCTGTTATTAAAGAAAATATGGGGAAAATACAAAGCAAGGATTCTTTCCAACCTCTGTTTGCAAGTACACAATTTCCCTGCTTCCACAGTCCCTAGTTCTGGTTTTTGTATTTCTATTTTTTTTTAAAGGTTTGGAATGAAGTATCTCCTGTTCTGTAAGAAAAAAAAATATCAATCACTGGAATGGCTATCAGATTTTCCCTGTGACTATTGCTCCCTTCACTGAGGAAAAGAGAGGGGCTCTGTTAACTGAACTTTCCCAACTGTCCAGGGAAAAGCAGGTGGGTGAAGTGCAGCAGCTACTGAGTGCCCTGGCTCCAAGCGGCCCTGAAGGAACGCCCAGAAGGACTAGAGGCAAACCTGGAGGGGTGCCATACTGGCTTGCCACATTTATAAAATTATAAAATCTTTGAATCAAGTTAATAGATTATCTAATAGAAGTTCATAAATATTGTGCTAAATAATTTTACTAAATAGATGTCATGGGACAGAAAGGAAA
Source organism: Mus minutoides (assembly GCA_902729485.2). Taxonomy (NCBI): domain Eukaryota; kingdom Metazoa; phylum Chordata; class Mammalia; order Rodentia; family Muridae; genus Mus; species Mus minutoides. The sequence goes on along the minus strand of LR749696.1, from coordinate 599,239 downwards.
AACAGCTAAAAGGTTAGTAAGATTAATGTAATCAAATAATAAGATGCAGAAGCCCCTGTCTTTTGTTTTTCTTTTTTCTTTTTTAATTTACTTTATGTGTGTGAATGCTCTGTCTGCATGTACACCTGTGTGCCAGAAAAGAGCATCAGATCCCATTACAGATGGTTGTGAGCCACCATATGGATGCTGGGATTTGAACTCAAGACCTCTGGAAGAGCAGCCAGTGTTCTTAACTGCTGAGCCATCTCTCCAGTCCCAGAAGCACCTGTCTTAACGTGATAATGTAATGCACATTATATTGGTCAGTTGACACATACTATTGAGTTTGTTGAACATGAGCTCAGAGAGAGGAAAGCCTTCTTTGTCTCCTCCAGAGCTTCCATTCCTGGGGCAGACTGGCCCCACAGCTCTGTAGTGGGAAGAGAGAGTGAGCAGCTAAGTGTGTGGTGTGACAGATACTGTGTCTGAGAACAGCTGGAAGAAAACCATTTCCAACAGAAATTACTATTGTTTGTCCTACAAAAATGGAGCTTGGGGACTGGCGAGATGGCTCAGCGCATAAGAACACTGACTGCTCTTGCAAAGGCCCTGAGTTCAAGTCCCAGCAACCACATGGTGGCTCATAACCACCCATAATGAGATCTGACACCCTCTTCTGGTGCTTCTGAAGACAGCTACAGTCTACTTATGTATAATAATGAATAAATCTTTGGACTGGAGTGATCAGAGACTGAGCGAGCAGAGTTGACCAGAGTGAGAGGTCCTAAAATTCAATTCCCAACAACCACATGAAGGCTCACAACCATCTGTACAGCTACAGTATACTCACATACATTAAATCAATCAATCAATCAATCAATCAATCAATCCTTTTTTAAAAAAATGGAGCTTGGAAGCACATCCCTAGTGAAAATAGTCTGCTCTGTCCAAAGCCTTTGCTCAGAAACTCTAGCATGGCTGTGTAGGGCACCCAACTTGGTACAAATCTAGACACATCTGGGAAGAGAGAATCTCAACTGAGAAAACGTCATTAGAAGATTGGCCTGTAGAGAAGTCTGCCAGGGCATTTTCTTGGTTAATGATAATATTGGAGGGCCCAGCCCATCGTGGGTGGTACTACCTATGGGCAACTGGTCCTGGGGTCTATAAGAAAACAAGTTCAGCGACACATCATGAGCAAACCAAGAAACAGCATTCCTCCATGGCCTCTGCTTCAGTTCCTGCCTCCAGATTCCTGCTTTGACTTCCCTCAGTGAAGAAGTTCTGAGAGCTGTAAGGTTAAATTAACCCTCTCTCTCCCACATTGCATTTAGTCATGCTGGATGCTTCAAGTGCTCAGTTAATTGGATGGTGTTTTGTTATCTATCCACTACGTCTACTGATTCTTTCACTTTGCTTTGCCATGTACTTAGTTCATTCATTCAAAATGGACAGCACAGCCATGGTAGATCATCCTTAGGACCGTACAGAACACTGAAGGACTAAAGGTTTAAAGTGAGACCGCCTGTACTCACATGATACACAGTCCACCCATGCTGTCAAAGAGAAATCTTACAAATGGGAGCTAGGGTACGTGAGCAGTCTTCACCCAGACTATTTAAACCTAGAAGCGTACGGCCTGTGGGCTCCCCTTTCTTCTAAGGGCAGGGAGAGCAGCGGCAGGGATGCAGACACCGGCTCAGCACTAGAGCATCTTCATCCTTAAGCATCATCTGGAGATTATGGGATGGTTTTCCTGGCAGTGAAGGGATTCTTTAGCTCCTGAGAATCAGGACTGAATGTTTAGATATAAAATTTTGGCCCAATTCAGAGCACGTTGTCATGGCAGACAGAGGTGTGGGTATAATACAGCAGAACGATGACATTGCTGCTGTCAGCAGGCAGGAGAATGGCCATAGCACAGGCTTCAGACATCTTAAACAACAGGGTTCAGCACACGCTTATGCTAAGAAGAGGAAAATGGTGGTTATAATTATTCTATCTTTTATTCCTATCTAACTCACCGAATGTACTTGGTGAAGCAGTTAATAGCTGTGAACAGCCATACCTGGCTCTCATGAGGCTGCATGAATCACCTGCACGCCTTAGGGCTGCCTTTTCTAAAATACACACTATGTGATTTTTATCTCTCTTCAGAAAAAAAGTTTCTACTGCTTACAACATAAAGTCCTTATCGCAGTATTTATGGGCTTTCTCCAACTACGTATTTCAGCCTTCTGCTATACTTATTAAATGCTTGCTAACAGCAATTACTCTTAATTCCTTAAGTCCCTTCCAGGCCACCTTGCACATCCCCCCTGCCTAGAAATATCAAGCAGTTACTTTAATCATTGCCAACAAAAGTGAGTCAGCAGACGGAGGATTATGTTGGCTCATAGTTTCAAGATGGAGAAGGTAGAAAGACCAGAGTGGCTCTTGCCCATGGTGGTGGGAGCATTGAGCAGTGTGCTTACATCTCAGTGAGATAGGAAGCAGAGAGAACTTGGCCAAAGGGTGGGCTGAACTATAGCTGAAGGCCTGGGCCCACAGTGGCCTCCTTCTGCTAGCCAGGCTTTACCTCTTAAAGGTGCTAGAGCCTCTTAAAACAGCTCCACCACTAGGAGACTAGGGGAAGAGGTGCCGTCCCTGTGAGTGTGTACCGTAGATATGCATGCAGCTATGTCATTCATGGACGCCAGGACCTCAGACTCATGGGAATGGCAAAGCCTCCCGTAGGTCCCTAAGGGAGTGAGAAAGACTTCCCTCACCCAAATTGAATGTTTATGAAAGACTAACCCTTAGCTAAATCATTTACATAAAATATCAGCCATACTTCCTCACCCTGGGTGACAGCAGCCTGACACTGCTCCCTTCATAGACTGTATGGGATCATGCAGTATATACAAAATGCACGGAGTTTGCAGGTGGCTGCTGGTGCCGCTCTATCCATGGGCACAGCCAGCTTCATCCCAGCTTCATGTCATAGTGTCTGCCATTTCTCCATTCTCTGCCACCCCAGTCAGGTCAAGTCTAAAGCTGTACAGGAGACATTTCAGATTCAAACTGTAGCAATGGCATCCCTTCCCCACATCCCCACATGGGGTATTCTATATTTTCACAGCCTGATTTAAGGGGTTTCCAGGTGATTCTCTCTTCAACTCCCAAAGACAGAGCTGATTGATCACAGTCATTTGTGGGTCCCTTTAGAACCATGTTCATATTTCTATTCCTGTTTATTTTATTATTACATGCCTCTAAAGCTAGCTTCCCTAGACTCTAGGACATGCTAATGTGCATTCTGGAAATCCATGGGGTGGTGGGGCTTGCTTTAGTTATGAGGAGGGAGAGGAGGCAAGGGATTCATGTGACTTGTGCAGAACAAACCATTGAATCGAATCCAAATGACTCGAAAGTTCCACTGGCCATTGATTGACAGTAGCATCCAGGAAGATGTTTGTAATCACCTGAAGCCAAAACTAGATTCGGTTGCATATGAAAACAGAGTGCTAATAGACATTCAATTTCCCATTAATTAATCTACTAAGCAGATCAAAGGAAGACTGTGTCTTTATTTGAAAATTCGCCACTTTCTCACCACTTAGGACGCGATCACCTGCGACTTTGGGATTGCCAACACAGCGACCTGGGTCATGCAGCATCTGGGGCTTTATCATTCACAGTGATGTTCATTTATTACAAGCTCTTTTCTTTAACTCTTTTTATATTATCCCATTCAAAATTTTGCATACAAAAGCAAGCCTTGTTAGGGCTAGAGAGATGGCTCTGTGGTAAGAGCACCTATTGTTCTTGCAGAGGACCTGGGTTCAATTCCCAGCACCCCTACTTACAAGCCAGGAAGCTTCCAAGTACAATCGGTATAGAAAGAGGAATTCCTCCCTGAACTCGGACTTGACTGATCATCGGTGTTTCCTACTTTTTTAAAATGCCTGATAAAAATCCCTGAAAAGAAGCATCACAAGAGAGGAGAGCTTCGGAAGAGAAGGGGAGGAGGGCTGGGGAAAGATTGTGGGAGGAGGTGATTGGGAGGGCAGTGAGCAGGGTGGATATAAAGTGAATAAATAAAATAATAATAATAACAATAATAAATAAAATATCACAATCAGAGAGAAAGAGAGGGAGAGAAGAGGAGAGCTTGGCTTTTGCTCCGTTTGAGCATATACAGTCACCGCAGGGAGGGCATGGCAGTGACTAATGCTATAGTTACTGTAACTTGCTTAACTCTAAGCAGAGCCAAGAACAAAATGGAAACAGGGTAGAGCTATAATCCCTAAGGCCTATACCCCAGTGATGCATTTAAAGGTTATATAACCTCCTCAGACAGTGCCACCAGCTGGGGTCCAAAAGTTCAAACGCATGAACCTGTAAGGGACATCTCACATTAAACCATAACACCTTCCAGAAGGTGACGTGAAGCACCTAAGGATTGCCCAGAGTTTACAAGATCTTACAGAAATCACTCCAATATTTCCCTCTGTCTAGAAGCCCTGGCTGAACCCACACTTCCACTCAGAATATGAGCACACATTGGAGGAGACGTTTGCTAAAAAGGCTCTGAGTCACTTTGGGTCATTTCAGAGGTGACAGTATAAACTAATTTACATATACTGTCAGTACTGATGGTCTTCCCCCATAGTTATTGACTCAAAGGGAGAAACAAGGAAATGAGCATTGGGTGGCTTTTTGTCTCCCACATCCTCACTGGTGCTCTGGGCAGTCAACATCGAATGCTCCATCATGCGCTGCCCCAACCCCCACCCCCACCCGGCGCATGCCCATTGTGCAGAGATGCTTGGCCCACTCAACTTTCAAGTGATGAATGATTGGGTCCTAAGATGGCCTCCATCCAAAGTGGCTTTGAACAGATATATTCCCATTTACTGTGAAAATGAATGCTTTGTGAAAGAGTCGGACAATTACTATTTGATAGAATTAACAATGTGATATGATTGTGTTTCTAAGCATACAGTGTGTTGGGTGACAATAATGAACTTTATAGATACTAGGTAAAGTTTAAAAAGCACATCAAGGTGGTCCACATCATGGGATTTAATTCACTTTCCCCCCAGATGCTGATGTTAGAATTCTGTGTAGCCTTGTTCTAACCATTCCTTTAGAGTAAGTAGAATACAAGTGATTTTGTTTTTTTGAAATAACAATTTTTTTGCTTTTTAAACCTGATGTAAAAACTGATTCCCAGCCAGTCCCCAACACACTAGTGCTACAAACCATACATCCTTTTCAGAGATTAATAAATAAGATATATACATACACATATATTATATATATATATAATTTGTGGGCAAAGAAATAGAAAATGCATGAGCCACATGGGTAGTTTTATTTCAGAATTTAACCAATAGCATTATTTCAAAATGCTTGCTTAAACATACACACACACACACACACACACACACACACACACACACACACACACACGGTCATTGTCATAGAGTGCTAGCCTGACAGGCTATGGAGACTCTTTGGGGCTAATCTGCTAAACTGACATTGATAGGAAAAGGAAGTAATCTATCGATGCCCCACATCTCATGCACAGTCACATCAGAAAGCCAGATCTTATTTGCAGTCAAGAGGTTTTTTTTCCTAATGAAAGTATACACAAAATATTTTTAAGAGTCACTGTGAACTTCCTATCCCCTTCAGGGCTTGTAATACTTCTATTCTCCCATAAGAGTCCCCAGGCTCCATCCACTGTTTGGCTATGGGTGTCTGCATCTGTCTGAGTCAGCTCCTGGGTGGAGCCTCTCAGAGGATAGCATGCTCCTGTCTGCAAGCATAACAGAGCATCAGTAATAGTGTCAAGGATTGGTGCTTGTCCATGGGATGGGTCTCTAATTGGTCTGGTCATTGGTTGGCCATTCCCTCAGTCTCTGCTCCATCTCCTATGCCTGCATTTCTTGTAGACAGGATAAATTGTTGGTTGAACGTTTTGTGGGTAGGTTGGTATCTCTATCACGCCACTGGGATTCCTGCCTAGCTACAGGAGGTGGCCTTTTGAGTATCCATATCCCCATTGATTCTTGGGCTCCTCCCCTATCCCAGGTCTCTGTCTCATCCTGGAGATGCTCTCACCTCCTCACCCCCATCAGTTGCAGATTGCTATTGATTTTAATGGCCATATAGCGATCTCTCTTGTCCTTCCCTATACCTGATCCTGAACCTCCATTCCCACCCCCACCCCCCTTCCCTCCCTCCATCTGCCTCTTATGACTATTTTGTGGGCCCCAAGGGCTTAGGAGCTCCACAGGAAGACCAACAGAGTCAACTAACCTGCACCCCAGGGGCTCTCAGAGTCTGAACAACTAACCAAAAAGCTTACACGGGCTGGACCTAGGTCTCCCTGCACATAGGTAACAGATGTGCGGCTTAGTCTTCATGTGGGTCCCAGACAACTAGAATGGGGGCTATCCCAAAAGCTGTTGCCTGTATGTGGTATATGTTCTATCTGGGCTGCCTTGCCTGGCCTCAGTGAGAGAGGAAGTGCCTAGCTCATAGAGACTCGAGTGCCAGGGTTGGGGGATACCCAGGGACCCCCACCCACTCAGAGGAGAAGAGGAGAGGGGAATGGGAAAAGGAGAGGGTGATGGGAGGATGGGGTGAACAAGATGAGTAAAGTAGACATGTATAGGTAAAAAAGAAGGAAAGGAAGGAAGGAAGGAAGGAAGGAAGGAAGGAAGGAAGGAAGGAAGGAAGGAAGGAAGGAAGGAAACCATCACTATGGCCTGTGTTAGCAGTCTGTCTAAGCTCCACCCCACAGTTCTTCCCCACAGTTACCTGGCAACAGCCAGGTAGGCCAGGCCCACTATACAAAGGGCTGCTTGCCTCCTCCTCCTCCCTCTCTTCTCTCTGTCTCTTGCCTCTTGCTTTCCTGCTCCCTCCCATTCCCTTCTTCCCTCTCTCCATGTGGCCATGGCCGGCCTCTACTTCTCTACACTCTCCCTCTCTCTGCCTCTACTGCCCTCTTGACTCCACTCCCCATGCCCTGAATAAACTCTGTTCTATACTATACCATCTTGTGACTGGTCCCTCGCAGAGAGGGGAAAGGGATGCCTCAACATGGGCCCGCTAAGACACCCCTTCCCCCATACCTCACCACACCCCCATAGAACATATTCTATACTTCTTTATCTTTTTATAAACATATCAGCCTGGGCATCTAGTAAAAGGTTCCATCCATTTACCTCTATTGCTTACAAATCTCCCCCTCCACTATATAAGCTAAGGCATAGACAAGGCTGGAAACACTCTTTTAAACTGATTTTTATTGGCTGCTCTTTTATCAAGACTCCTGCATTTGCTTATATGCAACAATACATTAAACTACATGTTTGAGGGGTTCTTTTGCTTTTTTCCCATTTTTCCATTCCCATTTATTTAAAATTACCCTTCCCCATGTGTATCTTAGGACTATGTACTATTCAATGTCACCATACACTCAACCTATGCCCTAATAACAAAATGTCTAACAGCAAACTACATAATTGTTCTAGGCAATAAATAGAGGTGTCCTTTGGTGACTAGTAAATTTAACATAAAAAAAAAAACCACACTTTTAAGTTTGTAATGTTTAATGTGTAACTTCAAATACATGTTTTATAGGAATCTATAAACTTCTAATTTCTTTTTTTTTCAAGATGTATTTTATTTATTATATGTAAGTACACTGTAGCTGTTTCAGACACTCCAGAAGAGGGCGCCAGATCTCGTTACGGATGGTTGTGAGCCACCATGTGGATGCTGGGATTTGAACTTATCACCTTCGGAAGAGCAGTCGGGTGCTCTTACCCGCTGAGCCATCTCACCAGCCCCAACTTCTAATTTCTAAAAATGACTTTTAGTTTTAGAATTCTTACATTCTTCCTAAGAGATGGCCCACAGTTTCTCCTGTAGCTTTGGACTTTCTACAATCACCATTGACTGTTTCATGGCGCTCCAGACAAACCTGACCTACTTAAAAGTGTTACTCATCTTCCTCAAGGGAAGGGCAAAAAGCAGATTGTCGTAACCGCAGGTTTTTAATACATCCACTACAGTATTGATCACAAAAGCTTTCAAAAGATCATTTGTTTCGTCACAGTAAGTAGTCGATCCTTTGTAAAAAAAATCAACGAAGAATCACAGAGCATGACATGTAGCTCCTTTTAACTCAAGATAGATGTTGAACTACTCAAAACAACAATTAACATCTTTAAGAGTATAGCAAAATGCGCAGAAAACAGCCACAACTGGCCAAGTATAGATGAAATAAACTAGAGACTGTGTTTTTGTTTTGTTTGTTTGTTTGTTTGTTTTGTCTAGGGAGTATTGGGAGCTTGGGGAAATCCAAAATCAAAGGGAACATCCTTGGCTTCAACTAGTCCTTTGCCAATATTGTTTTGGGCTGTAGGATAGAGCTCTTGAATGTGAACTGATTCAGCTATAATAGGGAGAAGGTGACCTGCACTAACAACATAATATTTGTATCTGTCAAGCCCTCCACCAGATCCTCTATCACAGTGAGAATCCTGATGTCTACCCTGCCTCCACTTTCTGCCACCACAGTTGGCCCACCTCTGCAAATGCCTGGGGTAGACCTGTACTCTCTTGCCAATAGACTAATCCATACAAATTATTCTACCATGAAGCTCCATTCCATATGTTTTTTCCATAGCCCACGTAGAGCCATCTATCCTCTCAAAATGAACAAAAGCAAGTCCACATGAAAGTCCAGTCCATGGATCATAAACCACATTGACACCATTCAGCCATCCACACTGAGAAAACACTTCCTGGTAGTCTCTCTGGGTTGTGTCCTCAACAGAGAGTCTTAGTCAAACCCTCTCAGGCAAGGGTTTGTCCCCCTGCCAGGTATCTTCTGTGATTAGATGGTAACATGCTGCATGCTGGATATTCTAGTGTATAGGACCCACTTCCAATCACGTCCCAGGAAAATGGTACCTGGATCTAGTGTAAGGTCTATGAGAATGCCTCAATGTCCTAGACCTGGCTTTTGATCTTTATCTATTATGAGATTTAGGGCATCTGGAAACCCCTGATGGCCTGGAAGATCCTGACCTGCTCTCCAATTTAACTTAGCAGGAGTTTCTGTTGGAGACTGCGATGTAGAGTGAAACTCTGTGCCCTCCAAGTTGTCTTCTACATCACCCACCTCAGCCAGGTGCTCCTCAGAACTAGATCAGGGATAAGTCTGGGCATGAGCACTGAGGCCTAGTCACCCCCGGTCTGGGCCATGGGGAGAAAGAAAGAGGAGAGAGCTGTGGTTCCCTTGCACTAGCTGGCAGGCTCCAGCAAAATGCACATTCTGTGTTTTATTACTCTAAGAACAATGTAAAACTATGAAAATGTCCAGAAATTGTTTGTGTTGCTGTAGCATAAATACATTCTAGGGTTCACTTAGAAAGTCTGACTTTAGTACATTGAAGGTCAAATGGAGGAAAGGTGCCAGGTCTGTGATTACTTCCAAAAACAACAAATGTAGTTGATGTTGCAATAATTTTCTCCATAGCAGAGGTGTGCTCTTCAACATCAAAACCACGTTCTATGTTCTAGGTAGTCAAAGCCATTCAGCATTGCTGGGAGAATTCTAAGACTGTGCCCATAATGCTCTGGTGTCTATCTATACCTTTGTGTAATTAACATCCCTTTGAAGCTCTAAAGGGCAAGATTTGCTTTTAAACAATATGCAGGCAAACATGTTTAGAGTCTTAGTTTCAGCAATTGGACAAGAAAAAGACTTAAAAGAAATACTAATAGAACAGGAAGAAATCAGACTGTCCCTATTTGCAGATGGCATCATTCTTTACTCAAAGGACCCTATTGAGTCTATTAGAAAACTCTTGGACCTAATTAACAAAGGAGAGTTGCAAAGTCGATATTTAAAAAGAAAAGAAAACCCAGTGGCTTTCATTTATACCGTCTACTCCCAGAAAAAGAGTGAGAAAAATTATTACATTCACCAGACCCTTAGAAAGTAAGTATTTAGAAATAAATATAACCAAAGAAGTGAAAGACCTCTAAGATGAAATTTTCATGTTATTAAAAAAGGAAATCACAGAAGATATTAGATATTGGAAAATATTTGTGCTCTGGATAGGAAGAATTAATACTAGGATAATATTTATACCACTAAAATTAACATACAGGATTGATGCAATAACTATTAAAATTCCATGTCATATCTTACAGGTTTATTAAAAATAAAAGCAGAGTTTATATAGGCCCACAGAAGAATAGACAAAGCAAGCCTAAGGAGTAAGAGCAATCAATGGTGGTGACATTACAGTACTCGACCTCAAACTATACCATAGAGCTACAGTGACAAAGACAGTCTGGTTCTAGCAGGAAAATAGAGAGTTCAACCAATGATTGAAACCAGAACTAAAATGGCAAATCTATGCTTACTAATTTTTGGCAGAAGGGGCAAAAACTAGTTAGGAGAAAAGATGACCTATTCAACAAATGGTACTGGCAAACTTGGATTTCCACCTGCAGAAGAATTAAATTAGATACTTACCTTCACCTTATCAATTAAAAATAGGTCAAGGGCTTCAATTGAAAGCCTGAAACACTGAAACTTTTAGAAGAAAACACAGGAGTAAGTACTACTCTTCAACATATTGAAATAGGCAAAAACTTCTTCCTTCCTTCCTTCCTCTTCCTTCCTTCCTTCCTTCCTTCCTTCCTTCCTTCCTTTCTTTCTTTCTTTCTTTCTTTCTTTCTTTCTTCCTTCCTTCCTTCCTTCCTTCCTTCCTTCCTTCCTTCCTTCCTTCCTTCCTTCCTTTTGAGATTTACTTACTTTTACTTTGTGTGTATGGGTGTTTTACCTGTATGTATGTCTGGGCACCACATATATGAAGTGCCCACAGGGGCCAGAAGAGGGCACTGGATCCCTAAGGAAACTGGAATTACACATGATTGTTAAGCCACCATGTAGGTGCTGGGAATTGAACTTGGGTCCTATGAGAGGGTGGTCAGTGCTCTTAACCATCCAGCCATATTTCCAGCTTCAAGAACATTAAAAAACAAAACAAAACCCAGCAACAGCACAGGAACTAACCCTAAGTATCAACCAATGGGATGACATGAAAATAAATCAACCAATGGGATGACATGAAAACAAAACTTTCTGTTCAGCAAAGAAAACAATCAGCAGAGGTAACAGATGGCCCACAGGGTGGGGGAAAACCTTCACTGGCTACACCTCAGACGAGGGCTAATATCTAGAATTTACAAAGAACACCCGAAATACAATACCAGTTCCAAGGAAATAAAGCTACTAATCAATAAATGAGCAAATGAACTGAATAGACAGTTTCGAAAGAAAGAAAGAAAGAAAGAAAGAAAGAAAGAAAGAAAGAAAGAAAGGAAGAAAGAAAGAAAGGAAGAAAGAAAGGAAGAAAGAAAGACAGACAAATGCCCAATGACTATTTTTAAGTGCTCAGTCTCCCTAGCCATCAGGAAAATGCAAATGAAAACTATGATCAGATACTGCCTCACCCTGTCAGGTGGTTGTCATGAACAAACCTGATAACAAATGCTGGAGAAAATGTGGAGAGAAAGGAAAGGAACCCTTATTTATTATCAGTGGGTATGTAAATTAATATAGTCACCATGGAAATCAGTTTAGAGATTTCCCTAAATGTTAAAAACAGAACTATCATATGGCCTGGCTATTTCACTCCTGGGCACACTCTAGAGAACCCTGTGCCCCACCACTGAGATATTTACACCCTGCATTTATTGCTGCCTTAGTCACTATGGCAAAGAATTGGAATCCTCCTAGCTGCATATTAACAGAAGAGTGGATAATAAAATTTGGTCCACACTCACACACACCATATATAATGGATTACTACTTAGTTCTAACAAAAATGAAGTTTAAAATATTGCAAAAAATGGATGGACTAATAATGTATAATATTAAGTGAGGTCACAAAAATCTCAGAAAGGCATAAACCACTTATCCTCTCAAATATGTGGAATCTAGCCAATAATTATATGTGTGTGTGTTGTGGGAACTAAAGGGGGGCTGGGGAACAGGGGGAAGGGAGGATAGCCTGCGTCTGGCCAGAGTTCTTCCTATGCTCTGGGCAGGTGGATGTGGGAGGGATGCCAGACGCTTTCCACTCGGCCCCGGGTGGGCATCTAAGCCACTGACCCCACTGAACAGAGGGTGGACAAGGGGCAGCCACTGACTGGGGGCCCTGAGGTGACACCTTTTGTCCAGGGGTTATGGGAGAGAGGTTCCCATGGAGGCAAGAGTAAGCGCAGCGGACCTTGATGAACAGAGACAGTCTATGATTTTAGAGCTTTATTGTAGAAAAGCAGGGGGAAAGAGAGGGGAGAGAGAGAGAGAGAGAGAGAGAGAGAGAGAGAGAGAGAGAGAGAGAGAGAGAGAGACCAGCCATGGCCAAGAGGAGAGAAGGGGGAAAAGGAGAGAGAGAAAAGAAAAGCTAGAGTAAGAAAGAAAGAGGAGAGAGAGTAAAAGAGTGAGAGGAGAGAGAAGATGAGTGAGAGAGTAGGGGGAGTAAAGGGAGTAAGAGAGTGAGGTGGGGCCAAGAAGCCTTTCTTTTTTTTTTTATCTGCAGAAAAAAATTTATTGAGATCTAAAATCTGAACAACAAAAAATATGGAACTTTAGAAAACATGGAACTGATAACACGTCTCAGCCTTCCTTGACACCCAGCCAGTCAAGCAGCCCTTCTTATGGTGTGCTGTTATCTTTACTGTTGCTAGGTAACTGGGGAGGAGTTTAGCCTGAAGGCCAGAAGCTTGGGACATTGTGTAAGTGACTAAAAGCCATGCTTCTGTTGGGGCTTTGGGAGTGGTAACTTCGACAGGAGCCAGGGTCCAGGAGACATGAGAGAATCCTTCCGTCCCATGTAGGTAAATTATCACCACCGGGTCCTGGGGTCAGACCTCAACTCAACTGGACACCAGACTGTCTGTGAATAGCTGTGTGTGTGTGTGTGTGTGTGTATACAAATGCCATGTGGGCTTGGTGTAACAGGAAGAAAATAGAACATGAAAGGCCAGATATAATGGGATGAGAAGGGCTGAAGGCAGGTGGTGGGTACCGGTCATAAGGAGGCTATGAAGCTAATTGTTTTCCTAGTTCCAATTCTGTCGTGGATAATTTGGGTTTGGGTGATGGATAAGTGCAAATGTATCCATTCCTGAAAGTGTAGACTTTAGGAAGCTTCACAGCTTTCATAATGAGTGCTAAATCTAACTATATATAGTTTTCATTAAATTGTATAAACTTTGGGTTTAGTTGGTTTTGATATGTCGCTTTCTATTTGAAAGTTTTTGTTAATGTTGTTTTTAACAATAAAGTTTATTTTAAGAGCACATTATTTATAGTAAGAAACCACTCAGCATGGATGGGAAAATCTGAAGTTTTCCACCTAATTCCCTGGTATCTACCTATGTATCCCTTTGTGTAGTTTCCACTCGCTTGGAGCACTATAGAGAAAGATTGGCTTTTAAACAACACTGTGGCTGGGCGGTGGTGGCGCACGCCTTTAATCCCAGAACTCGGGAGGCAGAGGCAGGTGGATTTCTGAGTTCGAGACCAGCCTGAGTGAGTTCCAGGACAGTCAGGGCTACACAGAAAAACCCTGTCTCAAAAAAAACCAAACCAACCAACTAACCAAACAAACACAAAAAAACAAACAACAACAACAAAAAAAAAAAACAAACAACAACAACAACAAAAAACAAAACAAAACAAAAAAACCACTGTGCAGCAAGTACAGTGGAATGTCGCTGCACAACTGGGCTACAGTCCATGACAAAAATGAGTAGAATTCCCAAATATAATGTAGATTCCTCATAAATTGGCTTTAAAAAACATTCATTTATTTTTCACTATGTGCGCGTGTGAATCTGAGTGTGGGCATGAGCATGTTAGTACATGTGCTCACAGAGGCCAAAGGATTTCCGATTTCCTGAAGCCAGAGCTACAGCATGAGCTGCCTGACGTGGGTGCTGGGAACCAAAGTCTAGTCTCAAGAGCAGTGAGCACTCTCAACTGCTGAGCCCTCTCTCCAACCCCATAATCAGCTGACTCTAACCAAAAGGTGGGCCTGTCCTAGTCAGCCGAGCCCTTGAAAAAAGGCAAGGAAATAGAGGAGCAACAGTCTTTACTCTAGCCCACGATTGCCACTGCCTTACAGAAATCAGTTCTGCCAGTGACACACAGAGCCGTAGACATACATCCTTTCCAAGGCCAGCCTGGATTTCAAACTTACAGGACCCTAAACTGAGACCCAGCTGAGCCACATCTGGGTTCCTGACAGAAAACCTTGCAAGATAAAGATACGCTGGGTTATAAGCTGGGCAGTGTGTGGCGATTTGTTGTGTGCCAATCCGTAACAACACGTTGCTCGAGAAACTCTGAAGCTGGTGCCCAGGCCACCCAGCCTGAACCTTACCTGCACTTCCATGCTCGCTGGCTCCTCCAGCAGATGTAACAGTTGTTGTTTCTCTTGAGACAGCTGTTCCACAAGCCCCTCCTGGGCAGCCAAGCTCTGCCTCAGCTCTTCAATTCTCCTGGGCCAAAGAAATAAAAGGATCTCTTCTTGCAACTATTTAACCACTCCATTATTTACCTGTTTCTACATAGGCTCCTGCCACAAACCAGTGAGCTTTCCTACCCGATACCACTAAAGAGCCAACCTTAATAGGAAATCTGCATCTTAGAAAGGGAGGAAAACCCACTATCTGTACTAAAAGAGGAGCAGTATGGCTATATATATAATGTGCTCCCCCAAGTTGGGGGACACACAAAAGGCAGCTCGGGAAAAGAAGGACCAACAAAACCACCTACCTGTCCCTCTGAGCCAGCGCCTCAGAATATTGGTCAGGCTTCACCTGGTCTCCTGCTGCATCTTCCCTGTTCTTGGCAGCATCCGTCCACCTCTCTGAGAGCTCCAGATTGCACCTCTTCTCTGCCTCCACCAGAGTCTCCATCTGTGTGGCTTCATTCTTTGCTAGCCTGGGTTCCTGAAAAAGGCAGGGAAGCTAAGGGGTGGTAGGTCCCACCCAGGTCAGGAGCTCTAAGACACAAGGACATCTGATAGACAAGAGAAGCAAAGGAGAGCAGACTGGCCAGGATAGAGAGCGTGGCCGGGAAGAGGCTTTAGGGAACCGCTTGCCCTCGTCTTTGTGGACCTCCCTCACCTCCTGCAGCAGCTGGATCTTGTTCCCTAGGAGCTCATAAACGTGTTCTGTCTCCTGCTGCCGTTCTTCAACCTGGCGCCGGAGCTCTGCCTCATTCTGGCTGTTGAGATCCTCTGCATCGGCCCTACAATGATGTCACATTTGCTAATTAGAACAGACACTAAATTTCATCTGCAGACTCAGATCACTCCAGCCATTCACTGGGACCAGAGAAACACTTGCTCTGCACTGTCCCCAGGAACCACTCTGCCCAGCCTTTTCATTTTCTTTTTAAAATTTATTTATTTTATATACGAGTACACTGTAGATGTTTACAGACACACCAAAAAGAAGGCATCGGATCCCATTACAGATGGTTGTGAGCCACTATGTGGTTGCTGGAAATTGAATTCAGGACCTCTGGAAGAACAGTCAGTGCTCTTAACTGCTGAGCCATCTCTCCAGTCCCTGCCCAGCCTTTTCATCTCATCTTTTAGGACCTCTAGCTTCCTTGTTGCCTGCCAAGGAGGGTAAGCTTGCTGTCCAAGATGCTATGGCTGCTATAACTTCAAGAGGAAGAGCTCATGGGGAAGGCACAGAGTCAGCAGCTAGGACCACATCATGGACTTTCCTGTTTAATGGCTCTCCTAGAGGGACTTACCAGCAGACTGCTTCCTTGCTGTTTGAGTTTATTCTATTTAGGTTGCCAAGACATGGCATCCATATCCACAGAAATGCGCTCCTTTACAACCAGGAATGCGCAGAGGACCTGCCCTGAGTCTGGGCTGCCTCTAAACAGTTCTATCCAGTGTTCACGGTCCCTGGTGGATAACAGACATTTAATCTGCATACACTCAGGTTTTGGCTGCAAGTAGCTTCTCTGATATCCTTAGGAATGGCTGTCCATGCACCAGCATGAAGAGGGTAAGGTATCAGCAGTTTATTTATAGTGAACAACAGCTGTCCTTGGATATCTGAGGATTAGAAATTTGGGGGCCAAATCAGGTGCAGAGTTATCTTAATTCCGGTTAGGTTTTGTTTGTGTTTTAAGTCACTTTGTGAGAACCACGAACCATCTTCTTGCTCTCAGAGTGAAGAACTACATTAAATCATAGGCTTATAAACCACCACCGAGTCTAACACACGTTAGTAGTTAGATCAGGAGGTTGTCTCTGTGGAGATGGACTGGACTTCCCCAGATATTGTGCAACTCCTTCGTTTATAGTGGGTACTAATCCACACCATCTCAGAGGCTCGCCCCATCTTCTGGTGTCGGTACTCTATAGCCTCTGTGATGTGGGAAGGGGCAGAATGCAATGCAAGAACCCAGGGAATCCAACAACGGCAGTGCTTGTGATCAGCTTCTCCTTTGGCTCCACATCCCTTGAGCCATTCACCTGACAGGCAAGGAAGGGAGGCTTTAGAGAGTGGAGACTGTATGTTTGCATTATTCTGAGATCAGCTCTACTCCCCACACCCCAGCTTTTCATGTTTCAGAATACAATGCCACCTATATCATAGTAGATATAAAAATAATATAAAACCTCGAAGCATTACAGAAATCTCGTTATGTATTGCTTTATTGTTATTCAAAGTTTTCTAGAGCCTACAATAGCAGGCAAGTGTTCTTAATGGATACCACCAAAGACTTGACCTTAATAAGAAAACCCTGATATGTATTATTTTCGGTGTTTTTTTGTTTGCTTTTTATTTATGTTTTTGTTGCCAACATCTTGCATATACCTCTCATCTTTTTTTGTTTTTGTTTTTGTTTTTTTTGTTTTTGTTTTTCAAGACAGGTTTCTCTGTGTAGCCCTGGCTGTCCTGGAACTCACTTTGTAGACCAGGCTGGCCTTGAACTCAGAAATCCGCCTGCCTCTACCTCTGGAGTGCTGGGATTAAAGGCGTGTGCCACCACGCCTGGCTTATACCTCTCATCTTATTTAGCTATCCTAAAGTCCAAGAAATACTATTGATACAAAAGGTCTATCAGATCAGATCAAACCTATTTGGATTACAGGCTATATTCTAACACCATCATTTAAAACTGCCCTTTAGACTTTCTTTCCATTTATTGAGACAAAGTTTCATTGTGTGGTCTCCTTCAACATGAATTTGCTACATGGTCTGGCTGGCCTTAAACTCCTCATCTCTTGCCTCAGCCATCTCCATACTAAATTCACAGATGTATATCATGGCGCCTGACTGGAGCAGCCATCTTGATAGAAGTACACAAAAGAAAAGAAAGATTAAGTTTTCTTCTTGCCAGACTCTGACTTTACTCTCTGAATAAAAGCAGTTTCCAAGAGTTTGGTAGCAACCCTGAAATTGGTTTGATTATTTTCCCCTATATATAACAAAGCAACTGTACTGTCATAGTTGACTTTAGGTCTCAGCTTGTTAGACCTGGGAAAGTCAATCTCAGTTGAGGAACTGTCTCCATTGGATCTACCTGCGGGCATGTCTTTAGCGGCATTCTGTCAATTAGTAACTGATATAGAGGGTGGGCGGTGCCATCCCCAGGCAGGTGGTCCTGGGTTGGACAACCCAGGTAGCTAAGCAAGCCAGGAAGCAGTGTTCTTCCACCATCTCTTCAGTTCTTGCCTTGAATCCCCGCCCAGCTTCCTCCTGTGGTAACTGTTGCCTGACAAAACAAATTCTTTCTGATCCAAGTTGGTTTTGATCAACAATTTATCACAGGAACAGGAACACAAACTAGAAGACACATGTTTGCCCCACAAGGCTTGTTTTCTATGAACATTCACCTTTTCTCTTAGCTTTTTTTTTTCAGCAAGAACAATATGGAGTTCATTCTTTTTAACAGCTGTGTAATAGGTAACAGGAGAGATACACTGAAATATCTTCAGCCATTGACTTATTAATGGATGATTGCTTCAAGTTTTCTGTCATTACAAAGAAATGATGCAGACTCTTGGTTTTATCCTTTCACGAGTGTCTTCAGTTACAAGGAATAGAGCTTCCCTAGGGATTATCTGATTTTTTTTTTTTCACTTTAAAAGTCAACAAACCGGGGCTGGTGAGATGGCTCAGCGGGTAAGAGCACCCGACTGCTCTTCCGAAGGTGATAAGTTCAAATCCCAGCAACCACATGGTGGCTCACAACCATCCTTAATGAGATCTGGCGCCCTCTTCTGGAATGCCTGAAGACAGCTACAGTGTACTTACATATAATAAATAAAATAAATCTTTAAAAAAAAAAAAGTCAACAAACCATACCAAAAGTGATGTTCTAATCCCTATTTTCACAGAAGAGCACGAGAGTGACCATTTTCCCTGAACATTACGCTTTGGATCTTATCAGACCGGTCATCTCTGATAAATGCTATTTGTAAATATCTAAACATTCACTTCCTCCTGATTTTAAAGTCTCGGGTCTGGGAGACCTGCTTATTGGTGGCAAGGTGTGTCTGACCACAGCAGACACATCTGAGAAACAGACACACCCAAGGGAAAGAAAACGTGAAACCTATAGCTTCAAATCACAAATTAGAGCCTACATTCAAATGTGAAGGGGAAGGTTCAGAACTTTGGTTTTAAATTGACTACTCTCCAGTGAGTGAGTTGGAGTCTGGGCCAGACGCAGCTCATGCATACACACTGCTCTACACAGAGCTCAACTCGCAACTCACCATGTTTTATCGAGATGCTGTTTCCTGTCCTGGAGTTCTCGTTTCAGGCTCTCCACTTCAACCTTCAGCTCGATGTTCTGAAAAGCAAACACATCCACCGTCATTAGCCCCCGGTGCTCTCTAACCTGCTTCCTGTTTGACTTTGGCCTTGGTCTACAGCATCTCATCCCAGTCCTTTTCAGAAATCCAGACAGATTGGCAAGCGAACTCTTGAGTTTCAAGATTTCCTGTCTGTCAGTCACTGCCTCTGGACAATCTACGCCCCCATAGACCATCAGCTCTATCTTAGAGGACAGATATATAGCAAAGCAAAAGTTTCCTACTGATATAGGAGACTGTAAGTTTCCTGCTAAATAGGAAAGAATTAATCAGGAGGAAGTGAATGTTGAGATGTTTGCAAATAGCATTTATCAGAGATGACTGATCTGATAAGGTCCAAAGCGTAATGTTCAGGAAAATGGTCACTCTCTTGTTCTTCTGTGAAAATAGGGATTAAGGCATCATTTTTGGTATGGTTTATTGACTTTTAAAGTGAGGGGAAAAATCAGGTAATGCCTAGAGGAACTCTATTCCTTGTAACGGAAGACACTCATGAAAAGAGTGTTATATTTTAAAGTATGAAGGGGTCTAATAATGTGTATATGTGAGTTCATGTGGCTAGGTGCACAGGTATGTGCAGGTGCCTGTGCATGCAGAGGTCAGAGGGCGTCAGGCACCACTCCTCAGGAGCCATCTGCCTCCTTTGAGGTAAGGCTTCTCACTGGTTTGGGACTCTCTACTAGCTTAGGCCAGGCTATATGACAACTGAACTCCAGAGAGCCACCCATCTCAGCCTCTCCAGCACAATAATTATCAGTGTAAGATACCACACATGGCCTTTTAATTTTATTTTACTTTTTGGAGTACATGCAGGCAATCAAACTCAGGTATCACGTTTACACGACAAGTATTTTCTTGGCTAAGCTGTCTCTCCAGCTCTGGGTTTAACTTTTTTTAAAGGAAAATTTTTTGTATGTGTTTTAGAAACACTAACATGAAAGTTTATTATGAAATTGGACTTTTATAAATATTAAGGTGAGAGTGGGTTTGATGGTAAATCTATGTAGGGAACAATGCTTATTATCGTAAGGCAGCTTATTTGGTTTTGGACCCTGGGACAAGGGACTGAGGTGCATATTTTACATATCAAAGCAGACCTGGCCTCCAGGTTCTCTCAGCATCCCTCAGTGCCTACCTGGCATACCCTGCCCCCAACCCTGAACTTTCTAGCCCAGGAGCTGGGCAGCCCTTACCCCAGAGGCTCCTCCCTATATAATTCTGACATTTTGATCTCTCTACCTCTTCTTCCTCCTCTTCCTCCTCCTCCTTTGCTTCTTTCTGCACTGTGCCCTTTCTCTCTTCCTCCCCTATCCCCCCCCCCATTTCCCCATGACGACTCCTCTGGCCTCAATCCTTGGGGCCAGTGAAAGCAGCTTCCCAATAAACATGCCTTTGACATAATCTTATACGGCTTGAATTTGGTCATTTCACTGGCAAAGAAATAACCTAACAGTAGCAACCAGCAAGATTTTGGCAAACAAAAAAAGGAAATAAAGGTATGCCTGTAAAGTATGAACAAGGATTTAGAGATGCTTGCACAGTGCGTCCCTGTAGGTTAAATAGCCTGCTGTATACAAGGAGTGGAAAAATCAATACAGAAAACATTAGCAGAACCAGGAGGTGGCTCACCGCACAAGCATGAGGACCTGAGATCAGATTTCCAGCACCACACATAAAATAGCTGGTGTGGTCATGTGTGTGCCTGTGGCCTCAACATGGGGTTAGGAGGTGGCAGGATGAGAGGGAAGATCATAATAGAAGCACAAACTTGAGGATCTTGGGACTTGCTACCAATCTAGACTAAATGGTAAGATCCAGGTTCAGTGAGAGATCCTATCTCCTCCAGGGAATAAAATATCATAACATTTTATTATGATATTTTAGGGAATATCATAATATCAGTAATAGAGGACAGAAGACTTCCACCTTTGACTTCCTCATGAAGCATGCACTCCCCCCAACACACATACACTCATACATGTATATTACATACATGCACACATGTAGAATACACAAAAGGAAGGAAGGAAGGAAGGAAGGAAGGAAGGAAGGAAGGAAGGAAGGAAGGAAGGAAGGAACTGGTTTGTGGAAGCCACACAGCAGCAACCAGCAAGAAGACTTGTGAAAGAAGACGGGAGGGGAGCTATTGTCAATGAAAGACTTAACAGCAATGTCAGAAGCTATACCCATAAAGTCTCACCAACACGTCTGCCTAAGCATGAGCTGAACAACAGACACACTAACAGGAATAGAGGAAGACCACAGGCCTCAACTCTACACAAAGAGCTACAGGAAAGTAAGGACTGCAAAGAGCTGGAGAAATGGTCTTCCCGGGGGAAGAGCACACACCAACATACCAAATGACCAATCCTAAAAACATGCATATAAATAACATTATATAGATGAGCAGATTGTGGTAATGTTTTTAGGAACTGCTAGACCATGTTCCCAGCCTCTTAATAATGGTGTTCTAACGCATAGGTCATACATATGATATTTATAATTGTCACCACCAACAGTAGCAACATTATCATCAGGGGACAGTGGCGGTCTGTTTTCTCTGACATCACAGTATCTCAAGTAGATTTGGTACTCTAAATGTGATACTGAGAACAGGATTTCTAAGTTACCAGCAGACCCAATTGTTGAACCTGTTCAATTTTGTTAGTGTTTCTCTGTTCAGAAAATGACAAAGAATGAGCAAAATGTGTTTAACTCTTCCTAAAATGTTTATATTATTATTAGTGTTTGTGTTTGATGTGTGTATGAGTGCGCATGACGTAATGCACACATGAAGGTTAGAGGAGAATTTTGTAGAGTTGTTTCCTCTCTTCCTACTTTTACCTGGATTCTGGGGATCAGACTTGGCTGCTAAGGCTTTTGTGCCCAGATCCTTTTTCTGCTGAGTCATTTTGCTAATCTGATTTAAGTCTAACACAAAGAAAACTTAACCTAGGTGTTTTGAGGTGTAGGCAATGATGGGTTTTCTGTTTGTTTTGTTTCAATTTTTGGTTTTTTAAGACAGGGTTTCTCTGTGTAGCACTGGCTGTTCTGGACCAGGCTGGACCTGAACTCAGAGATCCGCCTGCCTCTGCCTCTCAAGTGCTGGGCTTAAAGGCGTGCGCCACCACTGCCCGGCTGAATGATGGATGCTCTTACCTCTGCTCAGCTGGCAATGATGCTCTTATCCCTGGCTAACTTAACTAAGTTAGGTAAGTCTAGATGTTTGTTTAGCCATCTCAGATAGATAGGTAAGAAAAGGGCTTCAGAAAATAAAGTCTCACAGCTAGAGTACTGAAGTAAATGCCTGGGATACATAAATAACCTGATGGGTTCTCTATCTCATAATGTCTCACAGAGGCTGCAACAGGCGTAAACTGATCAGCGGACGATCCTATGAAACGTGTTTTGTAAATATTTTCCATGTGTAGTGGCTATTCCTGGTTGTCAACTTGACTATATTTGGAATGAGCTACAATCCAGATTTGGAAGGCTCACCAGTGACCCTAACCTGGAGACTTGGATATAGAAGTCTCTGATCTGGATCTTGGTATGGAGGTCTTGATAGCATACCGGCTATGGATTCCAGAAGATTAAGACAGAGAGTTCTCCGAGCTCAAG